>WAAD01040829.1:3369-43909 GCA_013389945.1 Fregata magnificens | reverse complement strand
AAGACAGAGACATTAGTTTTCTCTACAGAAAAGCTGTCCTAGGGAAGTAAGTTCTGCACTAATAGTCACAGAAACAAAAGTCATTTGAAAAAAAAGCACCCTAAGATATCCAATGAAATGCATTTTCTTTAAAGCTGCAAGCACTGACACAAAAGCATAACTGGGATATGATCTGAAAGTCCAGGGCGATTTGCACTCAGAAATGCTCATACCTCTAGACTTGTCAGCTGTTGATGTCTTATTACCAAGGTCAATACCTTGAATGAAAAAAAAAANAAAAAAAAAAAAAAAAAAAAAGAGCTCTGAAACAACTATATTTGCAATAAGCATCTTCTAAATATTGGGAAATAAAAGAGAAGCCAAAGAATTTGGGGATTTTTTCCTAAGGGAGACAATAAACAACCAACAATAAGCAAAGGGACAATAAAAACCTAGTTGTCCAATATGATCATTCTTTCTGTGGTTAAAAACAAAAAAACCAACTTAAAAAACAGGACATTGCACCAGATTATGCTGCTTGCCACTGGTGTATGAATTAAAAAATATAATATTAAAAGCAAAATCCAGAATAAATTAAACAGTGGTATCTAGTGCTGCTCAGAGCGAATCAGAGACTTAAAGCTGAATCATGACTGGTAGAAAAGATGCAGATGTAGGATTAAGATAGTCTCATATACTCTCTATCCTCCACTAATTTTTAAGAGAAAGACACAGGCAAAGCTAGCGGAAAAGCTGACATCCGGGTGCCAACTAGAGATGCAGCAGACAATTCATAAGTATTATGGTGAAAAAATAACCCTCCCTCCATTGAAATACAATTGCTGAGGAGCAGTCAAAGTATGAGACAGACATCAAAGTGCTGAAGAAGAAAAAAAAAAATACTGAACTCAGGCTGAAAATGAAACCATTTATGGGGTTACACACTATAGTCAAGTAACAAGAATCTTTATGCTGAAGTTTAAAGGTGGGGGGAGCGGGGAAGAGAAAGAAAAAGCCTATGTCTAGGAATCAACCACTGACCTGGAAGACAGCACTTTGATGATGATAATGTTGTTGTTACACTTTCACGCAGCATTAAACTCATAATTCATGAAGCTCAGGTGAGTTTCAGGTTAGAATAATGCCAAGACAAGAGCAGAGCACACTTACAGTAATTGGCACACTGCAGAGGCAATGCAAGTAGGTCTGTCCCAAGCATTTCTTCAGCAAGAAGGGGAAAAGGTCACCAACAACAGCAAATTTAAAATTTTATGATAGCAAAGTTACACTACCCAAATTGGCAACCACAGGATTTTGCCCAAGACGACAGCAGAGCTACGTCAGGTCAAAATCCAATATCCCAGGCCTCGGCATCACATGCTAGCCAATATGGCCAAGGTATCTGAGACACCACGAGCAGTTATATTTGAAGGGCATGGGAGTAAGCAGGAGAGGTACAGAATTAAAATAAACAGCATTTCTAACCGATGAAAGAGCAAAGATCATCTCACTGCAAACCACAGACTGTTTATCTCCTCATTATAGAGGACTAATCAGATTTTGAGGAACTTGACCTCACTACAGTGACTAGAATGAACACAGCAGATTTTGCACACTGCTTTTTCAGCAATCTGACTTTGGCTTCTGCTCAGTGGCCCAGGTATGGGAATTCAAGCCCATCACATTTTACTATATCAGAGCAGTTAATTAATGAGTCTGAAAACAGTTGTTGGAAGACCTTCAACATAGTACTAAAAAAAGCTGCAGAGATGTACGGCAGCTACTCCTAAATCCACAGTTTGCACAGGGAGAGCTTTGCATCGTGGAAGAGTAATGCTGTAGCTGCAGCATTACTAAAACTCATAACAGAGAAAGGGATACCCCAGAAACCCAAAGCCTGTGGCAACCATCAAGTGAAGGACCTCTTCAAACCACTACTAACTGAGTAAAGTTATACGCTAGAGAATAGTCCATGTGAAATAACAATTTACAGCTTTGCNCACAGTTGAAACACACCATGTTTATAAAGTCCATTTCTTACCAACTTTAATGCTATTTGACAAGTCCCCCCCAGCTCCATCAGTGTGTTTGCCTCCACAAATATTTCTGCAAAGGTTTTAAAATAAATTCACAACTCTGCATTCTGACCCCTCGGAATTTGCTAAGAGTGCTTTAGCAAAGAAACAAAAAAATGTTGCTGCATGACATTTAAATTAAAAACAAAAAAAGGGGGTAAGAAGCTCTGCAGAGCTGAGTGTTGATCCATTTCTTCCTTGACTGCAGTTTTTGGATTTTTGCCACTGAAACTGAAGAGGACCAGAACTCAGCCATTTGAATTCTGAACAGTCTACCTTAAGCTTATCAGCATTCCCTTCTCAATTTTAGTGCAGATGATAAACATGCCTCTTAAACCAGCACCAGATACTTCTCTTAAATCAGAAATAAATTAAATTCTTGCAAGTAGTATGCTTTCCCCTGAAAACAATGAATTTACAATTTATTTTGTTTCTTTTTCCTTTCCTCTTATAGTTAATCTTTTTCTTTCATGCTCCCAAACGAGCAGGCTGAGTTTTCCCCATGGGCTATTGATGGTATTAAAGTGGACTGTTCAGCAGCTGTGCCCTACTGCCTGCCCTATTGATTGGTTTCTCACATGGCTCTTAATAGGTTTATTGATATTTTGGATTCATTTTGTCCTGATTTTTGTCAATCTTCACATTTTCACAGTCAGGTTCCATTTTGCTTGAGGAATGTATGCAATTAGTCCAACTCTTAAAAGCCAAGTTCTTCTACTAACGATTTAGCCAGTAGCTTTATCTACCCAGCTTCTTTTCCTTTTCTAGTGTTTCTTTGGGGATTTTTGTTTTGGTTCATATATTAAGGTAGGATCTGTGTATTATCTGCTGATTTCTGAATGCAGGCAGCTTGGTAGCAAACTATCTCCAAAATAGTTTTTGTTCTTTTTGTGGATCTCAGTCTACCTTTCTTGTTTGATAATGTTTTAAAACTATTTGTATATTTGTTAGACTGTTTAACATCCATGAATTTTGAAATCCTTTGCCAGCATTAACTGACATAGCATCATAGAATTAATGTCATTACAAAGTAATGGTGCTTTACTTCAGCCAAAGATTAGTTTCTTTGCCTCTAAGAAGAAAGACTAGCAAATAAACATATTTCACAGAATCACAGAATGGTTGGGGTTGGAAGGGACCTCTGAAGATCATCTTGTCCAACCCCCCTGCTTGAGCAGGTTCACCTAGAGCAGGGTACACAGGACTGCGTCCAGGCGGGTTTTGAATATTTAAGTACTTAAGTCTGAACTGTTACTCATTTAAAAGTCTTACTGAAGAACAGAAAACAGATCCAATGAAAATATTTGTCCCTAAAATTTCAGGGACTATTGAAATTGTGCAGCTCTGGAAACTCATCAAAAGACAAAGTACTAAATGGGTTTACTAACAAATATTATGTCATAAAATGTTTCCAAGTTTCTCGCATGTTGATTATTTCCATTGGGTTTGGATAATTTTGAAAGACTATATGCTTGTTCTCACTATTCATGTGGTGTTCTCTGGCTTGATTTGAAAGAATTAAGATACTGTTTATCTTAAAGTTTGTTTTCTCGGTGTAAGGATCAACCTCATTTATAAGCCTTATTTTCAGTTACTTTTATGACCTTTTTCCAGGATACTACTTCAAGTACTATATTGCTTTACATTTTTCATACAACCTTGCTGTTTAGTTTTATGAGACTTTATGTACTGTTCATTTACAAATTTATGGTAACAAAGTGCTTTGCAATATCAAAGATTTTAAATCAGTATGAATGTCACTTGTAGATTAAAGCAAAACAAAACCCACTCTACCCTTCTTATATTAAATGTCTGCAAAAGGATATGTTACTTTAAATTCACTCAAGGAACAGGGGAAACCACAACAGTGCACTATCAATGCGTAACTAAAACATAAGAATCATTTTCTCATGTTCTTAATACAATTTGTAAGCAAATCTAATTTACAACAGACAAATAATATCCTGCCTCACTGCAGGCTTTGTTAGAAATTCTCTTGGTACTTCACAGATAGGTTCATTGCAAAAAGGAAGGCCTTATTTTCTTAAATAAGATCAGAAATCTCAGTGTAACTTTTGTAATTTTGAATACTGATGGAGCGAAATCCCCCATGAAGTTAATGGAAATTTTACCTCTGACTTGGTCAGATTTTCGTCCTAGTACCTGCAACATTTCAAGGTCTGAGGAAGAACCAATAATTTTTTTATTTATGAAAGATAATCTTGAGGAAACTAAATACTTTATAATTTGCACCAGAGTCATTAAACGTATTTTAAAAAGCCCTACATTTAAGCAAGCTGATAAATTAGGGAAAGCATCATCCTTTAGAATACCACACAGAGGTTTTCACTTGAACATAAGAGATTTACAACTGCCTGTGTGCTCATTCATTTAGCAGGAATTAATNACAGTAGAGGACAGTAATACAATTGCTTTAAAGATACACGTTTCTTGAAAATAGGACGATCTATAAGTTACATTTATACATTGAGTTGCTTCAGGTTTTAGCAGAGTTGGAACCAAGACTGCGTCTGCCTTTTGTTTACACAGCAGGATTAGAACAGGAGGATAAATGAGGGGTTCTTGGCTGGCTGAGGATTATAGAAATAACAGAAAGACCTCATAAAAACAGATAGCATCCTGCTTCATATTTGCAAGTCCAAAAAGCTAAAATTTGGCAGACACACACACTGGTTAAAGCTGCCTTATTTGGGAAGAAAAAAAGCAGTAATACTAAAAAGGTTGAGAGAGAAGCAGTGTTCTCTGAAAAGGCTTAAATTCAGATATGCTAAAGTAGGCATACTGGGCAAGCATCAAACTGATGGTTTGATAACCGCTACTTCCAACAGAAGAGTTTGGACTCTCTGAAATGTGTTTCCAGTCAATTTTTATTAGACAGCAATATTTAATATCTGAACACAGAGCATTCAAGCTTCCTTCCCCTTTGAAGCCTGAAGTGTTATGGTTGCACACAAGCAGGGAATTAGAGAACCTCCTGCTCTCTTTGGTCAGCAGCATCTCACTCGCCAGCCAGGAAGGAGGCAGTGCCAGCTGCTGGTCAATAAGCAGCTGCCTTTTTCTGGAAAGCTCTATGCCCTAAAACCACACCAAATATGCAAACAATAAGGGCCAGTGTTCAACCTGTGTCATGCTGGAAAACTACCTGCCATTTCATAAAATTAGGTCCTCAGAGATATCATAGGATTTAAAAGGGCCTCTAAAAAGTCATCTGGACTGTTTCTTTGCCACGAGGTAACATTGGTTATACCTATCTCATTCCTGACCAACAGTTGCTTAATCTGTTCTCAAAGGCCTCCCATGACAGACAGTCTGCGGGGCTGTCTATTCCGGTGATTCACCATCCTGTTAGGTTTCCTAAAGTCTAATCCAAGTCTTCTTTGCTGCGGTTTCAGCCCATAGGACTTATTGTTGTCCCACCCCATGCAAACGTGGGGAAAAGTCACCCTCTGTCATTGCAGTAGTCTTTTAATAGACAGTGACAACACTGGTGATCCCAGTATTCTCTAGACTAAGCAGTTTCAGCTCCTTTGACTTTTTTTTTTTTTTGGTAGCTCATGATTTCTAGACTTGTGATCATTTTTGTTGCCCTCATCTGGAACCCCTCCAATGGGCCCACTTCTACTTGAGGTGCAAAACCCCAAACCTGACACACTATTCTAGTCAAGATGTTACCATGCTTAGCAGAACAGGGATACCTCTCCTGTCTTGCATGGTCTGCTCTTGCTGTTGTGGCCCAGCATGAAAAGTCCCTTTTTGCAACAGTAGTTGCAAGAAAATAGTATTAATACAAACCAGTCCTTTTCAGACAAAAGGAACAGCATATGAACTCAGACACAGACATTTGTATACAAACATACAGGTGCTACATTCNATTTTGTAAAATTCTCACCAGATGATTTAAAAAACAAAAAACCAAAAAACAAACAACTCCAAACCAAGTACATCTTTTCCTGTAAGAGCATCTTAGACATTAAAATCCAAACTCAAATGAAGATTGAAGATAAAGATATTCCTGAAAATCCTCCCCCCTGCAAATATTTCTGTATCTGTCATGGGAGTCATGGAATTTAGGAAGCTTGGAGAAAAAGATAGCATATCATATGTAGACTATACGCTGTTGTGCTGAAGAGAATCTACAGGGATGCCAACACCTTGCAGATCTCAGATACATTGCAAAATACTGTATCTTCACAATATAACCCTTGGCGTCTTATCTCCACATCTGCTTGCTGCAGCCCCACTATCTCTTGTTTGGTGTCTTCAGGAGATACAGGGAGGCTGAGAAGGATCAGCAAAGCTCTGGAAAATCTCTGAAGCTGGAAGACTGGGTAAGACAGACAGGGTTCTTGCAGCAGTTTACTTATATAAGTTTGGCTGCTGGGACCAGTTTGTACACAAACAAAACATGACCAGGAGTGACTTAAGGCCTGACTACTTTTTATATTTACACAGCATTCAAGAAAAGCTAGAACTTGAGGACTGATTTTTTTTTTGTTTGTTTTCCTAGAGCAAAAGATCTCCTGAAAAGACAAATAGGCCATGGAATGTCCCTTTGGAGCCCACAGTCCTTTTGGTTAAGCTGGACATGTTGAAGTAGCTGGTAGAGAGAAGAACCAGTTAAATCTCTCCCTAAATTCCAGTTAACTCAACCTGTGGTTTTGGTTCAGCAAAAAACCTCTAAGTGTTATTGTAGAAAACTGCAGCAACAAAAAAAGAGAAGTTTGGAACAGATTTTCTGAAGTGTTTCTAATGCATCTAACCTTTTCTCACATAAAACTGGTAAGCATATTTCTTATACACAGAGAAAAAAGCATATGCATACAAATGTTTACATGTAACTTGAAGGAGAAAAATATATAGTTCCCTAATTGTTTTCAATAGCCACAAATGATCCTAAATATCTTTATAAACAGATCTGACTGAATGCCTTCATAAGGTCAAAGTTCAGTCGTGTACTCTTGAGCTATTTTACTTGAGATCAAAAAGTATTTAGAATTATAAAAGCAGAAGACTAGAAAGAATAGTAAGGCTTACAGCTCATGATAAAGGATATAGCAATGCATCAAATGGTAGAGTCCAGCACTTATTTACTTCTAAAGAGCCTGGAAGCAATTATTAAAGCTGAAGAGCTGTGGTCTTAATGAACATGGAAAATTATTACATGTCAAAAAGATCCAAACCCCATGATTTAAGGATATTAAACCAATTATTTGATTAGAATTGCTTTAAGCAAAAGCCTAAGTAGAAAATATTTCAGAAAAGCAAATGTAGAATCTGTAAGTTAAAAAAAAAAGCAAAAAAGAAAAAAGGAAAAAAAAGAAGTTGCACTGTGAAACATGCCTTACTAATAAACAAATAAAACAGTAGAGGTCTGGAGAAGCTCCCGGCAGTGAGTTACATCATTTACTGCAATGTTTGACTAAATTTCAAATGGACTTTGAGTGCAGAATGTTCTTTGTACAACACTAGCAAGCCAATGGTGGGCTCCAAATAAAAGGAAAGGATTCATCAGTTACCATCCCTTCTGCAGCTTTCTTTTCATTACAACAAAAGGCTGTTTCAATTAGAGCTGTGCAGATTCTCTGTGCTGAGTTGGGTTCAAAGTGCTTTTATGCAATGCCAACATCTCCAGGGATTAGCTTCCCTGCAGGCCAAAGCTCTCCCAGTGCTGGGACTGTGATTTGTTTGGGTCAAGCTGTGCTTGCCATCTCTCTCCTCAACTCTCTTGAGAGTACTAGTTCTCAATAATGGGCCTGATCTGACCTCTTCCAGCAAGTTAAACTCTGCAGCCTGCCACCTTTCAGACTGGATCATGAGGCTATTGTAGCGCACCAGAAATGTGCCCCCTCGGCAGTTCTTTTCACCCCTCTCCTGACTGGGCCCTGCAGTTCCACCAATGTGTTTGGTTCTGTGGTTAGCCACACCCTTCTGTCTTCCACCTTCTCCATTTCCTAGCCACATTAACACAAGAGACCCAAATGCAACAAGGTAGTAATTCTGCCCATTGCTGTTTAAATACAGTAAACATAGCTGAAGGAAATGCCCAAAACAGCAAGCTTTGTCGGGGAACTCACAACCGTTAAGTAGGCACTAACAATTCCTGTTCAATACTGTGAATAACACAGGCATCTCTAGACAGTATTTTAAAAAAAAAATTCAAACTGCTTTGCCATAAATATGTTGGTCTGTAAATATCAGCGTAAAGTATTATGACATGCCTATTAGATTATGTCAGGCTCTGACAACTGAATCTAATAGGCTGCAAGAGCTAACATTGTTCATATTCTCGTATATAATATCTTTTCTACCAAAACCAAACCTTCTTCACTTTCTATTATTAATAAATTAAAGTATTTAGCAAACTTTATGCCCAGCACCAAAGCTGAAACCAATGCATTCAAAGGCACATTCTGTTGTATAAGACTACTGAGACTATTTTCTTTTTTCACTTATTTTGGGATCTCATAGCAAGCCCTGTATTTAGGCTAAATCTTTCAATCTTAAAGGCTTCCTCTGACCTTTGTCTGAGAAGGTCAACATTATTTTCATTAAGCATTTAAAATTGTTTGCAAAGGATGAGTAGAAAGCACCATTTTTGGAGATGAGCGATGTGCCTAAAACAATGATCTCTCCTGCCACAGGGCATTCCTGCATTCCACAGAAAGATGCTGGTAACATCTCAAAAGAAAAAGATGGCCTTAACTATGGGAGGGAGCTGGACTCACACCACTGCTGGGGCAGCAGCTGCAGCATGCCGCACTCAAGAGTGCCAAGGAAATTTTTTTTTTTTTGTTCTTCTAAAATACCTAGCAGCTCAAAGACAATTTCTAAAAATAATTTTCACTCTCTAGGAGGTTAAAACAAAAGCTGGGAAATAGTAGATTTACAATTACCTATATGACCTTATACAAATACGATACTGTCTGATTAGAGGACTACACACAAATTTTCTCTGCAAGATGTTTGTCTTAGAAGGAGAGTCCGATTGATGCATAAAGTGGCAGATTGACATAGCAAGGGAAGTTCTGAATTTGGAATTGCAAACTGAGCCCTCAAAAGTTCAGAAAACTAAGTAGTATAAAAAAAAAATCCCACGCTGCTGCTAATCTACAGTCTATAACATCATTTTAGTAACATCAGTGCTATTCCATTAGTGCAAAATTCAGTGCTAAGGAAGGCATGACTAACTATTTAATATATATTGTATGTAATTAAAGACCTAGGTTGATATTTATATGACCCCATGACTGAGCTCATGCAGCATTGTCCTGGTTTAGATGTCATTTTCCCCCAAGCATGGGCCTTACTACTTAAAACAAGGGATGGTGATGCCCACAGATTGGCAGCATGGGGCATCTTTATTAACAGTATTTGCAAAACTGCTTGTGGAGGACATGGGAAATATCCATGAATAAGATATCTACAGTTCTTTGTAGGTCTTCTTTAGATATGGAGATATGCTAGTGTATCCTTCTTGCTTGTTTAGCTTTGGTTTTAGCAGGAAACTATGGCATTCAGCTGGAAGTGGGCTATAGCTCGGACAGAAGTGGAAGTTATCATGGAACTCTTGGACAGTTCCTCAAACCTTCCTGTTTGCTTCAGTACTTTTTTCCACCCAGAACCAGGAGGTTAGAAACAAAATGGACCCATTGCAGAGCGCACACACACATACAGAGGAAACACATTATTGTTAAAAAAAAAAAAAAGAAGTCATAATGAGAAAGGAGGAACATGTTTGCAAACTCTAAAACTCTAAGATATAGGTACTTTAAGACAAACACTGAAAGTCAACAAACAGAAAGCTATTCCCATGCCAGCAAAGTGCTGCAGACAAACTATTAAATAGATATACTGAACCTTAAAGAAAAGCAGCAATTAAAGTGTCAAGGGAAACTATTTATGCCAGAGTTTTGCAATGGGAAAATATTCTGAAGAAGACAAAAGACAACTGAACTGAAAGAAAAAATGAAGAGTTTAAGAACGGCACTTAAATTTGCTTGATTCTGACTCTTCTCAATTATATTCAGAATTGAGAGAGAATCACAATTCATACTCCCCCATACTAAAGACAACTGAAAATATCCCATTCCCCCATCTCTGGAAAATGACCAAGTGTTTCCCTTTAACGGGGTAAAGACATTTAGGAAGAGACAGTCTTTCTTACACCAAAGTCCTAATTGAAAGAATATGGCATGACCTGAAGCAAAATGTTAATTAAAACCACTCTGCATTTCTTTTTCCAAGCAAAGTCCTTTTGTCTGACTTTTATAGATTAATTTGACACACTCTCTTCCCTTGCCTGGAAAGTTCTGGGGTTTTTTGTTTATACCGTCCAAAGCCTGAAATTATTGTCCTTAATGCTTTGTTCTTTCCAATTGCATGAAATTTAGCAACATTTGGAAACATATTTGTAAGATGATGAAGGCCAGGGTTGACATATGAAAAACATATGGGTATGTCCATTTGCATGCACAAAAACCATACCCAGTATACATGAAAACTAGCACTGTAGTGGCTAATTGATATTTTGTCCTCAATGCACCTGTACTATCAATTAATACAACCCACCTGCATGCTTCTGATGGAAAAATCACATGCAGAAGCACTACTTGTATAAACCCCTCCATCATCCAACAAAAATATGTTCTTCTACTTGCAATACATGAGAAAGTTAGCTTTATTTCACAAGGCTTTAAAGAAAGCTCACTCTAAATTTAGTGTTCTAATACGATTCCCTTTCTCTCTTAGGCCATATAGCCTCTTTTCTCTCCTTTTTGATTGAGAATCGGGAGTCTGAAAGGATGCCATACCCCAACAAGCAACACCACTGAAAGTGAGACCCATTCAAATCCTGCATTCTTTTAGCCTCTCAGGTTCAAGCAGAAGATTACTATTGTTTAGAGCATGGAACATTATCCCTTTACCTTCTGCCATCCAGAAAGCTTCCCTATGTCTAATTTCAAGGGCACTTTTAAACAAGTCAGCAGTAAAATCATCCAACATCTATAAATCACAAAGCGATAGTCTTTTTTTCCTCAAGGGCACAAGATGGGGAGACTTGAACAGACCATTTTATACTCAGCAAAACTTCTATGTTTTCCCTTTTAATACACCAAAAGAAACATAGGCTGAAAAGACCACGCAATTGAGGAATTAACCCCAAATTTCCAGGAATATAACAAAACCACAATAATAACAGAACTGAAAAATGTTTGAGGAGGAAGGAGTATGCCCTTGCACAATCTGATTAGAATTACTAGATTATCAAAGATATTTTAAAACATAAATTACATACCATGGAGAAAAATCAGATGGGTGAAGAAAGAGCATGCACCTTGCCAGTTCTATCCCTCCAGGAGGAAAAAAAAAAAAAAGTACTTCTCCCATGACGCATCCTGATCCCAGGTGGCAGCAATCACCTCCCAGGCAATGCCTTCAGCTGAGGCAGGGGGAAATGCAGTAGCATAAATAAGAATCTGGTGGTAAATGAAATGTTTTTCTGTGGACAAAAAAAGGGGGCTGGGGGAAGAGCAAGAAATTACCATCTAGGAAAACCTTTGCTTGGAGAGTTTAGCATTTAGCTAATGGATTATCTTTAAAAATACTTTTTTATACTTAAATAGCTTTTAAGTAAATGAAAGCTGTAAAATACTTACTGTGCTTACACTGCTTGGCTGGAAATTGCACTAGTTTGCATATTTTGAATAAAAACTACATGAATGGTTACCTCTGTGGAATTAATTTCTCAGGCTTAATGTAAATTAGTTAAAGTGGAGAAAATAACTAAACTACTTGTGAATGTTTTGTCACACTATTCACTGGGAATTCTGGTTCGTCTGTACTTTACAGCCATGACATAATAAAAACATAACATAATATGAAAAAAACATGACATAATAAAACATTTTCTTGGGCTATCTCTTGTTTTAAATTTTGGCTCAGAAAAATGAATAGAAGCTTAATTGAACGCATCTCTTACAATTTCTCCCTTCATAACCATTCCAAAATCAATAATGAGAATTCCAAATCAAATAGCATTCTAAAGTGCAGATATGTAATCAAATAGTTGAGATGTAAGTTAAGACTGGAAACAATTTTAATTTTACAAATGACATAAGGGAATTAACAATTAAGAAAAAGACATATAAATATAATTTTTTTTTTTCTCTTCAGGCTGAATAATTTCCAAGACCTAAATAGAATTTCTTACCATATTTACTTTCAGGTATTCCTTTCTTAAGTCTTCTACATACATCTTAATTAAGAGTTACTATTAGTCTGGTTAAATTATGTTTTATCGTTAAGCAAAATTTTTGGAGGCCTAATTTTTGGAAATAACTAGTATACAGAACACCTGTTGTAGACATGGGAGAAAAGTTCCGCCAGAATCTCTGATAAGTCTAATTGATTTTTCGCCAGAGTGGTGGTAACAATTAGGAAAGCGTTTTTATGTCAGTGTATTTACTCAGGGTGACCAAAAATGCTCACATTCCCTGCTCAGGAGGCCTTTTGTCCTTCTTTTACATCTTTGAAAGCAAAAGCTTTATTGAAAATGGGACCATTAGCAATCTGCTTGTGACTGAACTTCATCTGTATTTTGCTGGGTTAACTATTACAACAGCTTCTTCCCTGTACCATCATTCATAATACATAGCATCAAGTCAGTTCTTTGCCTGCCTTTTTCTTTACAAGGAAAGAGGGAGCTGGAGGGACAATCTTCTGTTGTTGTCCTGCAGTCGATCTCTTTCTCCCTCATTCCACGACTCCAAGAAGTGAAACATAGTGAGAACGTATCAAGATAAAAATTATTTAAAAGTGAGATACTATTACAAAAAATATGGAGTCAATACAAATTATTTCCTAAACTATTAGCATTCCCATCTAACATCAAATTATGACAGTCTTTTTACAAAACAAATCCGCAAATTGTGCCATTTTTCCATAATTGATTTGCAAATAATAATTTCTAAACAACATACAGATTTTCTGTTCTGAGCCCATGAAATGGCTGGGAAAACACTTTAATTTTCAGAAAGAAAATTGACCTTGTAAAATTAAAAAGTTGATATATCTTGGGGGGCATGAATTGAGACAACACAACATAGGGCAATTTATACGCTATATGAAAGGTTATCTAGTGGAATAAACAAGTAATCCAACCAGTCACACTCAGCAAATATAAGTGCGCAACAGAGAAATGCCAGACCGTACAGGAGGGTAACACAAGAGTCAGCAAACAGCTCCCTGGAAGACCTTTAAATTTCTGTTAAATATCTCAGCGGAGCTCTGTCTGCAGCTTGGAAAACTTCAAAATGGTCTTTTCTCCTCCTTTCTAAAACCCTTGAACCTTAACACTGTGCAAGATAAAAAGGATCCTGGCCATCTGTTACATCTCAATATATGAATGGCCATACTATTGCAGATCAAGAGTCCACCTCGCCCAGTATAATGTCTCAGCCTCCAAGGAGAAGCAGTTAGGGCATTTTCTGAGCTTCCCGTGGTTTGCCTTCTCAGTTACCCCAATAGGTATCTCTTCCAAGTATTGGTTCAGTCTCCCTTAAAATCTGTGTTGTGGAAGTAAAAGGTACACATTTTTTGACGCGGAGTCCCACATGTCTACTAGCTGCTTCTTTTATCTAGTCAAGCATTTGTATAAAGTACAGCAATCTCTTTTATGTGGGGGTCAATACAGTACCTTGTCTGTAGGGCTGAAAGGCCAACAGACTGACAAGAGTGCCTCTACCTTCACCTTATGTACATCAACGACTTAAAAACCTGTTCCTTCTTTCATGCTCTAATTGTCCCCTTCCAATTGTGTTCTTCCATCCATTTTCTCTGTTGTGACACCATACCTTCAAACTCAACATTAATCCAGCCCATCCTCTTCACTCTTGTCACAAATTCGCTTAAAAATTCACATTGGTCTTTAATCTTTGAGGTTGCTTTTTTTCTTTTTCTTTCTTCTTTCCTCCAAATCCTGTATTTGGACCATTTCCAAATCCTGATGGTTTTCCCTCCAAAAAGCTCCAGACCTCTACCCTGTATCACTGTAAGTAAAACTTGATATCCAAAGTGCCGTGGTTATCCAGCTTCATTGATACAAATTCCTCTCGTCTGGCTTTCTTAACATCAGTGTTGCCTGGTCCAGTACAAACAAAATAGAGCCATAGAGATGGTAGGAAGGGCGAACAGATAAATGACAGGAGCCACAGGTAGATTTGGAGATCAAACATAAGGAAAACTCCTGTTCAGCACAGACACCCTGGGCTCTGGTGTATGGCCAGCACAGATGGAGTCTTCAGGGACTGTTGCTGCCAAACTCCCATAGAGCCTGTATTATAGGGAATTTTCAGACGCTTGTGATACAGCCAAATTTAAGAAGATTCTTGACCCCAGGTTCTCCAGCTTCTCAAAAAGGCGGTTATAAGATTTTTTTAAACCATTGGTTAAACAATATGTTTTGCCTTAGATTTGTTCTTTGCCTACTGAAACTTTCCCAAAAAAATCAGCCTAAGGCGGATGCTAGCCATGGAGAATTCATGTCCAATTTTTTCAAGTTATACGCTACCATAAAAAAGGCCTCATAAAGGAATGTGTTAGGTAACTTTAATGACAGCCACCTCTGCCAGCTTCACCTATAACAACTTTTAACAATACCAACAATCTTATCTTTTGTTTCCTCAGCAAAGGTCCGCCTTTGTTGGTGTCGTATGACATTCTACAAATGGTTCATGCAGGCACTTCCAGATTAACTGCAAGCCAAGGTTTCAATGCAAATCTTTTCTGAACTCCTATTGCTAAACAGTTTCTAAATTAAAATAAAATCAACAAGTTTGTTGTCAGTGCATTTTTAACTGAGCCTTATTGCTTGCACTCAGTTACTGAGGGCNTGCTAAAATGTTTGTCCCCGTCATTCTTATAAGCCCCCTTTAATTACTGAAAGGCCGCAATAAGGTCTCCCTGGAGCCTTCTCTTCTCCAGGCTGAACAACCCCAACTGGAGAGGTGCTCCAGCTCTCTGATCATTTTTGTGGCCCTCCTCCGGACCTGCTCCAACAGGCCCATGTCTTTCCTGTGCTGAGGACTCCAGAGCTGGACGCAGTACTCCAGGTGGGGTCTCACCAGAGCAGAGTAGAGGGGCAGAATCACCTCCCTCGGCCTGCTGGCCACGCTGCTTTTGATGCAGCCCAGGGTACGGCTGGCCTTCTGGGCTGTGAGCTCACATTGCTGGATCACGTCCAGCTTTTCGTCCACCAGTACCCTCAGGTCCTTCTCTGCAGGACTGCTCTCAATCCCTTCATCGCCCAGCCTGCATTGATACTGGGGGTTGCCCCGACCCAGGTGCAGGACCTTGCACTTGGCCTTGTTGAACCTCATGAGGTTCACATGGGGCCACTTCTTGAGCTTGTCCAGGTCCCTCTGGATGGCATCCCATGCCTCAGGCATCTCAACCACACCACTGAGCTTGGAGTCGTCTGCAAACTTGCTGAGCATGCGCTCGATCCCACTGTCTACGTCAGTGATGAAGATATTAAACAGTACTGGTCCCAATACGGACCCCTGAGGGACACCGCTTGTCACTGGTCTCCATTTGGACATTGAGCCATTGACCACTACCCTCTGGATGCGATCAGGCAACCAATTCCTCATCCACTGAACAGTCAATCCATCAGTCTCTAGAACAGTATAGTACAGTAGCATCTGTTTTCCTCTAATTTCCATAGGGAATCATGAAATCAAGAATTTAAACATTAAGAGAAGTATTGAATGTACTTTGTTTAGGTTTTTTTCCTCCCTTTGCGACGGATTTAACGGGTGTGAAGCATTTCTCTTGGACACTGAGTATAATTATAATTAATTATTTGCTTCTTTCTCCTCAGAGCAACATTCATTCACTTCTCTTCATTTTAAGGTAGGTGGCTGACACAATTCAAATTTAATTACTCTTTCTGCATGATAAACTCCAGTCCTGTGAGCAAATATGTCTCATTTTCAAGTTTGGCTAGATAGCAGCAGTGTAATAAAGACCTTTCCACCCCTGGTGCAGCCTGTAGCTTTTGAAATCTTTCCTAGATGACAAAACTTTCTCATAACACCATTATTAAATAAACACCTAGTCCCTAAAAACCTGTAAAGTAATAAACTGGCTGCCAATTATAATGACGTCTCGTGTCAGAATTGCTTGACCTGCAACCACAGCAGGTAAATGGCAATGTTGATGGTGACTTTCAAGTTAAGGTTTACTAGGCAAGGATGAGAATTGTCGCAGTCATTCTAAATACATTGTAGTTTTTCTCTCACTGAGTAAAACTTTCCAGTCTCTGAGTGGCTGTAGTCATCTAGTTTGTATAATCATTGGATACAAATATCCAGACAGCAAATTCTGACAGGGTTGTTTGTGCTGCATAAATTCATACCTTGGCATACTGTGCACTACTTCCCTGCCCAGATTCAAACTAATACAGCAGTATTAAAGAAGAGCGTTATTCTTTTTTCAATTTTTACTTCCCAATAGCATCTCCAAATGGAATTTTTGTACTCTAATTCATCTTTGGATAGCCCTTAACAACTGGGCAAAATATAGAGCTTTGCAGTATTGGGGGAGTCACTTTCAGTACACCTCAAAAATACTAACTGTTTTCCAGAAGGAGGCGGCCAAGCAAAGACAAGGGACATCTCTACTCAGTCACATTTACAAGCTGTTAGGAGACAATTAAAATATTCCGATCATAGGCTGCCAAAGCACAAGCACTAACAGTTGCAACTCCCTTAGGAAAATACGTCAGAAGCAGATTTCTCAGACGCGAGGTCAAGAGCAGCATTTGACAGATAGACTCAGCCTGCAAGAGTCAGATGAAGGGAATTATGAGAAACAGTTTGTGCCCTGTAAAACTGGCAATGTAGCCATGCTTTTCCTTCCAAGAGTTTTTAACCCATGAACCCCAGTAGCTGTTCACCTCTTTCTTGCTCAAACTGAGATAAGTATTCAGGCAGGTATCAAGCACGTGCCAACTGCAGTTTCTTTCAGTGAGGGCTGAGTGATCAGCACATCTCTGTTAATACAGACTTTGAGTTAAAACCCTGAAGTAAAGACACAAGTGGTGGTAACATAACAAAGAAACAGACAATTTTAATGACAAATAAATTACCACCCAATACATCAAAAAGAATAAAATTGGCAAAAATATTTCAAACAAAATTAGCACCGTAAAATGAAGCAAACACTGCATTTTAACTTCACTGCTCAGGAAGGGCCCAGCTTTGAGCTGGACCCACTTCATACATCCCATTTGTTTCTTAAGCGAGTGAATTTTGCATCCACTTTTTCTAGGAAGTTCTAAGCAGGAGTGCAATAGGGTTGGATAAAGGATCAATCTTTTTCAAGTTCTGTTGCGCCAGTGAAGGGTGTGGCTATTAGCACTGGTTAGTTCAGCTTTCACGTACCATGAACCTTTTAACGGATTCATATTTAACATAAAAGCACCGTGATCCTTACTGGGATACTACCAAAGAAGTAGTAGACACCAGGGGTGCAGTTGTTACAATGTGCTTACAATGACAGATAATCCATTGATATTTAATTATAATGCTTTGAATCAAGGCTGGCTGGCTGGCTGGCTGTGAGAACATAAACCAAATCCTAAAACATCACAAAAACTGTTGGCTAACAGCATCCAGGGTTCTTATTTTGTTGGGTTTTTTTTAACTAACCTGAACAACGTGCCAGAGAATTCTCCAGTTACCTGCTTAAACAGGCAACATCCAGAAGAAGTTAGACACCACCAAACACGGAATTCACTTTCATTGCTTATTTAAACCAGGAACTCAGAAGAAACTGCACATTGCTTTTAATCAGTCAAGATACAGCTCTGAGAGAGCACCATGGAAATAGAAAAAGGCAAAATAGAGTGTATTTGCATATATCACATGAAATTAGGCTGTGTTGCTGCATGTAGTGTACACATACGCATTGAATGTCAGCTGAGTTACATTTTTCTCAAGGTGACATTGGTGCTTGTCTTGCCAAATTTGATACAACTGACAAGCGTTTTCATGTAAGGGGGATCTATCCCTCCCATCACCTTGTCAAGCTGAGTGAAGGCAAGCTCCAGCATATTCCTTCCTCAGGTGATGAGATGGTTTCGGAGTCATTAAAAGTCACAAAGTTACACTGTAGCAATGTGCCATGCATGCTAGATGAACTCAGTCAAGGCTGTCTTCCTCAGGTCTGGTGAAGGCTCCAGCTCCCAGCCCCCTCAGCTCCCATGCAGACCCAGCCCCAGAACCTGGGTAGACTCTGGACTGGTTTTTTTTAATGTACCTCTCAAATTTTCTTGAGAACTGTAAATATCACTTTGGCCAGTCTCACTGCTGCTTGCTTTCTCATTAGACAAGTATCTAACAGCTCTTTGTTACCCAGAGTATTCCCAAACACGAGAGAGTGATCAATGCTATCCTGGTGTCAGCTTTCCCTGCAGCTGTCTCCATAATGATATTGTCTTTCCTAGCGATAGTGGTAAACAACTTAAAAGGAAAAATAGGCTTCTTATACAACACCTTATCTATCTCAGATTTTAATTTTTCACATCAGAAGACTGACATGTGTCACAGGCGTGCTTACAGAGTGCCACAGAAGATATGTAAGCAAAATTATTGCAAAACATTTTTATGAAAGAAAAATAATCCAAAATACAATCCATTTTAAAAGAGGTCTGGAGAGATGCTGTTACTGGTCTTTGCTTCAGTTATACAATCTTAGCGGCCTGAAACTTTTAGCTTGAAGCTAAGTTCCTTAGTGTTATTATGTGACGATGGTAAGTATGATTGAGAATTCCAGCTAGATAGCATCATGCCATTTCCTATGCCCAGTGAGGTGTTCCTTAATTGGATTATGTTGTAAGGTGCAGATTCTAAACTAATGGAGCAAATTTATTTCCCTTTAAATAGCTATTTGATTAACAACTTTGCTTGTTTTTAGGTTTAAGGCAGCATAAGTCTACACAATAACAGTAATATTAAATAAGGTACCCTTAACAAAACATTAAAGCCAAGCAAAGTGTCAAACCATGGACTCAAGGGGGGTTCCAAATGTTATAGTGTCTCCATTCTACATGGAAAAGAGGAAAATTAATATTACCAAATTTCATTTATTTTTATTATTAAATATCTAAAAGCAGCTAAAGCTCAGATTTTTTAGTGAAAGTGGATATTTGTATATCTATACAGTGGTGGATGACAGAAACCTTTACTGATAGACTATCCTGATTCCAGGGTTTTCATCTGTTGGCTCTATCTTGTAAAACCAGTAATTTTAAAAACTATGTTCTCTAACTTTTCAGGAAAATTGAAAAACCACCCAAAATATCTTAGTGCTCCTAAACTATTTGAGCAATAAAACCTAAGGACACACATGCAGAGTAAATTCTACCTATAATGAAATATAAGACACTTTTTTTTGGTGAAGTATGTACTTGGGCTCTGTTCTGATTTTTGTAGTTTTAGAAACATTTTTCTCTGCTGATACTGGTAAGATTCACACTACCAAGACAAAAAATAGGGCTATACTCAGAAGCAGAGATACCAAATAAACTTCATGTTACCACTTAGACAAAACAATGAAAGTGCAAAAAGGTTAATTGGTCCATATACTTATCTAATTTCTTTCAAATGAAGATATTTTTGTGTATATATAGATACTCTGGAAAATAATCTCAATAAACTTCTAAAATGGATTAGTAGCATCACGTTAAACTGCCCTGCACATATGTTTTTATCCTAATTAGTTGTGGAATTTAATGATGATAAACTAAATAAAGCTATTTTATTTCTGAATAAGAATATGTACACTGCGCTTCAATGTCACTGAGTTAATCTCCTTTATCGCATCTTGTTTTCTTGAGTTCTTATATTTAAGAAAGATATCTGGTTTTAAAAAAAATTATAAAATGAAGCATGTGATTTTTAAGATAAACTGTCCTTTGAATAACACATTTTCAATTAACATACCCTAAGTTAAACCACACAGTTCAAGAATGTTGAATTAAAGTCTTGATAAATCTCTACTTTAATTCATCCGTATACCTCAGATGGTCTTAATTAATATGCTATTTGTTGATGTGTAAGATGTTAAATTATTCTGTTAACCAGAAAAAAAAGGACATTCTATTGTGCATTTGCAAATGTCAACTTTTAAAATAATGAACCCATATTTCTGAATTTCAGCTTGTTTTTCACTCCAGTTTGAGAATGATGAAACCATCCTACTTCAAGATTTATAACAACAGCTGTGTGAGTTACGAAAGCACAGAAGTGTCATTTGGAGTACATGAAGACTGTAACTTTGCCTCACGCTAACTTCAAAACAGCTGAGCACAATTTGCTTAAATTTTTCTGAAGACTGGACATTGTCGCTGAGGCCAGGCATAGAAAGTGTCAAACAAAAAGCTATCTCAGAAACTTATGAGCAGATATGTCACTCAGAATGGATAAATTACAAAGACTTCAACATTCATGACAAAGTGATAATGCAGCTTGATTTTAATGGAAATTTCAAAGGTAAAAATCACATAATATTATACAGAAATATAATTTGCTACACCGTGACTCCACCATCTGGAAGGACTCATGTTACACCAGCTTCTCCTGTTTCCTTTTTTTCATCAGAGCAATATCAAATCATTTTGACATCCTTCTTACATCAGGACAAACAAAAAAAGCATTTGTTGTGTTCTCCCATTTGGCAATGTTTGGTGTAATTTAATGTGCTTCATGAGATTGCATATTCATGAAGACTCACAACCTTCAGCCTTTGTACCCCATCCTAGAAATATCTTCTGATTTATTCCACCGAACACCTTTGTTCCTGCACTGAATTCTACTTCCTCCTATGTCAAGGTGCACTTCATACTGTAAGAGCAAGTTTATTTGAAATCAATAATGAATCAATTTCTAGTCATTATCTAAAAGCATAAAACCAAACAAAGAACCACTATAGTCAAAGAACAATATGAGTGGGTGGTAGAAGAGCAGCCAAACAGTTTAGCTCTGGGGTCTGGACCAGCAGGCAGCATGCAAATAAGAGAAAGGAATAAAAGGTGCAGAGTGTCCATGTTCATGGATGATGTGAAAGGAAACAGACCTAAAATGAAACGAAGACAAAACCCAGTCATCCCTTATGGTAGCAGGGAGAATTCCGCTTTCTATTATCCAGTGGATATTGGGAATCAACACAAAATACCCCCATGAATATACAAATCAGCTCTAGCTTAAGCGTCTTTCCAGCTTTGTTAATGTTAATGAAGTAAACATGGCAATTGGACATAGATGTTTTTGTTGCATTAAGCATTTGGTTTTTAAAATGCTTTCATACTAGAGAACAGCAAATGTCATACAGTAATTGATTCAGCAAATGCAGCTTTTTGTCCTGTGAGTAGCAAAAACCATTATTGATTTTCTTAATTCTATAACAATTACTTTCACAATGATGGCTACCAACTCCTGATTTATAGTTTATCAACAACTAAATAAGAGGCTTTCAAATTTGTGCGACATTGGTTAGATTGGACGCAAACCACATGGTAGTGTTATGATTTACTTATTAAGTGACTAACTCTTACTGTCAGGATTCTCATAGAAATACTAGTTACTGATGAATTCCAAATTAATTTTCCACAATAATTCACTGAACTTACAGTTTCTTTGTCTCATGAACGTTCCTGCCAGTATGTGTCTAGACAATTTCAGAAAAGCAAAAGAGAAGTAGGGGGAGTGGAGACACAGCTAACAGCATTTGGTTCTTTACTTCAGAGAGTCTTTCAGAAATACTTTTTTCCTGTAATCAGACCTGCCAACTTTCATGTTTCCATCAAGATTTATAAAATTTGTCCCACAAACACCACAGCTCTTGAAATCAAACACATACCCAGGAACATCCCCTTTCATTTAAAATGAAAGTCCTCTTCAGCACACTGAAGTTTTAAACCAGAAGACAAACAAAAATAGAAGATGTCTTATCTTTAAACATCTTATGAAGTTAAGCCAGACTGAAGATTTTAATGAGGAGGGGTAAAGGTATTACTCTTCTGCAAGATCATGGTTGTCACAGCTGTGATTGGGATAGCCATACATTAATATTCAGGTAAACCAAAAGTACATAAGCACAGCTTAAAACCAGCTGCAGCTGCAGTAGAAGCAGGAATCAATTAAAAACTCCACAAATGATTTATATTAACCTGACATGCTAAAAATTGTTGAATTGCAAAAGTCATGGGTGGTAAATGGGAAAAACACAAGATAATGAAAAATAAGGGAATAAGATGTACAAAATGAACGAACTGCATGGATTTATGAGAACAAAGAGACCATTTACCAAAAGTTAGACGTGCAACTTAAAACAGATTACAGTCATTCTCAGCAATTGGCACTTAAATAGCAAAAAATTCCAGCTCTTCTATATCTTGGCCATAAGAAAGACACGCTTTATGTAAGAAATAATTAAGTCAATATAAGAAACACAAATGTGTTTGTCCTCTGTATAAGCCATGCCTGCTTTTGTTTGTAACTATTTCCTGAACAATGTCTTCCCCGTTCCATTTTCTGGGTTCTAAAATAAAGTCCATATTTGTGTCTGACTTGTCCCAGTTCTACTTTTATTTAATAGAGTATGAACCAAGAGAGGATCAGAGTTTGATATACTATTTGGATTGGGTTCCTATCTTAGACTGCAAACTCAGAATCATTGATACTGTGTAAAGACCTTGCACAACATTTGCCCTTTCTTTTGGAGTTAAAATACTTCTGCTCTTGCCAAGTAAGACTCCAGATTGCAATATGCCCAATCTCCTACGAGTCCACATCAGTGTGCTAGCTTGTAGGACCTAAATGAACATTACCTATTGACACGTACAAATTTAGAGACCTTCATAGCATGAAAATTCTTTCTGCACGTTTTGGCCCAGAATCCAGCTCTCACTTAGAAAGGTGCAGCTTGTCTCGTGTTTCAAACTCTTCTGTGGGGTGAAGTTACCACTCCAAGCTGAAGCAGCCCCTGCCAATTTCAGTTCAGCTGCAGCCCGTAGAGAGAAGGCTATTCTAGGATGAAGTATTCCTAAGTGATTATGAACCCACTAGCTAAGAAAAATAGGGCTATGGTGTTTTCTTTGCATTGTACACAAGTACTACACATGTAACTAAATTTAAATTTCTTGAAGGCCCCGCAAAGTAGCGAAGATATTAATCAAATCTATGTGAGGATGCTCTTTACTTTTTCCACAAATAAATGGTGTTAGCCAAGTGTTTTTAACAGACACCACAATATTAACAGACTAGGACAATAATTCTAGGACATAAAAACACACCGTGACTTCAGGCTTTGAGAAAGTATTAACCTCCGCCAACTGAACTTTTTGCCTCTCAAAATCAAGAAAAACATCACATCATGTATTTAAATATGACACATTTAAGAAATTAAAAAAGAGAGAAACACTTAAGATTGTTATCTGAGTCTTATGTGAGGTTCAAAAATACTATCTGATCAATGGTTTTCAAAATAAGATCGACTAGGGTTAGATACAAGTTAATCTACCATTTGCTAAGCTAAATAAAAAGCTAAGTACTTAAACATGAAAGGAAGAACAGAACTGCTTTGCACACGATGTTATGCCGTTGCACTGTTGCAAAAAAGGCTTGATGCAATACTACAAAGTCTTTAAACAAAGAGGAATAGCCTGAATGTAAGCAGCCGTATATCTCCTCTCAAACTAATAGACTAATTCAAGATTTGTCTCACAGAACTCTGTTTTTCTTTCTTAATTTCAGATTCTTATTATTCAGAAACACATGGGCTTATATCAGAGCATGGACTGGCCTGAGTTACATCCCCAGCTGTGTCTGCTGTAGACGGACCAAATCACTGTCCACGTGTAGCCACTTTTTTTTTTTTCTTTTAATGTTATTCTACCTTACCTATTTAAACTCTGAGCTTTTCTTTACAATGACTCCCACTCCTCAGCTGGGTTTGTAGAGCAGCAGCACAACAGGGTCTGAACCTAATTTGGGTATCCTATATTAGCATAATAAACATGTTTTAAAAGCACTTCAAACAATGCATCTTAGAAAAAATCCAAAAGGCAGAAAAGATACAGATGAATATTTATGGTAAATACAGAAAACTCCTTAGGAGCCCTGGTGAAACACTGTGCTTGTTCATTTCAAAGGGCCCAAAGCAAGCTGATTTGATTCACAATTTCAAATTGTTCAGCACTCGCAGTGGTACTGCCTTGTCTAATAATTCCAAAAGCTGCTTAGTTCAGCTTTGTACTGAATTGTCAGAGTTCTTCTCGCAGAAGCACGTGCATGAGCGCAGAAAAAAAACACTGGACCATTTTAGGAAGTTGGATGACGATTACTGCAGTATAGAAAGCCTTCTAAAACCAAAACCAAAAAGAAAGCTTAGAATTTAGCCACAACAAAGAGATCACAGCAGATTTTTATACAATACTTCAAAACATGATGAAAATTTGTTTCATTTTTTAAACATTTCAGGGACTATAAAAATGCATGTGCAATATTTTGCTGCTATGACCTTCTCAGGCATCGATCAACACACATATCCTCACAAAGACAGAAAATGGCACATTGAAGAGATCATTTATAATTTCAAGCTTTCAGCCAAGGGTGAAACTCCTCATGGCTCCATTGTTTCCATGGACATAAATAACATAAAATCAGATCATAAGAAAAGTTATTACAAGGGTATGTTACCCAACAAATGCTAACATGAGTATATTAGGTACTGGACTACACAGCAGTACTTGGAGACACAGTTCATAGGTGTTGTTTAATATGATAAACAATTGAGGTTTTGTTTTTTTTTTTTTTTTGGTTAGTCTGTGAAATGGAAAAGGTATAAATTGGTTAAGTCTGTGGTGAAAAAGGGAGACATGAGAAAAACTTACAAAAAGCCTTAAATACCCTTAAAACAACTTTTTAACCTCTAAGTAAATCTTTAATGACAATAACTATTTTATTTTCCACTTGTAGGGGTTATTGAAATTTTTTTTTTTTACAAATTTCTTTACAAGAAGATTTACAAGATCTTACAAAGATTTCTTCACAAGAAATCCTAAATTAAGTGAAAAGTCAAATTACCACTGGGCTGGTGTCAGCTGCAGTATCACCAGTAAGAATATGCAACAAGAACTTATTAGTTTGTTTTTATTACACTGTGGATGTTTCACCAGAGATTTGTAAAGTCACTGTTTTTCTCTTCTATGGCTCTGCTATGACCCCCAAAAAGTTCAAAGAAAGATTCAGACATCATGGATAAAATTTTTGGTTGTCTTTAAATCTCAGTTTCAAAAATTAACTCAGCCCACATTCTTAGAAGAATTTATGGGAAGTACCAAATATCTTTAAAGATATGGCCTTTATTTTCTTCAGAATCTCAGTCTCATTGAATGTCATAAGTAGTTCTGATATTCTTTGCCCAGAAAAACCTCAGTATGTTCGGCTGAGATGCTCAGTGATATGCTAGTAAAGAAATAATAGGTTTTTAAGGATTATACCTAAACTACTTTGGTCTTCAAAACTGTTCTGTGTATATTAGCAGTCTTTTTCTATTCATTTCAGCTAAACCTATCATCATCAGTTAATAGTTAAAATAGAATCATCGAAGACAGCGATGAATGCATGCAGGTATAAAGCCATAACTTGGGAGAAGCTTATACTTACTAGCAATCAGTAGTAAAACACGAGAGAATAAAGTGTTTCCTCATGCTTTCTCTTGGCAAATCCTCATCTGTAAAATGCCTCAATATTTCAGATACGGTTTCTTCACCCTAACCTTCTTTTTGACAGAGATTATTTGAACTAGTATATGGGCTTTTACAAGCTAGGACCAAATACTCACATTTTTTTAATATGCAGAGTTATACCAAACCTCACTTAATTTGCATAATTCTAAACTTTTTTTCCCCAATTCTTGCTTTCAGAGGAGGAGCTAAAAGGAAAAGAAACAGCTGGATACAAGGGTATCAGAAATAGGAACGAAATTCAGTTTTGTCAACAGTATATTAATTATTTCAAAGTAGTAATAAAGAGCTTGAAAAGAGTATGAAAGTGACCTTCTGATATGATAAAAAGGTAGCCAGGTTCTGGGAGAAGGGCACACTGCTCTGTGCAGCAAAGCAGTGTTTCTTCTTTTCTCATCACTGCTCTCCAATCACAAGCCTCCTTAGGCCTGCAGCAAAATGCTTCTTGGAGCTTGTTTCTCACTGAATTGGATACAAGTGTTTTCATAAGCTAAATTTGTTTTGTTCTCTGTGCAGTTCTAAAGTTGCTGGTCCTGCTGCCAATAAAACAAAATATAATGAAAGCTCTCTGGAGACTTCAGAGAGCTGGAGGCTCCAGAGAGAAAGAAGGAAGCACTGTTGCTGTTTTACAGAAAGAAAAACAGTGGTATGGAGAATAAAGTAACTTCTCAAAAAGCACTCAACTAGTGGTAGAACTAGAAATACGATGAAGTACATACCCATGCAGAACAAATGTAGAAAAAAAAAGAGTAAAATAGAGACAAGGATAATCTCTTCCCCCCTCACCTCCCTTTATAAAATAACATCCACTTCTAAAATCTTTAAATACTATAGGGATGTTTGGGGAAATCGGAAGCATAAATTCAATCCCTTCAGTCATTTCAGTAACTTATCACTCTTATGGCAGCTCTGCCAGTTCAGCTCACTCCTAACCTACTGCATTCCTACCATGATGTTGAATTGGCTATTGTAGTAGTCTAAACAAAACATTCTTCCAGTCGCCTTCCTTGGCTTATGGCCCCATCATTTATTATGTTATAGCAAGCAGTGTTAGAAAGGTAAACAGCTCAACTTAATTCTGTCTTGTTTAAATTGGCCCTTGAAATGGGCAACACTTAAAAATTCAGCACTTAGCACTTAATGAAATATTTTATTCTATGGTTTGACCCTTATCTCTACAAACTTCTTGATTTATACAGCCAGCTGCAAGCTTGTAAGAGAGAAGATGTCTTCTAAGGGCTAACATAGGATTCTCGCAGAAAGATAGTAGTAAGTTTGGCTGAAAAATCAACTTCTAGTAGGCCTGACATGCCAGACTGACTACTTGAATGGGCCCACAAAATTACCTGTCAACTGACTTCCAAAGGGTCTTCCCAAGAAGGGACAGCTCAGCCATTCAAAACATGGCATTTTGAGTTCCCAGGCACTTTCTCCCGTATGTGCTGGAAGTCTCACATGTTTAGAATCAACAGCTGAATTTTTGGTGTGATGAAGACTCATCTGTTTGCAAGCTGGAGCCAGGAAATACATTTTGTCTTCTCCATGCCCAAAGGGGTTAGATGGTTTGCCACAGCAAAGACTTGTCTAGCCTGGAGTTGTCTGGGCCAAGAAGGAAATTCAGCAAACAAGAGGGAAATGTTGAGGTAGAAGAGTGGGAGGACTGGGTTGTGAATGTTAGTGTCTCACAGGGCTTGTGGTTCCACTTGGCTGACTCCAGCTGTCAGGAGAAGAGGGGTCAGGGGCACTGGCGGTCAAGGCTGCGTTCCAGGAGGAGGATTACAATTTACCTCCCAACTAGACTGGATAGTAGCCAATGCAGTGCTGCATCAGCCTCTTTCATGTTGAGGAGACCATGGGAGAATAATCCTGAATTTTCTGGTTTTTAAACTTGAACTGCAGCCACAGAGATTTTTTTGTATTTCATTTCACATTGTTTCCCAGAGTCAATACAGAATCATAGAATAATATAGGTTGGAATGGAACTCTAGATGTTAACTGGTAAAACCCACATGAAGTCCCATATGAAGTTCTAACAAGATAAATCCTTCTCCAGCTTGCGGCTGCCTTTGACAGCCCCTTTGCAGCCCCAGTCCAACTGCAGCTCTAGGCTCTGTCTCTCTACCAACCCCAACCCTAACCCTAGGCAGTGACTGAGCCATACAGGAAGCCCCACAGTCCTCCCCCACATAAAGAATTTCTGAAGGGAGAAGTCTACTTGCAGACTGCCAATTTCTTTGGCAGCACCTTTACATCCCCACTTCACCTACAGCTCTACACTTGGTCTCTTGCCCAACCCCAGCCCTAGGCCCATACATGTGCTCAGCCTTAGCCCAAGTTCCACAACCTGGTCCTGCATGAAGAAGTTCCCAGGGGACAACCTTTTTGGCAGACTTCCCCCCTCCTTTGGCAGCCCAATTACAGTCTCAGTCTACCTGCAGCCCTAAGCTTTGTCTCCCCTCAGCTCACCACCCTAATCCTAGGCATTGGCATGGATTAAACCTTAGGCCAAGCCATGGCCTAGTTCCACATGAAGAAGTCCTCAGTGGACTATGTTTTTGGCATCCCCACTCCAAATGATGCCATAAGCTTAGTCTCTCTGCCATCCCCAGTCCTAAGCATAATCCTTGACCTTAGGACAAGGTATGGGTTGAGCCTTAGCCCAAGGTCCTCATTCCTGCTGCACATGATGAATTTCTGCAGGGAGAAGTCTTTCTGCAGCCTGTCCTTTCCTTTGGCAGCTTTGTTGCAGTCCCACTCCAACTGGAATGCTAGGGTTTTTTTCTGTCCCATCCTTAATCCTAATCCTAGCCTTTAGCATCAGCTTAGTTTCAGCCTAAGACGCCCACCTCCAGCCTAGTCCCACATGAAGAAGTTTTCAGGAGATGACTCTGGCAGCATCACCCTTCCTTTGGTAGTCCTTCACTACTTGAAGCAGGGCCATATATACACTCTTCAAATTTACTTCAACCACTGTTTTAAATGAACTTGATGTGATATTTTAAGAAAGTGTAACCAATCCTGTACTGCCATTCATAATATATCAGGATACTAATCCCTCATCTGCTTAGTGGATTTGCAAAGTTCCAAGGAGGTCACTGTACCATTATTAGTCCCTTAAATACCAGCTTTTGCTTAAATAGTGTCTACACAGTCAAGGAGAATGTTGTTAGCCACTATCTTTTCAATAAATTGTGCTTTTGTCAGAGCTAAGTTTTTTTCCTGAACAAGGACCTCAAGATATTCAAGGTCACTAGGTTGTATTTTTTTCACCCATCCTTATTCTTTCTAACTTTTGGTAGAAGTGGATCTCTAGACAATAATATGATGACAATCATTGTAATAATTAGTCAAAGCTTTTACTCTTTAAACAGTTGTGAAATATAATAGATGTTCTTTTGGTATAAAATCAGCTCAGCTCAAATGAAGCCAATGAAGTTATAAACATAGGCCAGCTGAGGAACTGACATATTGTTAAAATGTTATGCAGCTTTTCAAAAAATATAGGTAATAACCTGTTACAAAGGCACTTTGAGATTCATTTATCAGGGGGCTGCAGAGCCCTTTTGCATCTATGATTGAAAGAGGTTATCAGTAGGGTGATTAAAGTTCATTCTGTATTTTGACTCAGTTTTGTTAAACATTATCATTTTTTACAGTTTAAACTAGTTGCTCTATACCAAAGTCTATGTTTGATAGTAATCAGCCTAGACTGTCAAATCTAGTTTAATTTCCAAGAAGGTTGGGATGCCCAGAATCGCTGTTGGCTAGGTCCCATCTGAATTCTTAGGATGCAATTCCACAGACACTTAAAACAATTTAATTCCAGGCTCCCAGCTCCCAATCTTCCCTGATGCCAAGCCACAGGTTCTCCCCTCCCACCCATGCACTGACATTGACATTCAGTCAATGGCAGGGAGAATCAATTCAGATTGACCAGTGAGGAAAATCTTGTCCGTCTTGGTGAAGAATTGTGCTGAAGAAAAGAAAATTTAAAATATTCAGTGGTCTGAAGAGCACTGCATACTTTTAAAGCAAAACTTAGCAGCTGTTTTTTCATTTAACAAGAATAAAGTATTTTCCCCTTCAAGATGAAAACAGTCTCTGAAAACATCCAAGCCCATTCTAGTTGAAATGAAAAAGTAAAATAAATCAAACAAAATAGCCTCAGGTAGTTATTCAGCAGGTAAAATCTTAGCCCAAAGAATTTTCAAGTTGAGGAAATTTATAAACAATTTGAAACAGTTTAATTTTAAAAGAAATGTCAGGCAACCTGGACAGTCAGCAATACAGACAGTAGTACCAGCACTGTCCTTCAGGTTTTCATTTTTGCACTGAACATGAATGTAATTTGTGAGAACCATCATTTGAATTTCTTGATTTTTGTATATGGACCCTATTACAACCACATCTGAACTGAATTATTTTTATCTTGTTTACAGTTGTGCAAAGACAATAATCTCAAATCCATTTCACTACTGCCAATTCTTTGTAAAATCAATAATTAAAGGGAAGAGGCATCATTATCTCACCTAGTGAAAAATTATTTCTTAGTGGAAATTGTTTTGACCTTTCTCCAGTATATTGCAGTATGTCATATTTATATTCAATAATGTTGAGATCAGGACAATAAGCCATCTGCAAGGAAGAGAGTAAAGATTTCTGTATGCTGAAGGAATTTAAGAAGCCACAGAATGCATTCTTCCAAATTTCTCTGAAAGTTGGAGATAGTTGTTTATTACCTTCAAAGGGAGAAACAAAGGTGCTTATTTTCTGTAACAATATTAATCTAAAAATGTCAAAGACATCTGTATGCATTGTAATGGGCATACTTCCACTTAGCTCAGTGGAGCCATGATTCAGAAAGTTAACCTTAATAGGTTGAAGGCAGACTTTGTGGATGGTTTGGAGATCACACCTGAGCAGGTGCCTGAACTGGACACAGCCCCAGCATGAATCTGTAGGCTGTGCAGCCAGGACTGTGTCACACCATGTGACCTCACATCCTTCCCCGGAGAAGGTTACAGCACCAGCCCTCAACCAGCTCCCTCGGTGGTGATCCATGGTGCACCTTCTCTCTAAGCATGCTGGCTTGTGCCTCATACAATCAGGCCTGATATGTTGTGTCCAGCACACAAGTTCCCATGGAAGCAAAAAGGCATAACCTCATGACAGAAATGGGGGATTTATTTATTTTTGTTGGCACTAAGGTGCTCTTGCCTGGATTTGAAATTTTGTTTCTCTTTTTTTTTTCCTTTCCTTCAAATTTCATGTTTTTTCTAAAAGGTTGCTCTCATGGTGCTCCGATTCTTACATAGTTTCAGGACCACAGGTTTCAGGATCACAGGTTGCATTTTTGATGCTTGAGGTGTCTAGAGTGAGCAGAAAGAACCTTATTCCAAAACCAAAAAGACAGTTACACGGAAGGAGCAGAATCATCAGTCCCTGTCTTCATCTCAGGTCTTTAAAAAGACAGATGGTTTTGGTCTTGAATACCACTGGGATCAGACCACTGAATGCCTTGAAAAGGGAGACTGAGACTTTGAACTTTGGTCACCAAGACCGTATGTGAAGCCAGAGTAGAGAACAAAGAAGAGGTACATGTGCCTAGGCAGTGTCAGTAACCTATGCTGATGGGCTACAGGACTCTGTATTACTCAGTTTATTAACTCATATTAAGAATGCCATACCCAGACAAATCTCATTGTTATATTCTGCTTAAATGGTAATGAATACACATAAAGTTGATTCTAGGCCAAGACCAGCTACAGTGGGGTGCAATGCTCAAAGCAGCTGGAGGGATTAGAAACTGTTAGTCATGGTGTTGTGGTTTAACCCCAGCCAGCAACTAAGCACCACACAGGCACTCGATCACTCTGCTCCCCACCTCTGGTGGGATGGGGGAAAGAATCGGAAGAGTAGAAGTGAGAAAACTCATGGGGTGGGATAAAGACAGTTTAATAGATAAAGCAAAAGCCACGCACGCAAGCAAAACAATTCATTCACCACTTCCCATCAGCAAGCAGGTGTTCAGCCATCTCCAGGAAAGCAGAGCTCCATCACACGGTTACTCCATAACCGTTACTTGGGAAGACAAACACCTTCACTCCAAACATCCTCCCCTTCCTCCTTCTTCCCCCAGCTTTATATGCTGAGCATGACATCATATGGTATGGAATATCCTTTTGGTCAGTTGGCGTCAGCTGTCCCAGCTGCGTCCCCTCCCAGCTTCTTGTGCACCCCCAGCCTTGCCGCTGGCGGGGCAGTATGAGAAGCAGAAAAGGCCTTGACTCTGTGTAAGCACTGCTCAGCAGTAACGAAAACAGCCCTGTGTTATCAATGCTGTTTCCAGCGGAAATCCAAAACGTAGCCCCATACTAGCTACTATGAAGAAAGTTAACTCTGTCCCAGCCAAAATCAGCACATTCTCCACCCTTATTCCATACCATTTACATCATACTCAGGTCCCACACTATCCAATACATCCTTCTTAACCACCACTCCCCTTTCCCATCCTTTGATACAATACACAGATATCATTCCCTTAGTCTCTGGACCACCCCTGTAAAATGTCTGTAAAATTTCCACAAATGTCCACAAAATGTCCATTGGGTTCATTTAGTCCATGACTTTGGGCTCCATCTGTTATGGTGGTCACTCACGACAGGAGCGGTGGTGTGTTGCATGGAGTTACTGGACTCCAAAGCCAGCTCAGGTTGGGTCACTGCTGCACTTGTACTGCTTCTTGTAAGGCTTCTCCTCCATTGGTTCAGGTGGTTCCTGCTTGCAGTGATTTAGCCACATTATAGTAATTCCTGTAACATGCAACTCAAATCCCGGGTTACAACAATTTAAAGGCATTTCCACTACAATCGCCACTGCTGGTCCCTTTGGACCAGAACGTAGGGTTTAACATTGCAATGAACTCCCCTTGCCCCTGCTGTGGCTTGGACTTGTCCACAGACTGCAGCCACTTGAGGTTGTACCTGCTCCAAGTGGAGCCTTATCTGTGAGCCACAGTCTCTCCAGGGGTATACCTGCTGCGGCACAGACATAACCACAGGCACAGTTGCTTCGAGGTGCACCTGTTCCAGCATGGCCTTATCCATGGGCCGCAATGCCTCCAGAGATATACCTGCTCCAGCATGACCTTACCCACAGCTACAGTCCCTTCAGAAATAAACCCGCTCTAACATGGCCATACCCATGGCTACAGTCCCTCCAGGGGAGTACCTGCTCTGTCGTGGGCTTATCTATGGCCACACGCTTTGAGGTGCTCCAGCATGAACTCATGCACAGCCACTGATGCTTCAAGGTATACCTGCTGCAGCATGGACTTACCCTTGGGCCACAGTCCCTTCAGAAATATACCTGCTGCAACACAAACATAACCACAGCCACAGACGCTTCGAGATGTACCTGCTCTGGCGTGGACTTCTTCATGGCCACAGATGCTTCAGGGTGTCCTGCTCCCACATGGACTCATCCACAAGTCACAGTCCCTTTGACTCAAGTTCACACTGGAGCTCCAGCCTTACCATACTGCTCTGTGAGAGTTCAAACTGAGGTCTTAATCAGTCTTAATCTACTACATTCTGTATAAACCAGCTACAAGAGAAAGACAATGCTAAGTGAAAGAAACATGGAGAGAAAGTAGTCCAGGAAGAAGCCAGTGACAAATGTTGGAGTGGAAGCAAACTCTTTTCACTCCCACCTTTAAGCCTTATTCACTGGACCACCCTGGTTGTGAACACAGCTGCTGTCAATGTATTTAGGACATAAACAGCACTTAGGGGACAATGTCATGCCATGGAGTATGATATCTCTAACCTCTTCATAAGGATAGTAGCCACTCCGCAAATGCAGCCCAGCAGCCTTTTTGCTGGGGACATGGAGAGTTTGTGGAGGCAAAAGGCATTAATTAACACAGATTAAACACAATCTGTTCACTTTTCTCCAGTAATTTGAGAAATACACCTAATGCTTTCCAAATGGAAAAACACTGCTGAAGGAGAAATGCTTTGAGGTCTAGTTTTTTCAGCATTTNGCCAAGTGTTTTTTTTTGTTTGTTTGTTTGTTTGTTTGTTTTTTTACATTTCTTCATTGTATCTTTTTCAGCAAACATTGTTAGGTCACAGGTGACAGGCAGTGGTAGAATTAGGTAGATGCCTTGCATGTTTGCATGAACAACATATTGTAGGCTTTTATTCATCCAGGCAGTAAGGAAACATTTAATTATCAGAGATATATGTAGGGCTGAGGAATGACTGTTACTGTTTAGCCTGATGACTCTCAAAGGAAAACATTCACAGGAGAAACAGAAAATGGTACAGATCTTTTTTTTTTTTTAATGATTTATTTTATGATACACTATCATAAAACATGATGTGGCCCTTATCTAGCCATTAACTACTTGCCTCCCTCTTTATTCTGCTGTGTTGCAAATCTAGTCATCATGTTACATTTGATTAAGTCCAGAAATACGTATTTTTTTCTCCTTATTCTTGTAATCTCTGAGAATGCATAAAGCATATCGGGTATAGTCTGTTTATATGAACTTGAGCTTCTCTTTGCCATCTTACCATTTTGTAGCAACTTGCTCCCTAAGAATATTCAGAATCTGATTTTCAATTAATTTAATGCTCAGCTGTCTGCAGATCCTCATATGCCTTTTTCTCAAAAACAGAAGCAACGAACATCATTCATACGCCTGCTGGTACACATTGCCATAATGCGCTATCAAAAATGATAAATCTAGTATGTGGTATACAAATACAGGATTAGTCATGGGAAAAAAGAGACAAGTAACTCAAGCAGTAATGAACTTCAGTGCTCGTGAAAAGAACAAACAGATTTTACATTTTCTCACCAACAATAATACGTGGTTTCTACAAAAAGAAAATCCCTTCCAACAGCAATCCCTCTCATCCTCTTCTTCTCTAACTGTAAATGGAAGAGCAAAAGGGAGAAGGCATTTTGGTTTATCCATAGGTACCTTTGCCACATAACCGAGCAGTCAACTGGTTGTCTTTCAGGAACAGTATTTTAAGAACTTGAAGGATGACAGCAACAACCTAGCTGTTGAAACTGCAAAGATGTGCCCTTCAAACACATTGCAGGTGTCTCTTTGAACAGCAGCAGAAAGAGAAAAAGGCATCAGCCTTTTTTCTGACTAAAGTTATGTTGTGACTGTATGCATACACCCATCTGCCCGCTCCTGGATTCTTCAATAATACAGCCTTTGGCATTTGGCTTCACAACAACATATACTACCATTTCACTGAATAAAGTGTTTCTTTGGTAGTTGCATGAAGACTTTTTTTTTTTTTGTTAAGACTCTCATCTCTTGATCCAATCCAGTTTATACAAAAGAATTGGGCACTACATTTGCTCTTTTCATATTAGTCAATGACATTTTTCATAACTTTGCTTACTTACGCAAATGTAAGTATGTGCAGGTCAGCAGAAGTGCCTGCATCTTTTCTTCTTGAAGGTGAATTTCTAAAATGCAGAGTTTAGAATCTGGATAATGTTTTAGCAAGAAACAAAAAATGAGCCAAATTTTGGAATTATAGAGATGTTTTTGAAAAGTTATCTGAAATGTGGAAGGATGGCTAGCAAAAAGAACAAGTGTCAGATGAAGAATCAGCTGGGTCAGATCTAATCAAGATTTAAGCACAGGGAATCTCCTGTTTAGCACAAGCAGTGCTGTGCACCTGCATCACACCATTTGATATATGAAAAGCTTTGCCAGCACTAAATTGTGTCACTGGTAGAGCTGTGTGACTAACTCATGAAGGCTTTCCAGCTCAAAGAATACCTACAATCAGAGTGTGATCTCTTACTATGTGTCTGTTCAGATTAATTTTTCCTTTGAGCCAGGTAAAAATATGTGATTATTTCAAAATTCAGCTAAATTAAATTACCTGCATGTTGATGTTCAACTTCTTTATTTGTCCCTGGCTGGATGAGCACCCAAGAACAGTTTGGATAAACACACTGCACTTTCAATTCACACTAACACATTTACTGGGATGCTAAACTGTTCCCAGCCTTACACAAAGTCTATGTCTGATCAGAGTCTGACCTGGATGTCACCCAGGTAGGGCCCATACATGCCACAATAATAAAGATTTTAAAGTCAAGTCAATATTTCCAGGAAATTACCTGCTGCAGAAACTCAGGTATCTACTCTAAGTAACCTCAGAAAGGTGATGGAGAAGAAACCAACCAGGAAAAAAATCGGACACACAATGCTAATGTAACTAGACTTGCAGAGGGAAAACTATGTTTGAACTAGAAATTTAAACCAGATCTTCTTCATTCCAAGCAGTTATATTAGGGAAGAAAATAGTTACAAAACCAGAACTACATAGGAGCAATGTGCCAGATGACATAACTATATACTGGAAGGCAAAACCCAATATTGTTAAAGGATATTGCTGAAAGCATCAGACAAGAATGTTATGAGTACGGAAAGGGAGAACTCTCATCCCTGCTGGAGAATACTGCATACTATAGCTCTCTAGCTTGACCTGTGGTGACAGCATACACCAAACAGTATCTTTTTAGAGATAATATATTTCTCGTGAGTCTGAAGTGATTTAGGAGCCTAAGTCCCCACAAGAAATCCTAATCACCTTAACAATTCATAAATTCTATGAAACAGGAAAAAAAAAAGATAATGTCAATAATGCCTTGGCTCTCCAGTCATGTTAGACTCCTGTGTTTAGCAAAGTATGATAAACATGTTCTTCATTTCCTATTGGTCAAGAGCAGAAGTATAGTGAAAAATGGAAAAATATTTTAAAACTTAAGACTTATATGATGGATCACATAGCTCAAGGATGTCATACTAAATATTGAATGTGGGAAGTAAAACTAAGAATAGGCTATTCATGCATGATCCATATGCTGAAATCTAGTCTCATAAATATTTGTCCAAAACTTTTGAATAATGAACATGTTTGAGAAATGAACGATTCACTTCAAGACAGTTTCCACCTAGAAAAACACAGCTAAATTCAAAAAATGTTCACTGCAATTAACGTGACTAATTCTAGTAAGGAGTAATGTCTGTTTCTTCTCTGTCTTGTATAGGACAGAATTGGCTGGAAAAATTTACATTTCATTCAGAGCCTTTAATTCCTACAGCAAATTGTATTTTATACTATGTTTCTCTCTTCCAGTCAAAACTGGTCTGCTTGTCACTGAAACCTCCCAATGTGCATCAAATTCACAGTTACTACACATGTGTTTTCGTATTGCTGAGTTCAAAAACTCATCCAGCTCTCAATTGCGCCACTTATGATTTTTTAGCAATATTTTGCTAATTACTTTTAGGCTAATTAACGCTGTGTATTGGCCTCTCTCTGTGTGCCCTGGAGCCATTTGTTATGCTACGTTAGTACAGAGAGTGTTTTGCTACTCATTTGGTTCCCTACCTGGCACCATGGCGGATGCTGGGAGAAAGGCTTGAGCCTCTGGTGTTTCCCTGCAGGGTTTGAATCCCTACTGCAAACTTTAGGCTGCAGCCCAGTTTGAAGTTAGAAAAACATGCTGAATCATTGACAGGTTCGGTGCAGCTTGTTTCTGTCACACAGTAAGGGACTGTTTTTGTTGAATCTTGAAAGAAAAACTTTCCTGTTCCCAGTGGCTTGCTACAGGATACTGAGTGCTCATGTCAGGACACTCATTTTTCAACACTTTAAAACTGTAAATTATATCTGAAAATACAGAATGCAATTAAACTGAATATTGCAGAGTCTCTTGCTGCTGCTAGTCACTGTTTCTGGCAATTGTCATCATTTGTGACATAAACAGCATGGGAGCCCAATGTCAAAGGTTGCATATCAGCTTCCATCCTGTCAGAAGAAATTTAATATTTAAAGATACAGTCAGAATACTGATCCTGGAATAACACCAGTGCAATGCAATGATTAATCAGGCCCTTAATATTTAATCTAACGTTCAACATTTAAACACAAAGTCTCCTCTTCTCACATGATCAGAACAGATAGTCAGATTAGCGAAAAGTAAAAAAAGTGGTATCTGACTAACATCTGAAAATCCAACTATATAAGATTCCAGAGCTAGAGACTATCAGACTCAGCAGACGTTAAATAATCACCTCAAACTAGGTTCATGGGCTAGACACCAGAGATGACAGAGTAAGTAATGCAATCCTCCTGCCACCCTCATAAAAACAGGGGCACAGCATAGTACGCCACACTTACCAGGATGATCTTGGCTAAGGAAGGAACAAGACCAGCAGGAGATGGACAACAGTTAATGGATACATCAAGAGTCACTCATAGGCTGCCTACATGGGATTGTTTGGGTCAGCCTGGCACTGACAGCACTGTCTTTGCCCTCAAGTGTTACACTCATTTCTGCACACGCTCACTTATACTGTTCCTCCACACATCAATTGTACCTAAAAAGGCCTTTTATTTTGAAATACAGTTGATAAGTGGTGAAAATTACTTCCAGTGTACAGTGGTGTCAAGAAGGATCACCTGAACCCACTGACACAACCTCAGGTCCTAGGCATAGACTTCCATTTAACAGTTCCAGGAGCAAACATCAAATGGAGACTGTACATGCCCCCTGTCTCTTCTCTTGCCGTAACTTTCTAAGCGTCATGGAGGAGCTATCTCATTAAGTATAGCCTCACCTCTCAAACACATTCCTTTCATCGGTCCACAAGAGCTTGGGTTTGGCAGCCAACAGAGCAAAGGCCACTCGTCTGCTTTCACTCTAGTCTAATACTTTGTGTGCTGTTTGTTTCTATGTATCTGGGCACAGCAATGCAACCCTGCTCCCACTCATTGCTAATAGCTTCTGTAACTCCCAGTTTCCACACATTTAACCTTAGTCACTAGTTACAGAGACAAAACGAAGACCCTAGAACAGTAAATAATACACTAAGTGTTTGTTACTGCATATCTCCTCTGAATTTCAGCAAGCTTTATTCTGTAATGTGAGAAACATACAGTAAAAAACAACACAACTTCAAATTGCAATCTACATACATCTGAAATTATGACATACCACAGCATTAAGTTCTGCAGAGTCTGATATTGGTTTAAAAAGTACACATCAATAGATGTAGGTCTCATCACCAGTGGACAGTTAAGACTGGTTTAAATCCAACACATAGCATTAATTTTACTGGAATCCAGTGATAACATGACTCTATGATATCTTCCATAATTTGAAAAAAATAAAATCTTATGAGATCAGGAATAGGGAAATGGTAAATGACCAAATTAACTTTTAAAGCATTGTTACCTCTGACATTCAGGGATCCATCTTTGAACACTATTTTCCATCCTATAATCTGAGGCTAGCAGAGTAATGGCAAGCATGCTATGCTTCCTTGCATGGCACTGCAGCTACAAATTGAAGCACTAAAATAGTGACCCACAACCAGCCTTAATCCCATGGAAAGTGGCATGGTCTGAACAGGGAGGAAAAAAAAGAAATATACCGTGGCACTGAAGAAGGAATGTCTCAATGAATAGATATGTAGAAATTGATAGGTGATTTAAGATTTGTACTCAATGACAGGAAGTTTAAGTTTCACGTCGTAGACACGGGGTCTGTCCTATAGCAGAAACAAGACAATGAAGAGAATACTAGCAACCATTTCATATGGACTTAAAGGGTAAGAAATATCTTGTAAGAAGGAAAACAAGAAGAGGAATTACATTATAAAAGTAGAGGAAGAGGAGAGAGCAGATGAGACACAGGAAAAGACAGAAGGCTATGCAAATCACCCTGAGCTTGGGGTTTGGCCCAGAAGCACAAATGCATAGCTCTCAAACTGAAGATGTTTTTCAAGCATGGGAAGGCAGAAATCTCTCCAGCAATCTTCTGTAGGCAAGAGCATACTGTAACAGTGAAGTGACTGTCTTAGTGTTAAGGCTGTTGGCAGTTTTCTGTATGTGAAATCAAATACCTTTTCTCAATTTTCTCTGGATAAGCATTTACAATTATAGAAATTGTCTTTTATTGGAGACCCTCACCTTTTGCAAGACTTGCTGCATCATTTCTGCATGCATTTCTAGCTTGTTTTTGAACAACTGCAGATTGAGCCTCATTTCTTGCACTTGGGACTTTCCTGTTCAGCCCATAGTTCATAATACTAATGGGAATTTTTTGTCCCCTAATTACATTACCTAAAGTTTTCTTTTCTTTTAGGTCATCTATTTATGATTTTGTGTCCAAAATGAATTATAATTCATCACAGCTACTGGCATTTTTGTTCAGCAGTTGGCTTGGGCTTATTTTTTTTTTGCTGTTGGACAAGCTACAGGAACAGTTGTCTTTGAATCACATTTATTAAAATTGTATAATGGAAGTAATTTGCATTCCTGTTATGTCTACCATTGGCCTAATCCAGCAATGGACCCTCTAGGAACTGGTGAATTCTTTAAACTCTCCCTGAGGTAATGTGGATTTGCAGAGACCCTGTGTCTCACACAAAAGAAGTCAAGGATCTGGCAAAACCAATAATTTTCTCTCAACCAAAAAGCCGTAAGAAAACATAGTTCTATAACCTGCTTAATTCATTCAAACTAATGCAAAGGGGAATGCTGTAGGCTGTCATTTATAATTTGGTTTCTTTTCTAGAATATGCAAAAATGTCAACTGA
>WAAD01040826.1:10854-32510 GCA_013389945.1 Fregata magnificens | reverse complement strand
AAATTGTCCTTTTATATTTGTTGCAATAAAAATAACTCTTTTACTTAGAGTAATTACCATCAGTGATTGGTGTTATTGTATATGCTTATTAAAATGTTTATTTCTGTGAAGAGAAGATTAATTGAAAAGTGGCACAAGAAAGCCAAGGATAAAGAGTAGGGCTTTAGCAATATTTTACATCATGGGAGACCAAAATGGAGTCTTAACCTATTTTTAATTTGATTTCCTGAGAAGTGTCTTAATCTAAACTGTGGTTGCCTTGCTATTGCTTTCATTTAATTAGCCTGAAGAAATATTATGTATTTCTATTTTATCTTCCACTTTGCAGTGGAACAACCCAAATCTTATTGCTCTCTTCATGTGGATCATACAAATCTATTTGATGGAGTAAAGAATATTACAACTTAAAAAAAAAGTAGTTAATTTTCAACACTAATGTTTCAAAAGCCAGGAGAATTTCAGGCATGTGTGAGGGAGGAAAGGGGTAATGGGCAAGTTATTATAGGAATGTGGAAATACTTGCTTTCCTTAAGTAAAAACACTCTTTGTAGCAGAAGACAACTAACATCATTTGTGGTGCACTGGTGGCCATAATAGATTGGGGTATGAACATTACACGAATATTTGTGTGGGGAAAAAAAAAATCCCTGTGACTTTAAACAAGATAGACAGCTTATTTGCTAATGACAGGAGAGGATTAACCTTCCCTTCCCCCCAAACCAAACCCAAAAACATTTCAATGATACCAGAGTCTCACCCCACACAATAACTTCTGTAGCAGTGATGTTTCTTATTTTAATGCTCCATTACCAGAACAACCTCTCTCAGATTTTGTTTCACTAGATTGAAAAAACAGAGCTCTTCTAGTTTCCCCTTCTTGGGCAGGTTNAGAGCTCTTCTAGTTTCCCCTTCTTGGGCAGGTTCTCCAAAAACCATCTCCTTTCATCGTCCTTGTAGTACTTTTCTCCTACCCCAGCCTGGGTTTATTACGTTCCTGGAGAACAGGTGACCAGAACTGCATGCAGTATTACAGGTGAGTGTCTTCTGCAATGTGGCTCATGTAATGGCAACAACTATCCTGTCTCTGTGGAAATAATTGCCTCTATTTCAGTTTCAGTTTGTATCTTCCTGTCCCACAGACACACCACAGCAGTGATGGCTCAGAAGTACTCTATGAGTGCCCACTCCACCTGACTTTTCATCTCAGCTTTCCCCAAAAGTAGCAGTCTGCACTTTATAACAGAAATGGATGTTTTTAATCCCTCAAAAAAAAATTGACTTAACAGTTTGTACTGCTGAACCTCATTTTCTTTTTATTACTTCAAGGTCATTAAATTCCTATTGTAAAATATTCTGCATCTCAGCTTTCATTCCTTTTCTCCCTTTTTCTTTCCTGTCTTTGAGCCCATATTCAGCCTAATCAGCCTTACAGGTTGTGAGGCACATTATTTATTTTGCCATTTTTACACTTTATCTTATCCCATCCTACAACCTAGAAGGGCTTTTCTTTCTTTAGTCTCTTTTTATGTATATAGTTGAAAAACCTTTTCCTATTTGCTTTGACTTCTTTCACAAGGTCTAAGTCAGCTTGACTTTTATCAAATCTTATCTGTACATAGCCTGAGCTCTAGTGTGAAGCCTCCTGTGCTGCTCAGTGCTTCTTTCACTCTGCAAAGGTGTTTTCCCTTTGGAGCTTATTTTTGTCATGCTGGATTTGCAACTCTTCTATATCTGCATTTTCCACTGCTTAGTATTCTGGTTTCTGATATCTTTTGTATCTCTGATGAAGAGAAATGTGAAACCCCTACATATTCAAGTCTCTGAGATTTTCACTGCAGGTGACTTCTCTAACCAGACCCTTTTATGTTCTCCGAAGTTTCCCCTTTTGAAGTAAAAACAATAACAGACCTGACGGAATGTCCAAAGAAACCTTTTCTTTCTATTCTTACGGTCACTATATCCAGTTTATTTACCATCAAACAATATGAACTGGAGAGACTCCTCAAACTGAAAGTGCCTCCTAGTTCTTCTTATATTTATTTTTTGGCACTTGTGCAAAAACAGCATCCGTACTCTACAAAGCAAAGTCCTGGAAAGACTAAATTATTTCTCTCAAGATCACTCAGGACATCTTTCTTAAAGCAGAGAAGGGAAACTTTTGGTTTCCTGTGCCAAAATTATCTGAATGAAACCTTTCTCCTCCTCTGCGTTCTGACATAAGCCCCTCATAGACCCCATCAGCAAGCAGTCACTTGTTTCAATGCTTATTTTTCCAAATCATCTCAACTTAATTTCACTACCTAGAAAGCAGGTTGAGGGGTGAAGGAAGAGCAGGAATAGGAAAGGGAAATCATGAGCACTGCAGACTACAAAGATATTTATTGACCCATGTAGGTCATCATCTGGTAAAGCTTTACTCTTACCCTGTTGCCATACCCTATATGTAAACAAATAAAACTCAAAGTTTAGGGAGAAAAAGTTCCTGCGGCAATATTACTTGGTGCACTGTTCCCCAGTTAGCTTTAAATAGCTGTTCCGACACCACCAGTTATGGGACTGCAGAAGCATCAAACACAACATGGGTTAGACAATCCGCCTGAAAAACTCCATGATACTTTGGCTCTACAAACAGTGGCACCTAGACCTAATATGATAAAATAATGCCATTATAGTACAGCTATGGCTCAAGTATCTCACAGAAGTGGGCTGAAGACCTTTGAGGAAACAATTGTAGTGCAACACAGTACTGCTGAGATATGTCTGGATGGTTTGAGAACCAGAAATATATCTGAGCCATAGCATCAATATGATTTACAACTTAATAACTTTGTTTCCAGAAATAAAGCAAAGTTGTTATTTAATGGCTGAAATACTGCCATTTTCTCCAAATGCCAGTAATAATTTAAATTCATGACTTCTGTATTATTCATGTGGTCCAATTTAATACAAACAGTATTTCTGGTGCTCAGTGTTTATGAAGAGTGTCTCTTTAGGGTATACCTTACTTTATGACAAACAGATGCTAGAAATAACTACCTGGTGTTCTGCTGCTGTGAACTGGGGATTAAAAATAGGGCTCATAATTTTCTAACCTGACAGGGGAAAACATAAGGATCTTTTCTTGACAAGATGCTAGGGCAGGTAGCATAATCTCATTGGGGTTTTTTTCCTACTTCTCTTTCCTCTCTACCATTCTCTCTGTCTTCACTCAGGAAAAAAAAAAACAGTCGCTACTAAGCGTGATTTACAGACTCATAAAGAAAACTCCATATTTTTTATTTCATTATTTGCTACACCATTCTTTAGGCCTCAGAAGCTTCAAAGATTAAAAAACAACCATTTTAATTACAGTAAAGGAGATCAGAGGCAGAGGGATGACTGGTCCAAGCCACCCGTTTTCGCTTTCTGAGAACACACATGCAAACACAGTGCTGTGGACCAGCACTGCTCCCAAGAGGATAAGCCAAAAGGTGAATACAGAATCTAGTAAATGTGAATGTACTTTACACAAGAAGCCCAATGAAAATAGATATTTATTATTTATTTATAAAACTAGTCACCACTTGAAAAATAAAGAAATAACAAAATCAACATGAAAAGACAGTGATTCCTTCACATCCCTAATGCTTTTTGCTTGAACAAAGTACTTGGGGATCATTTTCATGCCTGTGTTTTTCCATGGAGTACTAAGAAGAAAGAGGAGTAGCTATCTGATTTTCAGTTAGCTGGCAGAAGTCACTAACTAGAATAACTAGTTTTTAAAACAGTGCAGGATAGTGAACAACAGTGCAGTAAGCAGCAGTTCAAGCTACTTCGCTTTGCCTCACTGAAATATCTCAATGTCACCTTGGAAGAAACAGTATAGCCTCAGGAGATGCCAATTCATCCTACTACCAGTACCTAGTGTGATGCAACATTCACTTTGTGACTCCAGTTTTTACCTTGTTGATTTTACCAGAATTAACTAATAAAAGCTGTTTATAAGGATGCTGCACGCAATGCTTCAATTTCATGTGAAGTGGTTCAGTTATAACTGAATATAATTAGAAAATGGGTTCTTCATTCATTCTTCAATTAATATCTTCATTTCATCAGACAAATTATTTTACCTTAAAGTTTTCTCTGATCTTAACTACAGTATTTATTATCAATACTAGAAGTCCAGAATGGTTCTTCTGTCAAAGTAAGTGCAATACATGTATTTCAGTTCTGCAGATGATAGCTACTAGTCTTTGACATGTGCTCTGATAGCAATGCATCTCATTCAGACTTCATGGGATAGACTCTTAGCTGGTGTGCGCTGTTTAAGTCTTGTAGTCCACGTCATACAAGCTGAAAACCTTACTTCAACTTGTAATTAGCAAAGAAAATCACAGACTAATTTTAGAAATATTTATTTACATCATTTACACTATCAGTCATCATATGAAGCAATTGTGTTCTTTTCCTGGTATTAAAATCTATAAATTTATTTGTTCCTGCATTACTTGGTTACTATCTATAAAAGCATCTAGCGTTAAGTGTTGTTCTTCTGTTTCCTGTTGACCTGTTCCACTGGGCTGAAAATAGCGGCTTGATTTAGTATTATCTGTACCAGTAAGCACTGATAACTATACAATTACTGTGGTCATAGAGGGACTCGATATTTATTTAATCCGTATTAATGTACTGGATCATGCTTTCCTAGTATGTGACGGTATTGCACAACTGTGTAGCTGCATACTATAGTTAATATTAATCTTTCTGAGCACATTCATTGTATCACGGTGCAAGGTGCTGTACTGGTTTGCATAATCAGCCAGTGGGGTAGACTTCAAGCATATTACAATGACAACTGTATACAGTTTAACTTTGGAAAATCAATTCACTACAGATATAGTGACAAGAACCAACAGCTAAGCAAGAATTAGAGAGCAGCTTCAACTTTATCCAATGCAGTGCTACAAATCCATAAAGTAGTATATGTTTTTACCTGTAACAATTTTTGAATTATTTGTAATTCAACTGACTGAAGTATAGCATCACTGTTAGGGACTGACTCTGTAAAGTGAAACTGATTATGATGCAAAAGTTAAAAACAGAATAAAGCAATTAAACCCAAAAATTGCCTCTTATCAACAACCCTACCGTAAGAGGATAACAGACCACAGCATATTGCCTTTTCCAGTCTTTTTTTCTTATTAAGAAAAAGTTAATTATATTTCCACAGATTATTGAAAGAGAAACTACTGAAAACACAAATGGAGAAACAGGTTGTAAATTTGCCTAGGATCAAAACCAGGATAGTATTCCATTAGCCTGCTTCAAATCATGCAGGCAAAACTGTCTTGAAAGATTTACTTTAGGGACAACCCCAAAATTAATACTTTATGTAGTGTATACACATACTAGGAAAAACCAAGACCCACAGACAACCTATGAATTGACATTGCTTCACAAAAATCCATAATGCATGTTTGGACTGGGCATCATTAAAGATAATCTGTGCATGACCTATAGTACACATATCCATTTCATAATGATATTTATACTTCAATGCTACCAGGTACTGCAAGCTTTTTCCCATCCACTCCCAAATTAGGGATCTAGGCTAATCATCAAATAAGAAGGATGGAACTTAAAAAAAACCAACAAAAACCAAACCCACCCCCCACCAACCAAACAAAAAACCCCCACATCCCAACCAAAACACAAAAGCACACCACAGAGACACCCCTAATTTCATTTTTTTCTATCATTAAGGACAGATTACAGTTTCATTCACTACAACACTGTGGGGTTGATCAAAATTTCCTTCCTGTAGTCAGGTTAGAAAGCAGCTAAGATAAGGAATTTAAAAAATAATGTCAGAATTGTTGCTATGATGTATTTAATAAGAGCGCCAGAAATCAAGGCAACTTCCATCCTTATCTAAAAACATGCTTACATACAAATAAGCATGCAGATAATTCTGTGCAATAATATGAAAAAAACAGTGATATGAAAGGCAACATATATGATGACATTGTATCTCTGCATTAATAAGGAAGTCTTGTGCCCATAGCTATGAAAATAAATTGAGAATATGCATTTAGTTACAGCGACAAAGTTTGACTTCATACTTTCAACTCTACGGTATAATACATTTTTGACCTTATTTGTAACATCTTTGGATAAGTCATCATTATCTTCTGTCTCTTTCTGGATATTATTACACGCGAAAATTTTTCTCAGTTGGCTTTCTGCTTTTCCTCTGACAAAGAGGGCTTTCTTCCCCAAAACAAGAATTCTCGATTAAAAAGTCCTTATCACTTGATTAATCTATTGTTACAGTAAAATACTTCCCAGCTTTTATCAAAACATCCACATTTCAATTTACTCAAAAATAGAAGTTAGACTGAGGTTGCGGTGGGACTCATGGGTGAACAAAAAAAGACCTTATTAGAAAAGAAATGGGAAAAAAATATTTCTGGTACCCATTTTTTCCATAGATAACAGTAATAAGAGAAACCTAGTATTGTGATAATAAAATTATTCCTTGCAGACATTATGTAGTCTTTATAAGCATTTCTTTTACCGTAATTTCACTAAGGGGTTTTTTTGAAGTTCCAAAGTCCTGTGGAAAGACACAAAAATTAATCCTTGCAATCTACAGCACAAACTTGTGCATCTGTGTCAAAATTTTGTGTACTTTCTGGAAATTTTTTCATCATGAAAACTGAAAAAAAAACCTAACCTTGTCAGAAAATTGGATAGGCTAAATGAACTATAATTGCTAACCTAAAAATCTTCTGTTCTACACTTAAGATTTTATTTTGCAGAGGGAAAAAAATTGATATTCTCATGCTTTGGGTATTTGTGAGATTTACTGCACTTGAAAAAACCTCCTATTTATTCACCAAACAATTATAGCAAGAGGAATAGCAGTATCCCCTAGTAACTTAAGGTAATGCATTCAACTTGCTGTTCTTGATCAAGATGAAGACAACATGTGAAGGGACAACAATAATTCAGGGACCATAACAATTGAGCATCCAATTCAGCAAAATACCAGTACAAGTACACCATGCTAAACACAGCACATACAAAGTTGTTCACGTATTTATGAAACTTAGAGAAGTAAGATCTGACCAAAGACTTTTTGAGAGATGCACTACCATCACAGCAGTTTCCTAAGAAACAGTACATCAACTACACCAGTAAGAAGCTACTCTGAGATGAGGTGTCTGTGTCAGGAGGGTGGTACCTGACACTTTATAAAGGTGATGTGTGACAGCTGAGGAAGGAGTTTGCTCCACATTAACAGCATGTCTCCCACTGAGCCTCGGCTCACCGCCACCCGAGACACAGACCACAGATGTCTCGTGTACTTGCTGGACTCCCCACGAGGCTGTGTTTGACATGTGGGGTCCCAGAATGGGATGGACGTCTTGTTACTACACGGTTGCTGAGAAGCCTATACTGAGGTCCTGCCTTCTGAAGACCTGTGCAGGAGAAAGATTGCCCCTTCACTGCAGCTTTGTCCACCCCATTGCCCATGAGCTGAACGCAGCATAAGGCACTGGGTAAGGTGAAATATGAAAATGCGAAATTTGCTGCCACAGATTCCATGTTACAATGCAGTTAGATCCTTGGATCATGTTCCTTTTTTAAAAATGAGCTGGGTTGTTTATTCCAACAACGGTGTTTCATTCATCTGTGGAGACATTTGTTTCTTTTTTGTTTTGTTTTTCAGCTACAGCTAAGCCAGACTTAGGCGGTAAGACTATCAAAGGACAAAGGGAGGGAAAAAACAAAACAAACACCAAAAACCCACTTCACGGTTCCAGGAGACGAGCTATTAAGTAAGCAGAACTTGCATCTCACTCAGGACATTCAAATTAAAGTGGTACCTGGAAATGGCAAAGCTATAAATTAGCAAAATGATGAAATTAACATAAACTGGACTTAAATAAGTCCAGTTACATACAGCAAGTCACTGATATACCTACAACTTTCATGGAGAGGCCAACCTCTGCTTTCTATGTAATTCAGATTAGGATTTCTCTTGTTTGTTTTTAAATAAAGGATAACTTTGTTCAATCCTTCATGACAGACACTCCTAAAACTAGTACAACGCTGAACTGGGAGATAGAAGGACCTGAGTGAATAACAGGTATAAGACTAACGTATCAAAAAGAGGAAGATCAGACAGTTCTGCACTTGTCTAGTCACTTTCTCTGTTTAAAAAAAAAAAAAATCAAAAAACCCCCCAAACCAGTAAAGAAACCACCACAGCCTCTTGCCCAGGAGCTATTTCTGGTTACACAATAGGGAAATATAAAAGTGCCTTCCTCAAACTCTGTTGTGAATTACAGCACCTAACCAATGAACAATGGTAGAAATTATCAGTGAGAAGCAGAGGAATTATTTACTGAGGATCTTAGAAACCTAAATGAGAAAGAAATCAGCCAAATCCAAATGTACCATAAACTCAGAGTATATGTCTACCTTTTTATCGATACATGCTCTAGCTGAATACTCAGTTGAGATTATAACTGTGTTTGGTTAAAACAATGGAAACAGATTCCAGTATGGACAATCTTCTCCCAATTCACAAATAATAGATTTCAGCTCCTCTAACTATAAACAGAAAAAGCTGTAACCAAAATAAACCACTCTCTAAATCCAAGTAAGCATCCCCCCAGGAGTCTGCGCTGTTTAACAACATCAATTTAGTTAGATGGTATCAGTGGCACATAAGCCTGGGGCAAAAAGCACTAAACGTTCCCTTCCTGCGTTGAATCATTTCACACGCTCCTGTTATTCAGGATAAAGCACATTAGGAAACATCTTGTTTAATTTGGTTTATTGCAATGATGAATATTGCTCAATCACACTTCTTGTTTGATAGTGGAAAATTAATGATCTACACGTCACTAATAGTTTACTATGATGTCACGTACTTCATAGGTTATTTTTTCTGTGAAAGGTGGGAATGCAACACATAATAGAAGTGGTTTTTCCAAAATATTTGGATATTTAAGATATAACCAGTGTATACTTCAACTACTTACTGTTGAAAACTATTCTATCATTGCCTCTATAACATTGTGTTTCTAGAGTGTTATTTTCAGTCAAGAAGTATCACTAACTATATATTTGTACTGGGTCTGGCTGAGGGGGAGTTGGTTTTCCCCAGGCCAGCCTGCTGCGCTCTGTGTCGGTGGCTGGAGGCGGCACCAGTGTCTGGCTGTGGCCGGGCGGTGCCTGCCCAGCCCCGGGGCTGCCTCTCCAACGTTCCCCCCCCATCCCTGCTGTGGGCTGGGGCTGGGCGGAATCTGGGGAGGGGGCGGCCAGGACAGCCGGCCCGGGCTGACCGGGGCTATTCCGTACCGTGTGACGTCTGCTCAGGGATAAAAGCTGGGAGGAAGGAGGAAGTGGGGGGCGTTCGGGGTTTGGGACCTTGGTCTGTGTCCTCGGGAGCAGCCGCGGCACGTGCTGGGCCCTGCTGCCCGGGCGGGGGCTGGGCGTCGCTGTGGTGAGAGGTGGGGAGGGGGATCTGTGTTGTCCTTTCCCTTTTGTTTCCGCACCTGGTCTTTGTTTTATTAAACTGCCTTTGTCTTGACCCAGGAGGTTTCTTTCCACCTCATTTTCTCCCCCTGCCCTGCTAAGGAGGGGAGTGATAGGGCGGCTGGGTGGCACTTGGTGTCCAGCCGGGGTCAAACCGCCACAATATTAAATGTATTTTTTAGACTAGCTGATGTGGAACAACTACATAAGTTGTAGAAAGACTGCATCATCAAGAACATCCTTAATCTAAACCACAGCTGACAGTTTTTAAAATACAAGATCCAATTTTCTAAAACTGATGCTTACCTTTGAGATAATTGTGCATCTAGATGCTCAGATTGGCAGGGGACAACTAAATTTTAGTGTAAAGTGAAAGTGAGACTTTGTACCCGGCCATGAAAAGTTCCATGTCTAAAGGTCCCTCAGTTCTTTCAGAATAAAACTAGCTGGAACTTTCCATAACATAACATTGATTACTATATTTATGCTGAGCTAATCTGTCCTTATGAAAAATTAATCCTATACTAAAAATTGAAAATCATTAATGGGGCTCAAGGGAGGAAGATCCCACAGACTTCGAAGCAAAAAAAAAATATGTTCTTCATATGTCCAGTCTATGAACAAATACACACTTAGCTGGAAAAAAGATCTTTTGGGATAAAGACCTCCAGCATGGAGGAGCAGGCATACCCATTTGACTGGGAAACTGCTACTTAGGCCTGCTAATAGGCAGGCTCCCACGTGGGAACGGCAAAGCACTTCAGAGGTAATAAATCAATGGACCAGGATTCACCAACTACTCCCTCTGACTGAACCACTAGAAAGACTGAGCAAGGTTGAACTGAAGTACTTCCATACCAAATACTCCTGTGCTATTAGGCTTTCAGTCTCAAATTCAGAAAACAGAGTTTTTAACATACCTTAGAAACTTAGGGTTGTTCACCGCATGATATGGCTCTGAACATCTATAATAAGATGAACTGATTAGGGGTTAGGGTTTTTTTGGCTATCTTAAAAGGGGTTTGAACAGAAATTAGTTACCAGGTGTTTTTTCTTTTTAAAGATATAAATGTCAAATAAAAATCCTATTATGTCTAAATAGAAAGTGAAAGAAAAAACATTAGGCAGAATTTCTGCACTGTGGTAGACTGATAGAGTTAAGTAGTTAAATAAAACTGGAACCAAAAAAAGAAACTGGATAAAAAAGGTCCATATTCCCACTGACGTACTCTACGAAAATTAAATCAGAGCAGTAAGTTCTACTGGGTCTCCTTTCATTCCGGGAGACTTCAGAAGAATCATGGTATGTATTTCAGAAACTATCTGTGGCAGGCCAGCAAGGCAATGCCAGTACCCAAATGGCAAACAAAACTTTCAACAAAGACTTAATTTCCCTGAACAACACATTTTTAGTCAGCTGATTTTTTTTTAAATCAGAAGTTTATTCATCTTATGCCTGTGATGATCAAAGCTGAAAAATAATGTTAGAAAATGTGAAATGTTTACTTTTGATATTCTTAACAATATATTACTCTGAATGTCAAAATAAATATGGGAAAAAAGCATCTAAAACTGCACAAGAAGTTTAATTCTAATCAAACCATTTTTGGTGGTATTGAAGAGGGGAAGATTTCAGCTCACAGATATTTTAAACATACTCATAGGGAATGGTATCAGCTAGGACAGAAGAAGATGGTTATTAGACAGGCATTACCGACTTATATTACTACAAAAAACTGTTTTCCCTCTGCACATCAAGGGTCCTGGCCATAGGTCTGGAATCTAAGAACAACCAAGTATGCTGCTAGTTTTTTCACAAAGCTTGTACACAACATTTATTAAATCATTTTTAGTGTTTACCAACCTGCTTGCATAGGGTGATGAAAAGATCAGTTAACTATGTCTTTATCTGAAGATGAAAAGTTATCTTCTGGTGCTTAGTGGAACTAAATCATGATAATCAAAAATCTTGTAGCATTACCATCCTCATAGCGAGAGCAAGAATATTTCTTGTAGAGCAAGAACATTTTTTTCCCTGATAAGTAGTAGAAAATTTTATTTATTATTTGCCTTATGCAATGATTTTTTTCCCTATTCTGACAGGCAGCAGGTAATACTGTCAAATTTGCTGTAAAAAGATGTGCAAGAGAGGAAATCTCGGCTACCTAAAATTTCAATATTAGTAATACAAGTCAAGAGAGTTTAAACTTTTAAACTAAGTTCCATCACAATACTCAAAGTATCCCATCAAGCTTCATTTTTNTTTTTTTTTTTTTTTTTTAAACACACTCGCAGGCTATTGTTAATGTATGAAGTTATCACCTCAGTTTGCAGATGGAGATCCCACTTGTGATAGGAACTGCCCCAAATTTCAGGCATCAACCCATACATTGCTAAAGCAGCCTTCCTTTTACAGGGCTAAAATTTCCTTGTAGGGTTTAAAATAAGGATACCAAACAACTTGTTTTCTTACTTGTTACCCCTGTTCAGTGACCAAGTAAAGGTTTTATCCTATAACCATATGTGCATGAGTGATGTCATTCAGCAGTGATGCTAACAGGAGTTAGCACTCTGGCAATGGCCAGTGGCTTCCTGCATTATTTTTTTTTTTTCCATCTAGCCTTCCCCAGCAAAAAACTTTTAGTTGCATGGAGAAATGTTTTCTGGATATTCAGCCCATACAATAAAGTCGTTTCAACTGTATGGATTTACACAGCCTCATATGCTCTCAGTCTATTTCTTTTGACTGTCACAGACAAAAATCAAAATGTGTAAATTTAATGTAACTTTTTTTATGAATACTTAAAACATAATCGCATCTTCTTTATGGGTCTTCTGCTAGCTTAGTCTCATTAAAATTCATTCTTATGAATGTGCAATGCAGAGAAAAGGCTGCTAACATGTCACAATAAACCAACTGTCTGAAACCCTGCAGAAAAAAAAGGTAACATTTGCCTTGTACCTTGTAGTTTACGAGAGAAGATATCTAGAAGCAGCTGTAAAATGGTCATAAAATAAAATTGGAATTTATATCAAAATCACTCTTAATACCTTGGGGCTTTTCTATCTCTGCATAGTTTACCCTGAGAGATTTAGTGGTGGAGTTTTATGTTAACGGGTTGAAAGTTATAGTGGAGTTGTCAGTAAGACTACCTTTTTTTGGTGTGTCTGCCTATATATCAGTCTATTTATTTTTAAATAGCAAGATAGTAACCCCCAGAAGGTGCAATATGAAAATGCTATTGGCAACAGCTGAACAGTTATAGAGCTGTTAACCATCCCTAATGAAAATGCTACTGAATACAAGCATTTTTAGGGTGGTTTTGTGTGTGTTTGTTTTGTTGGGGTTTTTTTTCTTTTCTTCACACTAAGTATTTTTTAAATGGGGGGCATGGGGTAGAATGGACTTGCACACCACCCTTCCCAACCAGGTTCCCCACAGACCAGGGCACTGTTCTGACTTCTACTTACAACTTCTGTCAAGAGAGATTTATTTAAAAAACAACAACAAAAAAAACCCCAAAAAAGCAGCATGAGAAACTACAAGAAAATTCACATACGTACTGAATGAATTATGAAACATTTCCTGTATGGTGTGGTGTCTGGGGCAGTGGTGGAACGCAGTTACCATAAAGACATTTGAAAAAAAAAAAAAAAGAACGTTGACATTAAGTCCTCTTCTAAGATAAGGAAGATGTGTATGTGTACCTATATGTGATAAGAAAAGTGCAAGGAGCAGGTTTATCAAAATTGAAGGACTTGCATTAAAAAACCAGAGTATTTATTGTAAATGCTAGCATCTTACTCTAGGTCCTGCCTCATGAGTAATAATAGCCCTAATGACTTCCATCTGGGGAAGGGGAAAAAAAAAAAGATTCCACATAAAATATAAGGTAGCTTTGGCATCAAAACCATGAGATTCTTCACTTCCACACTGAGACATGATGCCTCCCACTGCCTGGTGAAGTTTTACAAGAAATGTTTGCATGGCTTTACTATCCTGTCAGCTGAGTCTCAAGTCTAACTTCAATATTTATTAAGCTCAGCTTTTATCTATTCTCTATAAACTTGTAAAAATGTGTCATTACAGAACTCAAACAATGAAGGTTCCTGTTCTCAGATGCTCTAGTATTCCAACCCAAAAATCTGTATTGGTAACTTTCAGGTAAGTTTCACAGGTAAGTCCAAATGTTGACTATATTTCCATTTCTACTACTTTGTACAGTGTTGTGTAACAGATTAGCGGAGAGGACTGAAATGAAGTAAAGAATGAAAGAAAATAAAGTAAAGAACAATTACCCACAGTTGTTTACAGTATGATTATGCAGGGAATTGTCAGGCACCTTCTTTTGATTAGAGCGGAAGAATCTTATTTCAGTTTCATGAAAATTAGAAATGGAGAATTCTGCAAGGCATAAAACCAGATGATGAGCTACCAAGTCTCAACAAGTTACCTGCTCCGGAGCAGGGGCTACTGCTACTCACCTCTGTGTGAGCACAGGCCACTCCAGTGTGAACTAAAACACATTAGCCTAGACCATTGCTGATCACGTATCTGTACATGACAGGCGTACCCCACTGCTAGGTTGAGCTGGGACCTCGCATTCATAACACTATAAATCTGAGGACTGCTGCTGACTAATGGAATATAAGCTCTGCAGTTTTCTGGACATATCTGCTTCTGAGAACAGTACCAAAACTTGCATGTAATACTTCTTCCTTATTTTGAGCCTCCCCTTTAAATCTATATCTATGGCCACTTTGTTTTAAGATACAGTGCAATGGCTCTTTTCTTATAACAGGCCAAGCTAGGTCATGAAAATTCACTTTTTGGGTGCAACATTTCTACTCGTGAAAATTGCAAGTCATTAAAGAACTACTGATACCTTTTAAGTATTTCTTTCTGGAGGAGAGAGAAAGAAGTGGAAGAGGGAACCACAACAGCAGCTGGAAGCAGGGTGCAAATGTCTGGTGCTAGAAGGTCTTTCACCACTGAAAATGACTAGAGCTTGAAGTAGCCAACTACACGTGGTGCTTGGAAAAGAAGCTTAACTTGTCTTGTGTCATGCATAGCAATGCAAAATTTCATAGGCTTTTTAGATTTGGTACACCTGCAGCAATATCTAGAGCAGTAGGCATTGCTACTGTAGAGAAGATTTAGGAAGCCCAAAGATACAGTAATTAGGCTTATATAAGACTATATCAGGGAGAGCCATAATCAAATATTTTAATATACTGGGCTTTGCTTGGGGACCTTAAACACTGTCTGAAATGATGACAGAGCTACAGGCAGTTTAAGAAATAAAGCAAGAACAAAACCTGCACAGCTTGCTTTTCAAGAGATTAATTTCCGCTGGGAGTAGAAATGCTGGGTTTGAGCTATCCTAATCCTCTTGAGCCACTACATGCCTTTAATGAAGTGTGGACAAAGCCAGACAGTGCTTAAGAAACAACAGAAAAGACTCTGTGAAACAGTTCCAAGCCCACAGAGGATGACACGTTTCTTGTTAGAGTAAATAGGTTTAAAAATTCTGAAAAATTAATCAAATCTAAATGGGATTTACATTTCCCGTGACCAAAAAGTCTGATGACTGGCTTGGCTACAGGGTGACCGGGTCTAACTTTAACTAGAATTTGATGAAGGCTAATAACCTAGGATTTGCAACTATTTGATTGTCTTGGGACCAAAGCCAGCTAGGTAATATATTTCTAGGAAAGTGTGGATGAAAGTGTATTTGGTACCAGTTGACTGTTACCACCCATGTATGATACCATCTGGAAGCAGGTTGACAGCTTTAAAAAAAAAATCTTCAATAAAAAGAAGAAAAGCTGTTAAGTGGTCTCAGTATGCGCACTAAACAATGTAAGAGGTTTGTTTAAAAACCTCCTGTTTGCTTTATTATAAGCTGAGACTACATGAAAATATGTTGGGGGATGGTGCAAGAGTATAACTTTTTACAGTAAGATTTTTTTGTTTGTTTCAGGAGCAAGTAGGTAATGTACGATAAAAAGCAGAATCACACTAGAGAGAAGCAGGATGCCACCAGTCTCATTTTGGGGCTAAATCGGCAAAGACGACGTATCATACTCCAATGCCTAACAGTGAGGTGCCCTGCTACCCACCGAAGTCCCGAGCTGGGACCGGAGTGGCCAGTGTCTTAGAGACAAGGAGAACGTCAGGGACCTTAGAACAGGATTCACAGAAGTATGTGGGCCAGGCTATCCAGCAGCCAGTGTGGAGGCCCAACACCAATTTTAGACCTCAAATAATTAGGAATCTAAGTCCACACTAAGAGAAGCCTATACTTCCTCTTAAGATTTACAGCCATGATTCCTCTCCAGAGCTGAGATGCTTTACTCCCTTCTCCCACTCCACCAGAAGAGTGAGAAAAAGGAAGTCATGTTCAAGCTCAGTTGTACCTCATTCCTTAACAAATCAGTGGGACCACTCAAAGACCACCACGCTACTAAATGTTAGAAAGCACAGCAGAGACTGGCCATAAATCTGGAAATCTTTTTCAGATATGTTATAAACCAAGTTCACCTGCAAGTAATTTAATTTAGTTATTTGAAAAAAAGCATAGAAGTGCTCTGCACAGCATTAGGTGTCTAAGGCCTATCACAAAAGCAATCAGATCACTCTGGAGACCAGCTGTGCATCAAGTAGATTGCTTTTATCTAAGTGATAAAAACCTTGTAGACTGTGAACAATACTGGGCATAAAACGTAACATTTTTAATGAACAACATAAAAGATGAAAAGAATGAGCACAAGAAATGGCAATTTAGTCAGAAGATGGGGAAAAGGAGCCTCCCTAACATGACATTTTATGGCAAGTGGGTTTTGCAGTAAGCAGAATTTAGAGGGGGAAACAGTATTTTTCTCTTCTAATTAATCCAGTTGGGGTACCTTGCAAATCAACCAGGAATGTTCCAGCATCAGCTGACTGAACCTAGAGAACAAGCATTAACATATTTTGGACCTGTTTCAGATCCAGGATAAGTCATTGAAACTCCATTAATTTCCATGAAGATGCAAAATTGTCCTTTTTACTGTAATCTTCTACATCAACATGAAAGAAAAAGCATAAACCATTAAGCATATAACTGCCTTTATATTTTACTTCTTTTATGAGGCTCCTGGCAGGACATTAACAGCAGATTATATCTTTTGTGAGCCATCTAACAGGACATTAACGATGGAAGGGTGCCCAATAAATAAAATGATTGTTATTACTGCTACTTATAGTTGGCATGCCAGTACCAACCAATAAAATTTTAACATTTGGAAAGTCAGGAGCTACTTCAGCACTCTGCATTTCAAACCATCCTATTCAAGTGTTAGCATTATTCTGTTCAGCCCAACTTGAACACAACTAAAACTTCATTTCAGCACCTAAATTTCTTTTTATTTCCAGGTGCTGAAGATGCACAGCAGAGATCTGAGCACTGCAATAACAGCCAGCTCAGGCACAGGCCAGTCTAGAATACCCACAGGTGGGGAGAAAATAAGGAGGAGTTTAAACTCAGTCTGACAGAAGCACAACTGGATGTGGACTTGGAAAACATCTGCACAAATATTTTATGCCCTTCAACACTGGCTTTTCATCTGTGGTGCCTTTCTACATTTTGTTTTGCATTCTCATCCACTAATCATTCCTTATGCAGTGGTCCATTGCACCGTTTCAATACATCTTGTTCACAGGCAGTTAGAAGCATTTTGTAGTTCATTATAAAAAACAAAAGCCAACTGAAAACTTGGAATCAAAATTTGTTTTTTAGAATGTCTCATTCAATGCCAAAGGCTCTAGCCATTTTTAAAAGACTAGTCAATCATTTCTAAGAGCAAGGGTTCCACATCTGAAACCAAACTATATGTGGATATATACTCATGCAGACAGACACACCCCTTTCTAGAGTTTAAGCGTTCAAGGATTCAGCCTACAGGTTGTGAAACAAAAATCTTGCTTTTAATTTCTTTGTCCCTGAATTTCAATTTCTTGTATCCCTTAAAGCAGACAAAATCCACAAGCTTGACAATATTCTACTAGCAGTTACATCTGAGCAACCTTCCTGAATTCACAGAGGCTGCACAGAAACAAAAGGTGAGCATATTTTTGCTATGGAAACATGCAACATCTGTCTTGGTTTCAAAATTCTGAAAAGCGGATATTAGTCCTGAGATACCAGTATTGTGTCATTAGACTACTGCTAACACTTGCCTTTTCCTTAACTTCTTGCTACAGGAAGACAAACTTACACATTTCTGTTTTAGAAAACCTTGTCATTTAAGATAAATGCATTTTAAAAGCCCAGAAAGGACTCCAAGCAAAATGTTGAAACAAAACACCACATTTCCACATAATTTCTCTTAAAATACTGGTGTTTTAGCATAAGTCAGTTAAAAGCTTGGAGAGTAATGTTTGTTCACAGTCCACAACTGGATCTTGAGTATTTATTATTACTTGACCATCCCTTCCTTTCCTTCTTGCTCTTTTTTTCATACCTTACTGCCTTGTCTTTCTTTGTCTCTTCCATACTCAAAGTAAATTTTCTGTCTAACAACTAAGTGAAATAGTGCAGGCCTGACTTCTTCCCGTGACAGAAGAATTGTTTTAGTAGGTCTTTAAAAATATATTTTGATGTGATTAGTACTAAAAGTATACTAACCTCTGAGCTCTTGGAGAGCAAGCCCTACTCATCCATGGTAGAGCAGGGATACCAACAATGAGAGCTCTCCAAGAACTCTCTCAGATCAGTTTTCCTGCTGCAGGCAAACCTCTTCTATTTTTGAGAGAATAGCTCAAGTTTCCGTATACAACTGCTTCTTGGCTGCTGAAGACAGACTAAGGAAAAAAAAAAAAAAACCACACAACCACCAAAACCCACAATCCTAAGAGTGCTACCAAACAGCAGACAGAGGGAAGAGAACCAGAGAACAAGATGTTCTACTACCACCCAGGAGAGGGCACACTGCCTTTGGAACAGCAAGGCCTCCTTACAGCCTCCAAGTCCAATGCTTTCCACAAGGCAAAAGAGAGCTTCTTGTGGCACCTGTTTACTTCATCTGAAGGCACAAGAGAGGCAACTCACTGAATCACCAAGCAGTTTTATGAGAAGTCTCACAGCACCATGCATGTCAGGCATAGATCAAAAGGACAACAAAAACAGCAGCAGATGCCCTGTAGCCTAATACATCTGACCTGGTAGGAAGAAGGGTGATGTGGCCCAGCCACAGGAATTCATGGAACAAGTTAGGGCCACACAGAAATTTCCCCCTCCGTATTTTATAAAAGGGTTCTTCAGTGTACTTGCTTATACAGACACCTTCTAATGTGAAGATGCATGAAGCCAACAGTCCTGACTCATGGTTTAGAAGAGCAAAAATACTTGATTTTATGTTTACTGCAGACATAAGGACATAGAACAGCACTACCAAATACCTTCTTGTTTTTCCTTCTACCTTAAGAGCTTGTGCTTATATTCTGTCTCCCTCTCTGAATAAACTAAGCCATAGCCCATAGAAGCAGAGTTTTTGATCTGAGTGACTTCTAAGAGACTTCAGATGGCCTCAACAAACAAAAAGAGAGGTGAGAGGGGCAATAAAAAGAAAGGAGGCATATTTTCTATGCATAGAATCTGAATCCTGTGACTATAGATACATGCCCTCTCTTCCGGTTTAAGTGTGCCAGTGGAGCTGGTCCTGGAGCATGCATAGTCTTTCCAGCAAACTTCCTCCTACTAGAGCAATGGTGCTTGTCTGCACCTGCACATACAACATAGTGGGGAACTCCAGAATCAGATGCACTCCTGTGAACTCTGACTCTTGGGCACAGAACACTAAGCCAAGACATCTAGGTAGGTTGTTGGGTGATGTGTTTCCATTGGCTAGTTAGGTACAGGTGAGAGGCAGCCAGCATCTGCAGGGGAGCAAGTTTTCAAACCTTTTTAACCAGATACTGATCATTGCCATTGATCAACAACAAACAGAAAACTCTGCTATATTGGAAAGCTAAACAAAGGAGGAGTAGTGTGTCAGAAAAGATACAGACTCTGGAAAACATGAAGGAAAAAGGTGGTGGTGGTGGGGAACTTCCGAGTCATACATGTCAATCATCTTGATGTCTGGTCATACCTGTGGCTGCAAAGGACCAGGAGGGGAATACAGGAGGCAGGCACTAGTGTCCCAGAATACATCCATCATTGATACATCTGGTTTCTCTGACCCACTGCTGGTGGTAATACCCTAATGTTGCATGCAGTAGTTGCATGCCCATCTATGGCTTCAGCAAACACTGAATCTAGAACACAGTGCTGCCCAGGATGTTTTGGATGGCAACAAGCCTGGAGACTAGCAGAGATACAGCTTCACAGACCTCCATGAGTCAGCGACCTTGGCAGACCTACCAGCACTCAACCATAAAGTATTAAGAATCACACATGGATAGCTTCCAGAGTCTGATGCAGTCCATAAAGAAACATTTGTGCTGCTTCTCCAAGGACTTTTCAGTTCATAATAAAGATCCCACACCCCAAAATGGGAAATCTACCATTGACAACCCACATTCTAGCTGATTTTATGGTCTCAAAGATGTTGCAAATATATGCTGAAAAAAACTGTCAAAGCACAGTAGTGTCAGTTTGCTGGTAGCAGACTCCAATTAGCTAGCTATGCTCTCCAAGTCTTAGAAAGCACCTGAAATACAGTTGTTGTTCACACCAATCACAGAATTATAGACACAGAGATAAACATAGTGATGCTTTCTCATACAATTATGGTCTTGTATTCCATGGTTCTGTCCAGTATGAAGTTTCCTATTGTTTTTCTCTTGCCCTGCAACCTTGATAGCCACAAGCTGTTGCAACATGTTGGTGCAGAGGGATGGCAATGGACAGTGAAAGGTAGTAGGTCTCTATCTCTTATATACGACTATCATTATAGGGCTGGGAACACTGCAAGCAAACCAGGAAAAAGCTAGAAGGAACTTACTGGTGATTAATGCAAAAGGCTTATTGGGTAAGTGTGATGCCTGACAACTCCAGGGGTGTTCAGTATGAACAAGACAAAGCCATTCTGAAGCCATCCTAAGAGAAGCCAGTGGTGGGTACAACTGAGATACTCCTTTGGAAAGGTCTATCACAGAAGACGTGGCTGAAGAATAGCAGCATAAAACTTAAGTACAAATTAATAAAAACCAAACTACCTGCAGATCAAGTCTAGAAAAAAGGACATATTTGTGATTGGGGAAAAAAAACCCCACAAACCAGACCCCCCCTTAGGCATTATTTGCCTAATTTATATTAATTTGACTTACATCACAGAATGGTAGGGGTTGGAAGGGACCTCTGGACATCATCTTGTCCAACCCCCCTGCTTGAGCAGGTACACCTAGAGCAGGGTGCACAGGACTGCGTTGAGGCGGGTTTTGAATATTTCCAGAGAAGGAGACTCCACAACCTCTCTGGGCAGCCTGTTCCAGTGCTCTGTCACCCTCACAGTAAAGAAGTTTTTCTCTCATGTTCAAGTGGAACTTCCTGTGTTCCAATTTGTGCCTATTGCCCCTTGTCCTGTCATTGGGCACCACTGAAAAGAGCCTGGCCCCGTGCTCTTGACAACCCACCCCTCAGATATTTATAAGCATTGATAAGATTCCCCCCTCAGCCTTCTCTTCTCCAGGCTAAACAAATCCAGGTGTCTCAGCCTTTCCTGATAAGAGAGGTGCTCCAGTCCCCTGATCATCTTTGTGGCTCTCCGCTGGACTTGCTCCAGCAGTTCCCCGTCCTTCTTGAACTAGGGAGCACAGAACTGGACACAGTACTTCAGATGTGGCCTCACTAGGGCAGAGTAGAGGGGGAGGATAATCTCCCTCGACCTGCTGGCCACAGTCCTTTTGATGCACCCCAGGATACCGTTGGCCTTCTTGGCCACCAGGGCACAGTGCTGGCTCATGGTCAACTTGCTGTCCACCAGCACTCCCAGGTCCTTCTCAGCAGAGCTACTTTCCAGCAGGTCAGCCCCCAACCTGTACTGGTGCATGGGGTTGTTCCTCCCCAGGTGCAAGACCTTACACTTGCTCTGGTTGAATTTCATTCAGTTCCCCTCAGCCCAGCTCTCCAGCCTGTCCA
>WAAD01040824.1:470-10577 GCA_013389945.1 Fregata magnificens | reverse complement strand
GCTGTGCTCCCTCCATCGCTAGCAGGCCCGGTGCCTGGGTGGATGATTTAGCAGTGTGATCCACCAAAATCAAGAAAGACAAACTGTGGGCCTACACCTGACTGAAGAGACTCTGCAAGTTAATGAGAAAACTGAGGCAGTTAAGTGCAAGGAGGGTTAGGTGGTTTTTGTACAGAACTGTGCAACTCTTGAGCTGTAAAGTGAAAAACAAAGGTGCCTTCAAAAATCTTATGAAATGCCTGCTATATCTGTGTGTCTGTTTGCACCCAAGCAAGACCCTGAAGAATTAAACTGTAAGTCAGAAGATTTACAGCTTAGCTGGCTGACATCAGCCAAAGATGTGCTTTAAGCTGTGGTGAACCCAGGTCATCCGTGGCAGGCACAGGTGATGGGAAGCTGGTGTGAGGTCCTGTCCTCTGTGATGTCCTAGCCAGAGGGTCTGCCTAGGGTCTGGTCCCAGTGCTCCACTGGGGCTCGAGAAGCTGCAGGTGCTGGAGGAGTGGCAGGATGAGGAGACACCCCAGTCCAATGGGTGACCAAGCCCAAGAGTGAGCTCAGGCAGCTCTGCAACCCACCGCAGTGGGATGGAAAATGAGACCAGAGACCATTCCAACTGTAGAAAAAAGGTGTGGAAGGGCCAAAGCCCACCCAAACCCCCTGTTGTTAGGAAGATAAAAAATATCTTCTTGGAGAGTTAGAAACTCTAGTATTACACTCTTCACTTCCTAACAGCTGCCCCAGGAGAGGATATCTGGGGCTTCCCCTAAGTAGGAACATTCTCTGCTGAGGAGATACTGCCTTTTCCTTGTGACCAAGCACACGCAAAGAGTGACCTTGGGCAGGCAAATTATCACCCCTAATGATGCAGTGCAGCTAGCCTGATACAACTCGGCCAGGTGCAGACATGAGCATGCTCACAGCACAGCAACCTCGCTCTGCGGCCCATGCTGGGTTTTCTGAAGCCCCAGGAAGTGCGTACGCACTTGTTTCAAACCAATGCCTGTGGTTAGAAAATAAGTCTATGAATAGCTGTAGAACATCTGGGGATGCCACACAGGATGTCTGCCTCTCACCAGCCTCTTAAAGTTTTCAAGCTTAAATAAGGTTTTAGGAATATAACATCAGGCAGACATTTTTTAAAACCCTGCCCTGCTTTTCTTTCAAGAAGATGTACCCTAAAAGCAAAGCTGGCCACAGCATGTCTTCATTTTTACTGTTACCTTTAATACTCAACAGAGCAGAAAAAAGCATAGCCCATGACCCCGATACTACCAGATCCTTTGCAGGTCAGCAATGCAACGCGTGCAGCTTCCGTGGCTCCACATGCCGCCCAGCCAGCCTTGGCCTGCAGCAGCGAGGCAGTCATCAGCTCAGGCAACATCTGGTGGCTGTCTCAGGTGGAACTTGCCTTTGGGCCATCTCTTTTATTTCTGTTGGGGAACAACATCAAAAATTGTGTAGAAAATAAAGCCCATTTCAAATGGCAGTTTCTCTCTTCCCGTAATTAACAATAGGAAGACGAGTTTTCTGATGTCTTCCCTGCATGAGGGCACATAACAGTCCACATGCCACCTGGCAAACCAGAAGAACACTAAGGTTTTACTGTATAACTAAAGTCAACATGCATCAAGTGATACTTTGTGTCTGTGCAGGTTAAAAACACCTGCACTAGCATTACTGTCAAGCTGGTTAAACAGCCTCCTTTCACCTTGCAGGGAATGGGGACCATCTACCAGGACGGAGGTACTTGGTGGCCATTTCAAGCCTACAGGAGGTCACTTAACCCAGGGCACACACAGGATTTCAGACACAGCCTTTCATTTCATGATTCGTCAATAGGCTGGCTGCTATCTGCTTTTATTATATGGGTGCTTTCCATACCATGTGTCATGGTTCAACCCCAGCCGGCAACTTTAGACTGAACTATTAGGTAACATAAGCACCCGGGCCTGGGGTGAGAATTTCAGTCTGGAAATTGCCTAATTCCCCTCTGCATGTGACTTCTAGTTTTCTTCCACTACTTACTTTCCTGAAATACAATAGCAGAGATTCCTGAAATACAAGTGTAGGGATTTTTCCTATTGCATTAGCAGATGATGACTTTGCTATTACATTTCAGAGGGAGCCAGAAAGACAACTTACTAACCTGCTAAGCCTTCTCTCTTGCATTACCAATCTTGGCTAAAGGTAATCCACGTCTGCACAGTCCCATAACGCAGAAATCAGTAACTCAGAGTGGCAGGTGCCTGGCAACTGCTACCAAAGCAAAATGGAGAAATCACAGAACTCCATTCTGGAGATGTGCTGGCAACAGACTTTCCCCCTGCGTTGAGCTCATTGGTGGGCTAACCTCATGAGCCTGGGTCAGTGCCCTTGGCGTCTCAGTGCTAGGCAAACAGATGCTTTCTCCCCCGTTCACCACTTATATTCCAAAGAGAAGTTGTGACCTTTTAGTGTTGGGATTCTGGGAAGTGAGCCTTATTTTTTGAAAATGAGGTCACATAACCAGAAGAACCATTCACTGTACCAGGAAAGGTGCAGATAAATGCTGCACTCAAATAATAAGCCACGGCATATGCGCATGATGATGATGAGAGACAAGCCACAGCAGGAAAAGGCAGCCGGGCCTGGATGGTTTTGACGACCACAGATACCATGCAAAGCCACTTCCAAGTATGAGCAACGGAAACTATGATCTTGTGGGCAGCCTCTTTCCTGGTCATCTGTTTGCCTTCAGCCACCCTTCACGATCCAGCCACGAGGTTTCTGAGCAGTGCATTTGCCTGGAAGGTGCTGCTCCAGCCCAACAAGTGGGGAGTCACACAGCTCAGCTAATGGTTTCATCTCATAGTGCTAAAAGAAGGTATGGGGAAAGGGAAAGAGGAGGGTCTACGAGAGCTGCACAAAATCTTGGCATAAAAGCAATGCTCTTCAGGAATAGGAGTAAAGTTAATAAATCAGGAATGACCTGGTCCCTTTGTCCATTTTAGAGGTCCCAGGGCTTCTGGCAAGTCAGATCCCTGATGTGTGCAGTTGGTAAAGCTTGCCATGGGCTACGCATGCCTGGGTACAGAGGTCACACAGGGTTGTCACTAGGACTTGCTGCTGCAGTCCCATGCTGCTACGGTCAGCATGGTCAGTTCTCAAATTAGTTGGGTTATTTCAGCATGACATCGAACTGCCCTGTGCTGATGGGCTCATCTACAAATCTTGCCTTCTCCCTTCTGCCTCTGTACTTTTCTTTGCACTGAAATGAAAATCAAATGCCAGAAATGTCTTTTAAATGACCGCCACTTCTGGTCTTGCAGCAAGAACCAGCCCTTGTGTTACCCCAACACCCCATACTGGTGCTACTGGCTCAAATCTCTCCCAGCTCCCTCCCAGTCCCTTTTTTCCCCAGGCCCCCTGGGAAGGAGCGGCAGGTGCCTTTCTGCTGTGCGGTTTATAACTGCATTAGATAGCCCTCTAATGTGTGTGTGCTGCAAACGCACCTCACTGTGCACTGCAGCCGCTTGGAGCTGCCTGGCAGGGCCCCATCCTTGTCGCTGTCACCTGCCAGGCAGCAAGAGGAGACACAGGGACACAAGAGGGGAAAATTAACCTTTTTGTATTAAATTGCCTAAAAGAAAGCAGCTGAGAGGAATCTGGATCAGAAGTGACTTTCCTGACTGTGCCTGCAGGCTGAGGGGTCGCTGCTGCCCTTTTCCTTCAGGCTGGGGAGATCTGCTTGTCAGAGAGGTGGTTGTTACTTATTACTTTTGTATTTGTTACGGGTATTACTGTGATCACCAGAGCATCCACCCACCTCCCCAGATTACTTGTCGCCTACCTGATTGGAAGCCATTTAGAAAGGGGCTGGCTCAGAAACTTATCCGGTCCAGCAGCAACTTCAACCATCAAAGCTGGGGTTTTTAGAAACACCACAGGGATCTGTACTGGGAGAAGTCAGGGGAAAGGGCAGAGGCTGAGGCATGCACGGGGCAAGGTGGGCACCAGAGCTGACCCTGGGCACAGCCAAGAGGCAGGATGAAAAGGGTCAGCTTTGGGGTATGCAGCTGGAGCTGGGCAGCAGAAGGGGACGTGGCAGTGAAGGTTGCAGGGGCCTGCAGAGCTGTGGGGAGAGCTGGTAAACACCAGGACAGGAGAACATGGACATCATGGAATACATGATAAAGGGAGGAAATTAAGCAATCTGGGGAATATGAAGAGGAAGAAAGAGATGGAAGAGCTGGCAGAGCGCCCTGCTGGTGGGAAGCAAGAGTGGGGTCTCACTGCAGAGCTGCTGAGGACACCTGTGCAGCCGCAAGTGGCTCTGAAGCTGAGTGTCATGTTGAGATGTTCATAGAGGCTGGAAGGGCTGCCTGATTTCGTTCAGCAAATGTGTCTAAAATACTTTAAGACATGACAATTTTTTGTGTGACTTGAAAACGATGACAAAACAAGTCAAAATACTGTAATCCTTTACAAAGGCCAGCTCTGGGGAATAAACAAACAGATCTTCTTTTGGTCCATGAAGAAATCCCTTTCTTCAAACAGCAAAAATATTTTTCAGAGCATTTTGCCTTGGGAGCAGTTTTGTCATTTCAGCTTTCATGGGAAGAAGTTTCCATTTTTCACCTGCTCGCTCAGCACCAGGCTGCCACTCAGCCTGGTCGATAGATTGAGCTGCCCCATCACATGAAATTCACTTTCCCCATCACTTTGATCTCTGTAGTTGAGTGTCAGGCCTGAGCACCAAGCCAGGCTGCATTTTCTGGTTGCGGCATTGCCCCATTGTTCGCCAAGAGCCACAAGACAAGCAGGCGTGCAGCGCAGTCCCTCGGTACAGGAGGGGGTGATGCCTAAGAGCTGCTGTCCCGGTCAGAGAAAGAGCTGAAGTGGGGGCTCCGTGAGCTTGCAATGCATGCTGCTGCGGCGGTGACCGCATACAGTCGCTTTGCCCCACTTCCTCTGCCTTACCCCACAGCTGCGTGCCAAAGAGTGACCGCTGGGGAATAGGATGTACAGACGAGCATCACGATGTCCCAGGAACAGCCCAGCTCTAAATCTAGAAGGGATCGTGCCTGATGAACGCGCATTTTCACCGAACCCTTCCCCAGTGTTGTCTGTTTCCAGCGCAGCGGGACGGGGGCTCACTCAGGCTTTCAGCCCGCTGGGGGCTGCGCTGGCAGCAGAGGCGGGCGGCANAGCCGGGGTTGCTGCGCGCCTTTTATACTTCGCTCGTGTTTTCGTATGTAACCCTGCAGCTTGCTTTTACGTCTGCGTACGGCTCTTTCTCTGCTTCTCTTTCCAGAAGAAGAGGGAGAAGGGCTGCTTTCTCCACGCCAGAAGCGAGTGGCCTCTCTTGGCCACGATGTGGCGACAAGGCTTTTTTTTTTAGCTCGGTGCCGTCTGCTGAATCCCTTGCAGATATCCGTATCTGCTACCTCTTACCTGTCCAGATCCAAGCGTGGGAAAGATTTCTGCTCCACTCCGCCCCTTTCCCCTCTTCCCACGCGGACCCCATCCTGCTTCGCCCGCCGCACACAGTTTGACGGCAGCTGCTGACGCTTTTCAACTCTGTCTTTAATTATAGATTTCAAATATTGTCATTCTTCTAATTTCCCAAACCATGAGTCTGACTCCAGGAAAGCTGTGAGATAGGCGCCTAAAAGCTATATAATATATTGGCTTCATCCCTTCTATTGTCTGGTGCGTAGGGTTTTTTGTCTGTACTCCAAGTGCGTCTGAGATGTGTGTTTAGTGTGTTAAGAGTTGCTGCTTAGGTGAAAGAAGAAGGAGAAATACTTCGTGCTGTCAGCTCTCCTGTATATATAAAGAAAAGTGATAAAAGATGCTCTCCCACCATCCCTCGTGGGCACCAGAGTCTCTGCCTCCTCATTCGAGCTCAGAACAGCAGTGCTCCATCTGCCCCTGACACCTCCCAGGTTGTCAGCCTTGCTCCAAGCACCAAGGGCTAGAAAATCCCTGGAGAATTAGTGCCGAGAGACTCTTTAATCGTTTCCTATCAGCTTTAAGACAAGACATTATGGTTCCATAGCCAGAAACACCTCAGCATTGACAAGCTTGGAGGCTTACCCAAACTTCTACATTTTTTCAGACAGCAAAGTTAGTTGTGCATTTGCCAACACTTCCAGGTGGGCTCACAGGGCCACCCAAACAGGCTTTCCTGTTCGGGTCCTGCAACCCAGCCAGAAGCAGGAGGTGCTGCTGCACGGGACACGCAGCCTGCGGTGGCCCAGGCAGGGGGCTGGCAGGCAGAGAGGGCTTCCCACCCGCAGCAGCTGCAGACAGGGGAAAACACATAGCTTTAATGTGGGCCCATGATGCAGGGTGTGCTGTTTGTGTAAGCAGAGTGTTCACAACTGTCCCCCCTCCATTTCTTTTCCCCTCTGTGATCCCAGGGGTAGAAGTGGGGCAGAGCTGGTGCCAGTGGGGAGACAGGAAACATCTTTCCCCCCTTCCTTGTAGCCTAATGCCTCTCCAGTGGAGAAAGTATCCTGACATGCCACGGGAAGGGGTTTTGCCAAGATAGCAAAGCAAGGAAACTTGACACAGTGTATAGGAAACGCCCTTTAGCATGCTACAAATGATCCCTTGCTACCTTTGCTTTGCCACATGGCAGGCATGTGGTGCATGAGGCTACAGTCTGCAAAAACGGTGTATCCCACTGCTAACTCACATGATATTATTGCAGTTCACACACTTTCTAGGGTTTCTCTTAAAACCCTAGCCCTAAGACTGACTCATCAGAATGCTCAGAAAAGGTTTACATTTTACAAAACATTTATTGCAGAGGTAAGCTTGCAAACCTGAATTTTAAAGGCTGCCAGACCCACTAGTGAAACAGCAGGAACACCAAGTATATTTCTTATTAACTGGTTGCCCAGGAGAAGCGGATCCATTCCTGACCTGTGGTCCTCCATATGGGCAGTACAGTGCATGGGGTTGTGGAGTTGTGGAGTGTTCAGGGACAGACCGGCCCCACTCTGCACCAAACAGAGGCTGTGGATATCTCAGTCCTCCCCATCCTTTCATCTGCCCCAAAGATGGGGACCACCAAGCTTGGAGGCTTCGGGCTGGCATTTACATTAACTGGAGGTTTAAAGCTTTGAGAGAGAGCAGAGTTGGCTGCAAATGCTCAGCTGATCTCTTCCTAAAATATCAGGGGAGCCTGCCCCATTCCTGTATGGGAGAGGAGGCATTCTCCACGTATAAAATATCACTCCCTACTGATCTGCCCCTGTCCAGCCAGAAGGCAGGGTGAGAAGATGGTCAGCTCAGACAGATGATGCTCGATGCTCCTGCCCTCCCCAGGGAGCTGCATGGGTTCCCCTGTCCCAGTCTCGTGGTGTCAGTGGGGCGGGCAGCTGGGAGGACAAAGGCTCCCTTCATGGGGTGCCTGGTGTTGTCCCGTCTTAAATTCTGTTGCAGACAACGCAGAAATATTTCTCAGCAGGGACACACACAGGACGTGAATCCCAGTGCTGCCTTATGACTCCGGAAAGGATGCTGACCTAATTTCTGAAGGCTTTTGGGGGAGGAACACATGCTCTTGCCCTTTATGTGCCGAAGTGGCCAGGAGAGACGGCCGAGGGAAAGGGCACTGCTGATGCTGCTACCCAAAAAGGTGCTCATGGAGGAGGAAAGGAGGGGAGGATGTATGTTCCATGTAAAATCTACTAAAGCTACGGGTTTGTCCCTCCCAGTCTTCCCCATGACTTCATATTTAAAGATGTGACTCCTTTTGTGCTCCTTTTTTCCCCAGGGGAGACAGCCTGGCAGAGCCCACAGCCACAGACAGCTCTGCCAATGTCTCGCTCTGTGGGGGCTGTGCTCCCAGATCTCAGCATCCTGCCTTAATACGCCTGCAGCAAGCTATTAGGAGAAATAGTCCAGCTCTAATTTGTATAGCAATGGCAGCGATCATTGCCCACAAGAGCATTAAAAACAGGAAAAGCAAGACCCAGAAATGGTGGCGAGACAGAACAACTCACTTGAGGCATGAGTCCGCTGTGCAGTGGCCTTTCCTGGTGAGGACTGCTGTGACTAGCCAAGAGAGTTGCCATGTCCACTTTCACACTCTTATGCCGTTGATTTATCTTGGCCATCAGTTGGTTGCAGTACCACTCAAGGTTTTCTCTCTGAACGGTGTCTCTGGGAGAGAGAGCTGTGTTGTAAATACCTTGCTTCCCTGGCAGGCCAAGAGCAGCCTGGGAGAGCTCATCCCTGCTCCCAGCACCATCCTGGTTCTGCCTCCCCTGCAGTCTCCACCCATTCTCAGTTTCTCAGCTTAAACTAAGACTGACTGGCGAGGCCCGAGAAAGCAGAGCGGGGTCTCACCACAGAGCAGGGCAGAGGGGGTCCTGAGTGTCAGACGGGGAGAGGTGCTTGTAAGCATAAGGGGTAGCATGGCAGAGGTTGCAAGCTTAGACCTTACTGAGACATGTGGCAGTGAACAGAGCCATTTTTGAAGTGTCTGGGTGAAGGAAATAGGAAATGACGTGGGAATTCGGAAGTACCAGGTACGGAGCAGGTTGTGAAAGTTTGCAGATATTGAGTAAAAAGTGCAAGCAGAAAGAAAAGCTGAAACAGAGAACATGGGAACTGCTTCAGACCATGAAATCATCTTATTTTTCATACCAGGCACCTCTGTAGTTGCTCCTTTTTGAGCGAGAGAAGATGCTGCCATGCTGCCCTTCTACAAAGGGAAGCAGAGCTCTTGCAGGCCAGGGAGGGCAGGGTGACAGGGGTTGCACATTGCGTGACCTGTGGTCATCCACAGTTATGTCCTGCACCTGCATTTGACAAGGGACCTTGGAAACCTGCTGGTTTGTGGCTGACTCGATATTCCCTACAACAGAACAGCCACCAGGGACAATACCAATGCTCTCTTGAGGTCAGTTGCTCCTCTGCTGCCTGCCCTAACACTGGGTGAAGGCTACCTTAATCTGGGTCCAGGAATTGCAGTGGCCCAGGAGTGACTTTGCACAAAACTCTGCTGCAGGATCCAGTGATCCCAAGGAGTTGGAGGGCCATGAAAAACTGCTGGAGATGGTGTTGCGTTAAAGGCTAAAGTAGCCCAAGTTGTCGTTATAAGTCTGGTCACGCTTAATGCATGGAACTATCACGATTACGGATGCACAAATCATTATAAGTCCGGTCGCTCTCAGTGCACGGAACTGTCATGATTACGGATGCACAAATCGTTATAAGTCCAGTCGCGTTCAGTGCACTGAACTATCGTGATTAAGGATGCACAAATAACGTGATACACCTTCAGTCTAGTCGCGTTCCACGAACTACCACGGCCACACTTAAAGGGTTTGGTCGCGTTCAATGAGAACTATCATGGCTAGATTAATGAATAGTGCAGTTCATTAAAGCAACAGATACACAGGTTCTTTGAATTGCTGGTGATAAATTCACTGTCTGCAAAGCACGTGCAAATACCAAGATTATAAGTAATACTGCTTGGCTGCAAACATGTTAAAAGAAGCAAAGCAAGTCTATAGAGATTTCTAAGCTTCCCATGGAGGCACCTGGTATGACCAAGTGTTCAAATCTTACCTAAAGGTGTCCCAATGCGGGGGAAGAGAGGCTCAGCCCGTCGACTGATCCCAGAAGTCAGTGGCACACGATGACGGTGTCTTCCCTAACATCATCTCTCTCTTAAGCTATATTTATACTATTTTTTACCTTTCAGGTGGAGCTTGAGTGACTCTAGTCATACATACCTTTGTTATGATTGGTGTAAAACTTCCTAGCTTCACGTTTAAAGATATATACTAGAAAAATGCGAAGCACAAGCCTAGTGAGGGGTGGTCGCACCTTGGAGGTGGGTAGCTTTTGGGATGGAGGTGTGTTTTGGTATTATAATGATATTATAATGAGCAAAGTTCACCAAAAAGACAGCATTTTGTCAAAACATGACAGACCGTTGGCCCAGGGTAGCAAATATGCAGCTTATCATTGTTCCATGGTACTTCCAAGTTCCCATTGTTCCGTGGTACCTTCAAGTTTCCATTGTTCCATTGTTCCATGGTACCTTCAAGTTCCCATTTATCACAGAGCCTGGCCGCGGTGTCTCCACTCCGCTCCACCCTC
>WAAD01040822.1:0-13662 GCA_013389945.1 Fregata magnificens | reverse complement strand
ACACTCGACCCTTTCATCACCATCGTCAAGCTCTATTACAGTCAAAACACTCCCCAACATACAGGGCTACCCTCCCACCGCCTCTCCTTCCTTGCCTATCCCTTCTGAAGAGTTTATAGCCATCCATTGCAGCACTCCAGTTGTGTGAGTCATCCCACCATGTTTCTGTGATTGCAATTACATCATAGTTTTCCAGCAACACAATGGCTTCCAGCTCCTCCTGTTTGTTGCCCATGCTGCGTGCATTGGTGTAGATGTACTTCAGTTGGGCTATTGATCCTGCCACCTTTGTTTGGGGAGAAGCCCTAATTCCTATGTGACTGTTCTCAGGTGCTTCCATGGTTTCTGATGCATCGACAACCTTGTATCTTGCTGCTGCATGGATCTCCATCCCCTACCCCCCACTGAGATAGCTAAGGTGCTGCGTGCATTAGTATAGGGACATTTCAAATGTGCTCCAGTGTACTCGGCACATTGTGGAGCAGAGTGAAAGACCTCGCTAGCACACCATCCCTCAAACATTGGCGTGCTGCCCCCAGGCTCATCTCTAGCCCTAGTTTAAGGCTCTTTCAATGAGCCCTGCTAACTCTTGTGCAAAGATCCTTTTCCCCCTTTGAGACAGGTGTACCCCATCTGTTGCCAGCAGGCCTGGTCTCGTGTAGACTGACCTGTGATCATAAAACTCAAAATTCTGCCTGTGACACAAGTCATGGAGCCAGGTATTGATCTTCTCGGTCTTCCTGTTTCTTCCCGCATCATTCCCTGCAACTTGTGCTCCTGATCCCTTAACCAATCATCCCAAGGCCCTGAAATCTCTTTTGATTGCCCTTGGACTTCTTGTTGCAGCTTCATCGCTGCCTACAGGAAAAAGCAATAATGGGTAATAATTCGAGGGCTGTACCAGGGTANCCCATCTGTTGCCAGCAGGCCTGGTCTCGTGTAGACTGACCTGTGATCATAAAACTCAAAATTCTGCCTGTGACACAAGTCATGGAGCCAGGTATTGATCTTCTCGGTCTTCCTGTTTCTTCCCGCATCATTCCCTGCAACTTGTGCTCCTGATCCCTTAACCAATCATCCCAAGGCCCTGAAATCTCTTTTGATTGCCCTTGGACTTCTTGTTGCAGCTTCATCGCTGCCTACAGGAAAAAGCAATAATGGGTAATAATTCGAGGGCTGTACCAGGGTAGGAAGTTTTCTCATCACATCTTTAACCCAGGCCCCAGGGAGGCAGAAGACTTCCCTAAGAAGTGGGTCTGGTCGGCATATTGGGCCTTCTGTTCCTCTCAGAAGAGAGTCTCCTAAGACAATAACTCATCTTTTTTTCTTTATGGAAGTGGTTTTGACACAGGGCGTAGGCCAACTTAACCTTGGCGACACCCCCAACCTAGATGGACCATCATTGTTTGGTTCCACTTACAGATCCTCATACCTATTGTACAAAGGCACCTGGGAAGGTGCGATAGTCACAGAGATGCACCTGCTGCGCCGGGCAGGAACTTGTCGCCATTGCCCCATATCCCTTAAGTCACCGTGTTCTGCCAGGTGGAGAGAGGATAGGGAATCCTCCGTATCATGTGTCCTGTCTGCCTGACAGATCTGTCCCAGGGAAGGTAGGGTGTGATTCCAGTAGTCTATCTCTCTCTCAGACTCCCTGATACTCCTCAACCTACTCACCTCCTCCCAGAGCTCTGCCACTAAGCTGAGGAGTTCCTCTACCTGGGTGCACCTCCCACAGGTGTACTCACTACAGCCATCCAGTACTGGCATAAGAGTAGGGCACACCCTGCAGCCTGACACCTGGGTGGCAGCATGTTCCCATCAGAGCTCTGTCTGGGAAGCTGCGTCAGTCGTGGCAGGTGCAGAGTTTAGAGAGGACATGGCCTTCTGCCAGGTAGATATCATTGCTCCCTGGTTGAGCCAGCAGAATTACAGCGCCCTTCCTGCGCACCCTTCCGCGCAAACTGCCGCACCACGCCCTTGCTGATGCACCACACCCTGTTTGCCTGCCTTGTTAAACTGCCACACCATGCCCTTGCTGATACACCACGCCCTGTTTTGCAGGGCTGCTGGTTGCTAGCGCTTCCTAGGGGTTTCTTTTATAGGTGTGGGTGCTTGGCTGTGGTTGCTCCTGGCCCCGCCCAGGTCTTGTCAGCTGCTCTCGCATGAGCTGTGGGCTCCTGGCTGGTCTCTCTGCTCCCCTTGAGGTTTCCCCAGTTCAGGAAACCCACCTCTACACCATGCTGGAGTGCTTCGCTGTGGATGGTGCCAGCACCGGAGCTGCTCACCTAATCTTCTGTTTGATAGACCTTTAATACCAAAGCAAATTTGGAATCAAGTATAAGTGCATAAACTGGGATACTGAGCCAAATCTTAAATTTTGGGACACTAATGGCCTATTTTAAAATATACCAAAATATACACTGACTCATACTTGGTCAATTTTCTTGGGTGATGCTCTCTCTTGCTGAGCATGCTTATTGCAGTGGGACTTAATTGCTGATTGGGGCTACTAGAAAGTATTGCAAAACAAGTAACAACCAAACTCTTAAAACTCTTTCTAAAAGTGCTCTACTAGGCATATTGTTTCTTCTGGGAAGAATGGAGGAGTGAGTGGAGAACAGTTATTCTTAAAGTGCTCAAAATGCAGATGTTACTATCTGGAGATGGAGGAAGGTTCTGAGTGGTTCAGTGATTGCAGCATAAATCATTTTGGTTTTTTGTGGGCAAATATAATCTTTGAGAAGAATTACAAGAAAACAGCAGAAGGTCTATAAGCTGCATAAAAAAGATTTCCAAAATCCACAGTACCTGGAGAAATGTGAGCTGATAAAAACAGGTTAATTTCAGATAAAGTTAGGTCATGTCAGGTTGTATAATTTGCTTTTGAAAAGATGAAAAAGCTATCCAGAGCACGAAACTATGGTCTGAAAAAAATCAAAGTGGGTTTCAAAGCGTGTTTTCATTTGGTAAGTCACAGTTAAAAAAAAACCAACCAACCTTAAGGTCAATGATAAAGTAATGTTAAGTTTTATGGAACAAATGGATCTTTGTAGTATGAAGGTCAATACTGCAGGTAATACTTCCTAAGCAAAGAGTTGTTGATGGATAACATCGCTATTGTTTCCAGCTCTTTCAATGCTACCAAAGAATCTGAAACAGAAAATGTACAACATGATCAAATTCTGAAATTGTGGATGCTTGGGAGGTTTGTCTGAGTAAAGTGAATTTTTAATGTTAAACTTCATTTTAAAGAGGAATATATACTAAAACCATAGCAAAAATGACCTTCAATGAGAACAGCAGAAAAAAACTAGAAAAAAAATCTTTGAGAGGAAGACTAATCTTAAAGTGGAGCTATGTTACAGAAATGTAACTGAGTAGTAAGTTTAGCTATTGTAGGAAAAATCAGATCTAAAATTGAAAGATAAGTAGAGTTATTACAATGCTAATACCATTAAAGAAAGTTAAAGCGTGGCAGACAAAAGTGCACATTTCTTTGCATGTAGTCTGAGCAGATAGCAAATATGATTTTATTGATTACCCTTTTGGGGGATTGACAGTTTGCATGAGTGGTTTGCAGTGCTTTGGTCTGTTAATTGGGTCATGATGGGTGATTACACTGAACACTGTAATAGCGTGGCAAAAACATATCTGATAGATCCTCAGAAGAACACATCTAATAAAGTTTGCATAACTGATTTTTGTCTGTATCGCATCACAGTGTTTAGCCAGAGGTTAATTCCAACTTTTCAAATTCCTGAGAACCCTCAGATAGATTATGCTTTTTCCCTCAGTTATTCTGCCAGTGAAGTTTTCCTGTTTTTCCCTCCTTATTCCATCATAAGGGCTCTCAGGCAAAATCTAGCTGTATCTTCAGGACTAGAATATTGAAAACTTTTTTTTTTTGAAAGGAGCAGGGGGAGTCCCTAGTTGTCTGAAGTACTCATTTCTAATCTTGTAAAAGCTGGGCATCATTGTTAAATATATGATATTTAAGTATAGAAATATTTGCAAGCTACTTTTGTAGGCATTTTCATCTGCCTCTAACCATGCGAGTAGTTTGGGAGGTGTAGGATAAGTTATGAGATGCAGGTAACTGAGCTATGAAGCATCACAGATTCATAAAAATTATCTTGTGTTTGAAAAATCATTATCAAGCAATTCTTTGGCCATTTTTCTTTGCATCAGAGTGATGACTTAAATCAATCAACAATCACCTTAGTTTCCCCATCTAGAACACATGGATCATTCTCAATGACTCTCCTTCCTCAGAAGTTGCCTTTGGTTGTTGCATTTGGCTGCTTCTGAATGTCTGCTTTCATGGCAGTGGTTAAGATTTAGTGCTGCTGCTCCAGTAGTGGAAGTGCTAAACCTGCTTATCTTGTGTATTTTTGTGGGATGGTTTGAGGGGGGGAACATTCACCTGATGTTTCAAAATCCGGTCTGTTTTGCATCCTTCTTAACTTATTCTTAGCTTTAGTAGTTTGGTGGTAGAGAATGGCATCAAGGAAAATGTACAGAGAAATTATCTAGGCCACATTAGAAGACCTGAGGAAAGATGACTGTCAGTCTGTGGAAAAAAAACCAGAATCAGCTGACTTGAAAACAAAACAAAAGTAAATTAACTGATTGCATTTCATCCTTTTTTAGGAGATGATCGTTGTCTGAATTTACATGTACTTGACATTACTTATCAAAGAATTCATCTGGAGTGAAAAGAGGGAGAGGACAAACATGGAGAGCTTTGCACAGTGCTTTCCTTTTCTGTGAAGAATGGGAGAGCAGAAGGGAGAATCCACCAGAATATATAGGGAGACAGGCTGAAGAAAAAGAGAAAAACCTCAGAGGGAGAGGAGCAGTACTGCAAGAGTAGGAAGAGTAAAAGAGTGTATAGTTTCAGTCCAAATATAAATTAGCACAAAATAAACTATGAAACAATATTTCACGCAAGAAATATTTTCCAAAATAAAGCTATCTCCCCAAAGTAAGGAGAACATGAGCCTGGAAATCATTATGACGTGAGAATTAGATGGAACAGACAATGTTATGTCACAAACCTTGTCCTCTGCTGCTCTTGCTGTCTCTCTCGTGCTCTCTTGCATGCTGTCTCTCTCCCTCTCTCCCTCACACGCTCTCAGCTGCTCTCNGAGACAGGCTGAAGAAAAAGAGAAAAACCTCAGAGGGAGAGGAGCAGTACTGCAAGAGTAGGAAGAGTAAAAGAGTGTATAGTTTCAGTCCAAATATAAATTAGCACAAAATAAACTATGAAACAATATTTCACGCAAGAAATATTTTCCAAAATAAAGCTATCTCCCCAAAGTAAGGAGAACATGAGCCTGGAAATCATTATGACGTGAGAATTAGATGGAACAGACAATGTTATGTCACAAACCTTGTCCTCTGCTGCTCTTGCTGTCTCTCTCGTGCTCTCTTGCATGCTGTCTCTCTCCCTCTCTCCCTCACACGCTCTCAGCTGCTCTCGCACTCACTTGCATGCTAGTTTTCTTGCTCTCTCGCTTTCTTGCTCTGTCATTTTCTCTGTCGCTTTATCTCTTACTTTCTCTCTCTCTCTCTCATGCCTTTTCTCTGGCGCTCTCTCACTTTCTCTTTCTTTTGCTCTTGCTTTTCTCTCACTCTCGCTTTCTCTCTCATCCTTTCTCTTGCTGTCAGTCACTTTTGCTCTCTCTCTCGTGCTCACTTTCTCTCTTGCTCATGTGCTTGCGCTCAATTTCCCACTCTTGCTCTCACTATCTCTCATTCTCACTTTCTTGCTCTCACTTTCTCACTTGCGCTCTAACTTGCTTTCACACTTTCTCACTCTCGCTTGTTCTAGTGCTTTCGTGCTCTCACTTGCTTACTCTTGTGCTTGCTCGCTCTCATTTTCTCACTTTCTCACACTTGCTTTCTCTCGTGCTTGCCTTCTCTCACATGCTCTCGCTATCTCTCTCTTGCTCTCTTGATTTCTCTCTCGCTTTCTTGCTATCGCTCTTGCTCACCTTGAGCTTGCTTTCTCTTGCTCACTCTTTCTTGCGCTCACTTTCTCACTCTCTTTCTCTCGCTCTCGCCTCGACTCTCTTGCTTGTGCTCTTGCTGGCACTCACTTTCTCACTCTCAAGCTTTCTCACATGCTCTTGCTTTCCATCAGTTTCTCTTGCTCTTATTTTCTCTCCATCTTTTGCTTTCTCGCCCTCTTGCACTTCCTCTCTTTTGCTTTCTCTCTCACACATTCTTGCACAAGCGTTTGCTTGTGCTTTCTCTCACTTGCACTCGCTTGTGCCCCCTTTCTCACATCTTACCTCGCGCTCACGCTTTCTCTCATGCTCTCGCTTTTCTTGCTTTCTAGCTCTCTCCCTCTCAAATTTTCGCTCTCCCTCTTGGCTCTCATACTCTTGCTCTTACTCACCTTGTGCTCTCACTCACTCCTGCTCACTTTCTGGCACTCACTTTCTTGCTTTACCACTTTCTTGCTCGCTTTCTCACGTTACCGTGACTGCTACCCCCTGCTCCTGACACCTGGTAATATGGTTAGCACACAACTAACGCCATTTTATAAGGCAAACGGCCATTCTCTGTGACCGAGGGGGTCACGTATTAGTCCCCTTTCCCCTCATTATCAGGCCCTGAAGGTCCTGTGAACCAAGTAGACAAATCAAACAGATTTCTTCTTCTTCCCCTCCCTGTCAGCCTCAAGATTCCTGGTGCCAGGCTGACTACTCCCCTCCTTACCGGCCTTGAAGGTCCCAGGCACCCGGCCAACCAGGTGGCGGTGATGACCCTGACACAGAACAGGGAAGCACAACAGCACACAGAGCACTGTCTATAAAATCAAGCAGTTACAAGTCCTATGTGGGAACTTGGACCGGAACCGCTGCTGGACAGTGAGACCTGTGACCTCCTGGTGGCCAGGGACGCCTCCACCGTCATCTGCTTCCTCCGAGGATTGAGTAAGTGACTCATATTCTTTTATGTGTTTTCAAGTCTAGATCATGATTGCTATATTGATACGGCAAGCTAAGTATTAAGATTTGACCCGATCTGCAGAGGGTCCCAGGTGATTAGAAACCATAAGCTAAGCTGTGCTATAAAATTCTGTGCTATGCTACTTATAAAATTGTGCTACACTGATTCTCCTTGTAGAAATCCTGTGCTATTCTGATCATAAATTCTACGCTATGCTAATCATAAAATCCTGTTAAAAAAATAAAGCTTTAATTGTAACTACAACTTAGTGCCGTCATCATTCTGCCAAGGATCCCTTAAAGAACCTGTCTGTCCCCTTAGTGACGGGTGACAGTTACCACTTTCTTGCTCGTTTTTCTCGCACTCGTACTTTCTTGCTTTAACACTTGCTTTCTTGCACTTGTTTTTCACTCTCGCTTTATCACTGTCGCTTTCTCACTCACTTTGTCTCATGCTTTCTCACTTGTGCTCACTCGCTCCTATTCACTTTCTCATGCTCACTTTCTCACTTTAATGCTTTTTCACTTTATCACTTCCTTGCACTTGCTTTCTTCTCATTCTTGCTCTCACTCTCTTGCGCTCACTCTCCAGTTCGCTTTCTCACGGTCACTTTCTCACTTTAACGCTCTTGCTTTCTTGCACTTGCTTTCTTTTTCTCACTTTCTCACTGTCGCTTTCTCACTAACTCACTCTCTCACACATTCTTTCTTCCGTTCTCATGTTCTTGCATTCTCATATTCTTGCTCGTGATCTCACTCATTCTTACTTGCTTTCTTGTGCTTGCTTCCTCACTTTTTTGCTTTCTCAGTTTCTCACGCCTGCTTCCTTGGCCTCTTTTGCTCTCTCTAATGCTCTCATGCTCGCTTTCTTGTGCTTGTTCTTGTTCTTTCCTGCTCTCGGTTGCTCTTGCTCTCCCTTCTCTCCCTCTCTCTCTTTTGCTTTTTTCCCTCTCCCTTGCTCTTGCGTTCTTGCTCGCCCTCTCTTCCTTTCTCGCTTTCTCACTTTATTGGGTTTGTATTTTCTCTCCCCTGTCCAGTTGAGGAGGGGGAGTGATAGAGCAGCTTGGTGGGCACCTGGTGTCCAGCCAAGGTTAACCCACCACACTCACTTTCTGACACTCACTTTCTATCTTGCTTTCTCACTCAATTTCCTTCGCTCTCTCATGTTCTCGCACTCTCCCTCTCTCGTGCATGCTCTCTCACTCTTGTTTTCTTGCTAGTGCACTGGCATTCATCTTTCAACACTCACTTTCTTGTGCCTGCGTTCGCTCTTGCTTTCTCTCTCTCTCTCTCTCGATGTTCTACCTTGCTTTCTCTCTATCATGCGCTGTTTCCCACGCTTGCTCTCACGCTTTCTCGCTGTATCACTTTCTCGCACTCATTTTCTCACTTTCACACTGTCACTTTCTCACAAACTCATGTTCTCCCATGCATTCTTGCTTGCGTTCTCATGTTCTTGCAGTCTCACACTCTTGCTTGTGCTCTCACTTGCTCTTACTTGCTTTTACATGCTTGCTTTCTCTCTTGCTTTTTTGCTCCCTCACTTCCTCTCGCTTGCTTTCTTGGTCTCTCTTTTGCTTTTCCTCTCTCTCTTTTTGAAATCTCTCATGCTCGCTTTCTCGCCCTCGCTGTCACTTCCTCGCTTGCCCTCGTGCTCTCTCTCGCTCTCTTTCCCTGCTCTCGGTTGCTCTCACTTTCACTTTTACTCTCAGTCTCCCCCCCTTCTGCTTGTTTTCTCTCCCTTGCGCTTGCATTCTTGCTCTCGCTCTCTTCCTTCCTTACATTCTCGCTTTCTGACACTTGCTTTCTAGATCTCACTTTCTCTATTTTGCTTTCTCTCCTTCTGTATTGGGTTTGCGTGGCAAGGTTTTGGTAGCAGGGGGGCTGCAGGGGTGGCTTCTGTGAGGAGACAGAGCCAGTTCAAGCCAGCTCCAAGACAGAGCTGCCGCTGGCCAAGCCAATCAGCGACAGTGGTAGCGCCTCTGTGATAACATACTTAAGAAGGGGGAAAAAACTGCTGCACAACAGCAGCCAGAAGAGAGGAGTGAGAATATGTGAGAGAAACAACTATGCAGACACCAAGGTTAGGGAAGAAGGAGGGGGAGGAGGTGCTCCAGGCGCCAGAGCAGATTCCCCTGCAACCCGTGGTGAAGACCATGGTGAGGCAGGCTGTCCCCCTGCAGCCCGTGGAGGTCCATGGTGGAGCAGATATCCACCTGCAGCCGTGGAGGACCCCATGCCGGAGCAGGTGGATGCACCCGAAGGAGGCTGTAACCCCATGGGAAGCCTGCGCTGAAGCAGGCTCCTTGGCAGGACCTGTGACCCCATGGGGGACCCACGCTGGACCAGTCTGTTCCTGAAGGACTGCACCCCATGGAAAGGACCCACGTTGGAGAAGTTCGTGGAGGACTGTCTCCCATGGGAGGGACCCCACACTGGAGCAGGGGAAGAGAGCGAGGAGGAAGGAGCAGCAGAGACAATGTGTAATGAACTGACCACAACCTCCATTCCCCGTCCCCCTGTGCCGCTCAGGGGGAGGAGGTAGAGAAGTTGGGAGTGAGTTGAGCCCGGGAAGGAGAGAGGGGTAGGGGGAAGGTGTTTTAAGATTTGGTTTTATTTCTCATTGTCCTACTCTGATTTGATTGGCAATAAATTAAGCTAATTTCCCCGAGTTGAGTCTGTTTTGCCCGTGATGGTAATTGCTGAGTGATCTCTCCCTGTCCTTATCTTGACCCACAAGTCTTTCATCATATTTTTCTCCCCCGCCCAGCTGAGTAGAGGGAGTGATAGAGTGGCTTGGTGGGCACCTGGTGTCCAGCCAAGGTCAACTCACCACAGTGTGTACCCTGCTAACAAAAGTCAGTCAACTTTTGAAAATAACTACAAGCAGGAGGGAAGNGGAGACTCCACAACCTCTCAGGGCAACCTGTGCCAGTGCTCAGTCACCCTCACAGGAAAAAAGTGTTTCCTGATGTTCAGACAGAACCATCTGTGTTTCAGTTTGTGCCCATTGCCTCTTGTCCTGTCACTGGGCACCACTGAAAAGAGCCTGGCTCCATCTTCTTTGCACCCTCCCTTCAGGTGTTTATACACATTGATGAGATCCCCCCCTTGAGCCTTCTCTTCTCTAGGCTAAACAGTCCCATCTCTCTCAGCCTTTCCTCACAGGAGAGATGCTCCAGTCCCTTAATCATCTTTGTGGTCCTTCATTGGAGTCTCTCCAGTATGTCCATGTCTCTCTTGTACTGAGGAGCCCAGAAATGGACACAGGACTCCAGGTGTGGCCTCACTAGTGCTGAGTAGAGGGGAAGGATCACCTCCCTCGACTTGCTGGCAACACTCCTCCTAAGGGAGCCCAGGATACCATTAGCCTTCTTTGCTGCAAGGGCACATTGCTGGCTCATGTTCAACTCAGTGTCCACCAGGATAAGGCTGGACCCAGTATTGACCCCTGGGGTACACCGCTAGTTACTGGCCTCCAACTAGACTTTGTGCCACTGATCACCATGCTCTGGGCCTGGCCATTCAGCTAATTTTCAGTCCACCTTACTGCCTGCTCATACAGCCCATACTTCAGCAGCTTCTCTATGAGGATCTTCTGGAAAACAGTGTCAAAGGTCTTACTGGAGTCGAGGTAGACAATGTCCACTCCTCTCCCCTCATCTACCAGGCTAGTCATTTCACCGTAGAAGGTTGATCAAGTATGATTTCCCCTTGGTGAATCCATGCTGACTACTCCTGCCTGCTCTTGCTCTCTCTCGTGTGCTTTCTTGCTCACACTCTCTCGCTTTACCGCTCTCACTCTCTTTCTTTCTCGCTATGGTGGGTTGACCTTGGCTGGCTGCCAGGTGCCCACCAAGCTGCTCACTCATTCCCCCTTCTCAACAAGACAAGGGGAGAAAATACGATGAAAAGCTCATGGGTCAAGATAAGGACAGGGAGATTACTTGCCAATTACCTCGATCCACAAGTCTTCTTGCCTTCCTTCTATTTTCTCCCCATCCTGTGGGAGAGGGGAGCCAGCAGCGGGCATTTGGCTGTTGGCTGGGGTCAACCACCACAATGACACCAACTTTGAGAGAGTTAAGCTCCTAATTGTGAGATATTCTGAAGGTATTGTCTTTCACTTGGGATTCCCAGTCCTAATGTCTCTACTGAACTAAACAGACTAGGCCAGTACTTTTACCCAATAGCCAAGGAAAAATCCATGTTCCAGTTCCTCAGAAAAGTGTACTAGCCAGCAGATGATAGAATGTTTCTCTTACTAAAAATCTAGTCCCAGAATAGCCAATATCCTCTTGGTTAAACATTTGCCTAAGATTAAGATTTGGCTTACCTCTCAGAGACAATTTCATAAAAGTCATTTTTAGTAAACAATGGAATAAAATTAAAATGTCATTGCAAATGATATCATTGTGAAATATATTTTCTGTAGCCTGAAATATTTGTCCTACAGCAAAGGAACATGTCACAGTGCATTCAGTTCATTAAAAAACCAAGACAAAAACAAGTCAAGAAAAACAAATTTGTACTTCATCTCTTCTGCCTCAAATCACAAAGAAGGAAACACACCTAGAACACAGTTCTGTTACAGTATATAGGTTGTATAATACTGCATGTTCAATTACCCAATTAATCTTATAATTAACAATCCTAGAGGAAAGGAGAAGAAAGCATTATTTAAGGATAAACTACTTTGGTAACAATAAAATTGTTATACAGGAATAAAACTGACTTCAAGATTTCAAACAGTTCAGTATTTTTTTTCTTTGATCCAAGCTATTGAAAAGACCTTTTTCATTAAAACTATGTCTGATTTGGAAAACAGAATTCATACACATTGCATTTGATATGACTGATCCAATGAAAAAGAAAGCAGCAAGTTAAATATGGATAAAAGGAAGCACCATTATTAACATATAGTATTTCCTGACGCTATCACAGGAGACCTGGATTTTAGGAGGATTCAAAACTGAATTGAGTTATATGCATAACAAGAACAACCAAGGTTGCAGTAGCAAGATAAAAATGTATAAAAGATATTCATCTTAAGGTTTCATAGCACAAGGCAAATACTAAATTTCAGGGATTAGGATGAATTTTTGCCTATAGGCAGCTATGACAGATCTGTTAAGCTGTTTGTGACTCACATCTGATTTAAAGCAGAAATAATGATTAAAATGAATGATATAAACCTCTGTCTTTAAAAGCAGAAGGAATTAGTTGCAAAGTTATACCTCATGGCAGGGCGGCAACATGCCAAGCATCGGCTTTAAAATCCAGCATTGCAGACAAAGCCTGAAAGGCATGAATCCTTCAAAGTGGTAAAAGAGGAAGCTGGAATAAGCAAGCAGGAACAACCAGTGTAGGCCCATGACTGGATACGACTCTATGTCTAGACTCGGGAGCCAGAATGCACTTCCGAGTTTCTGAATCTGAGCCTGAGCCCTGGTCACATCCCACTCCCACAACAGAGCAAGAGCCAGGCCTATGCCACCGACACACGNCGTGCTAATGGAAACCCTTGCAGGCAGCCAGGTAGAAGCCTCAAGGTCCTCACTCTGCACACAGATTCTGGCACAGCCAGCACAATGTAAATGGCTTTTGAGACCAGGTCACTGAGAACTTGATTCAAGAGGAGAAATATCCGTTTTAATAACTTGGCAGGCACAAAAGAGAAAAATGAATGATATAACCTGTCCTTAAAGGGAATGTGTATACAAAAAATGGTAGAGGAAGGTGTTTTTCCTAGTGAGATGGACAAATGAGTAAGAAGGAAGAAGCCAGTTTTTCAAGTCCAAAAGGTTTTCTGTTCCGTGTATTAAGACCTGAGAGCTTCAGAACAATTATGTTCTTCATGGAGCTTATTTACCCTATATTACTTTTTCCTTAAAGTAATTTCTGGGAATTTTATATGAACTGTCTCAAAGAGGAAAAAAATAACAAAAACAGAACCCTCAAACCCAGAAAAAAAATCTCAAAATATTCTTTGCAGCTGTTGTTCAAATCACCAAATGAACATTCTCTTACCCTGTAAATCAGCAGAAAAGAAAAAGGGTCAGGTTAATTGTTGCTAAACATTACTCATTTAAATCAAACACACACAAGAGAAATAGAAAACAAAATAAAGCCAGTAAGAATATCTCTTTCTCTCTCTCAGAGACTATAGCTGGGACTAACAATAATAGCATCATTAAGGTTACATGACTGATTTTTCCCATTTCAGAAAACATATTAATTATCCTTTGTGCAAAACTTTGACAAATGTTAATTATTTGGACTAATTTTTTTTTCCTGTTCAGACAATGTTTTTTTTAATGGTAGATCTAGCTTCCATAAGGAAGCTATGGACCAGGCTCAGGGATGCAGCTTTTACCAGCTCTGTTGAAATTCATTTATACTTGGTGTTATTCTTTGTGTCCAATAAAAACAGAAATGGTTTTCATATGTTCCATAGAGTTGCCCTAGATTTTAAAAACCCAACTGCCTAGCCTTTCCCAACTCCTATAAAGATGTGCAGACTGTACAGAGTAACTAAACATGCTTGTGCTGGGTTGACCTTGGCTGGCCACCAGGTGCCTACCAAGCCGCTCTATCACTCCCCTGCCTCAACAGGACACGGGGGAGAAAATATGACAAAAAGCTCGTGGGTCAAGATGAGGACAGGTGTGGCGTATGAAGGCACGGACTCAAGCAATGA
>WAAD01040814.1:16743-41120 GCA_013389945.1 Fregata magnificens | reverse complement strand
CATAAACCAAACAGAACATTTTGGCTAATGGGCTTAAATATCTCTATCATCCAGAGTGTTTTCTCCTTCTTCATTAATTTCAGACAGTTCATGTAGCTCTCTTCTGTGGAACATTATACAGTATTAATTTAGTCACTACAAAATACCCCTCTTTTTAAGGAAAACAGTCCAATATAAATTATTTATTTATATAAGTTCTGTGGATAATTTCTTGTGAAACACCCTCAAAGGGATGGTGAAGGGAAATAAAACTTGACTTTTGAAAAGAAGCTGTGAAGGATAAGGTAATATAAAATAAAAAGAAACATCTACTCTTACCCAGAGATCTCAATCAGTAAGTAAAACCAGGAGAGATTTCTGTAGGGTTGGGATAACATATAGGAGGTTCTGATCAGATTGGCATGGAGTGAAGTACCTAAGGATTACATCAGAGACTTAAAACTAAATGAGAACAGGCAGGTAACAGGTTCTTTTTTTAATAGCTGCTTGCCTCTCATTTCAAGATACCCAAATCACACAATTTGTAAATCCAGTTGTCAGGGCATGAAAGTGTTGAGACTTCTGAAGCAGAAGTCACTTAGCCATCTGGCAGGCAGGAATGAATGCTGCAGTATAAAGCTTCTCCGTTTAATTTCAGTAACATGTTATATAAAACAAGTGAGCAGGGACACCTTGGCATATAAAGCAAGGAGTATATAAAAAAAAGTCATATAATTTAGCAAGCATGTGAGGAACAGCTCACCCAATGACAGCTACAACAAAAGAATAATCCCGTAATGGCTCTTTGACAGTTTATTTGCAGTGCATATGCTTAGGCAGTACATACTGTTTATTTTCTAAGCAGCTTAGCAGATGGGAGGTAAGTAGGATGATGATTATAATTCAATATAAAATACATTTAAATAAAGTTGGGGGTCTGACTTAAGCCCTTAAAAGTCAAAATATATGTTAAGTCTCCAGCAACATCCTTAGCTCAGCTGCTATTCTTATTTCCTAAATGTGGAACAGTCTCTTATCACAGGCTGCCACACCACTGGACAATGTAGAATTGGTACGAGGGAAGAATTAGTTCCAGCAGCTCCTGAAGAACAAGATTCCGCACCACAGGCAATTTGACACAACTTCTAACAGGCCGTTTTCCACATATTTTTTCGTAGTTGAAACAAGGGTTTATACTTTCGTTTGTTTTTCTAATATCTATTATTTCATACTTACCTGATCCCACTTACTAAAATGTCTCAGCAGATTGGTATCTCAGTAAAATACTATTATGTCTAATTTATACAGGTGAGAAACAGAAGGATTATGTAGTTTGCTTAAGTTTACCCCAAGAAGTCAGTGCCACAATACAGCGTTTTACGAGTCTCCTGAATTCCAGGTAAACCCTTCCAATCACTTTAAGCTTTTCATGTTATCAAAAAATATTGTTTCAGGGAGTAGATATAGGAACATGCCACTAGAGAATTTAAGGGAAACGTGAAAAGAAACTTAATTCTGATGATGAAATTGTATTCTGGTTTATTATTCCATTTCCATTAAATTATAAGCTAACAAGGCATGAAACCATGAAGGCAAGTGCAGCATCATATTGCAGTTACAGAAGCTGGAAGGTGGTCCTCAGTGGCTTTGATGAATTATGATACTGGATTGAGTATCTGCCACTGCAAATATTAATTCAGGGATGCAATGTCTCAGTCAGACATTCAAGGCTTACACCTGAAGACTGCTGTTTTTTACCCACTGCCACAATAGGAAAAAGGGAGGTGAACTACAATTAATGCAGCTTTTTTTAATAGATTTTAACTGTTTAGCTAATTAAGGGACAGAATGCCTCTAGGTACAGACCTCAGAGATAGAAGGATGGGGAAAGGCTTAAAAGCGGGATACAGGTTATAGGGATGGGGGGAGACTGCATTTTGTCAGATATATACGTAGTGTGTAGAATAAATGAGTATTTCCAAGAACCTGGAGTACAAATAATAGTGCTTAAAAAAAATCAATATCACATCCTCTGCCTGTCTGTAGGATGAACATTCATGGAACATTCATTTAGATAAGTTAATGGGAGATTTGATTAATGCATGGAAGAATAATCCATCTTGAACACAAGAAACTATCTCAGGCTCAGGAAGCATTGGAGCTGCATGTTCTTAGCACTGAGAATGCACACTGATAAAATCTGTGTGCTTGCTTTGCTCTTACGTTGTGGGCTTTCCTCTGAATCTACTGCTAGGCAGGATACTGGTCTTCATACGCATTTGATGTCCAATCCACTGCTTTTCACAATAAGTAGAGGTATTAGAATAAAATTAGAAAAAACATGAATACAAATAATGAATTTACTACTGTGATCAATACTCTCAGATCTCTTCCAAAGACCCTAAGTTTAAGAAGCCTCTATGATTTGGAGGGGGGTTGGTTTGTTTGTGGTTGGGTTTTTTTAAGAGCACACTGATTTTTTTTTTTAACAGCTTGCATTTTTGTCTCCCTGCAACTTTTTTGTGGCAATACCTTGACTTATAAAGATCTGGTATGTTACAAGCTCAAGATTCAGGTTACCATGTCACATCATGTATATGACATCAGTATATGAGACTGAGATATGAATTGTTAATAAGAGACACAAAATGCTATTCAGCATGAATACATTCTCTGTAAAGGAAGATTAGAAAATACAGTACCAGAAGTACCTCACTAGTACCTTACTGTTCTTGTAAGATCCACTCATATCAATAGACCTGCTACAGAGTATATCGCTCAAAAGATATAATGGATGGAATCAAAATACCTTCTTAAGCCCAATCAAGGTTCTTCCCACTCTGAACAATATATTTGATCTGGTAAAGTAAAAACAAATTACATACAATACTTTCCCTTTCCAGTATTACATTAGAAATTCCTTTAAAGCCTTGCAAGTTCAATTCTGGCAGCTAAATTATGTTAAATCCAAATTGCTTTTCCCTGTTACATTGTTGCTCTAAGTGCAGACACATTTTTGTTTATTTATTTATTTTTTATTTGTTTTCCCAAGTTCTAGGACTGCATGAACTTACTGTTGCAAGTGGGCATGGTAGCAATCTAACTGATGGAGTTCTGCCCTCTCTGCTGGAGGCAAGTTAATTTGTAAAATAAGAATTATTTTATTATACCTTTCATATCCCTGAACTCAAGGTAAGTTTCAACAGTCTGCTTTTCCCAACAGATAACATGAGAAACTCTTCTGTGAAGAGGTAAGAAGTTTCTGCAGGGCAACTCCCATCAGACCTCACTGCTGCATGGTTTGGAAACTTGAGATTTTTGCAGAGATTCTTAGTATCTAGCCATATTTCACCTTTAAAATTAATTAGTACATCTCAATATTTTTACAATTCTCTCATTCACAAGAGCATTTGCTTGTGGAAAAGCAGGCCTTCCACCATACCATCAAGACTATGATTAACTGTCCTGATTATGGTAAAATACAAATGCTCAGGGTAGTACTTTCACGAATGAGTTTATTTTCAAAAGCATGTCTTTCCATCAGGTACATAGTTTGAGATACACATATACTTCCTAAAGAGGGAATACTGGATGCCATAACAAAACCATCAGACAGCATAATGACCTCCTCTCTTTTATGCTGCTAGGTTGGAGGCTTTTTCTCTGTAATGTGTGATACTAACAAAAGAGTATAACCAACAGCAGTTACCAACTTGCTAACCAAGAGCAGTTACTGACTTGCATGCATGCTCTGCTATATTGGAACTCACTGGGAGTCACGCTGAAAAGTGAAAAGGTCAAATAAAGGAAAGGTGGGGGGGAAAGCCATAACAATATAGCCCCTGATTTTGGTTTATTGATAAAAGCATCTGTTATTGAAGGAGTCATCTCAGGTCATTAGGCAACAAGTGAGATATTTTTAACACTAATGAGACAGGAAACTTTGTTATATCTTGACTCTGAAAATAAAAACTCCAATCCTTATTACTTAATGTTAGAACAGAAACATGCACCCAGGCTAATAAACCTTTCTACTCTGATTCTACTACTTGGGCTCAGCATCAAAACTTTCACGTATGGCTAGATTGTATTCAGTAAGTAACTCAAAATATGATACATACCTAGCGGATGCACAGCCATCTGCTTCTGTCCAACACATACCCTGTTAATTGACAGGTCAATGTATTGGTTTCTGTTTGTGACAAAATCCAGTTTTACAATACCTGTATCATCTTATTGTTATCCTAATAAATGCTAAAAAGATCAAATTGAAGAAGGTCTATTACTGAATTGATGAAAACATAAAATCAATCAACAGGACTGAGCCATTGGTTACCAATACAAAAGAAACAATTCAACATGACTGATGTTTTGACACATTTATCTTCCACTTTTTTTTTTTTTTAATTAACAAAAAAACAATAGACCAATGTTATATTCCTTTCATTAATCAAAACCTTACAAAGTTTCTGCCATTTGCTTATCTCTCTTGGAAAAAAACTTTCCAGAAGCTCATTAAAGTCTGAAGACATCTGCAGTACCTAGACCCTGGAACAGAACACATTTTTACTGGGCATCAACAGGACCTTATTTGTCTCTTCTGCACTATGGCAGCAGATTGGTGTCGTTTTAATGTTGCCTTTGGACTGAAAAAGAATAAGAAAGGGAAGAACAGTGAAACATATGCTGAAATTAAAGTTCATATTAGTATATCTAACATATACTCCCTCCTAAAACATATAAATGTTTGCTATGAATACCTGAAGATAATCAACACTATGTGGAAAGAGATTATATCATTAACTTGACTAACTACTTCCTGACAGACTATTTGGCATACATCTTCTGGTAGCAACCAAATTAGGTTAACAGCAAGCTCCCACAGGGAGCGTGTTGACAGCAACCGCACATAGAGATATGACACAGGCTCTTCAGAATAAAGTTTAATTTCTTTTGTCAGAAAGTTCAGAGAACTTATGACATTAACTTAAAATAACAGAAAGACATCAATACACATCCACTTGGCTTCCCTGAATAGACACGGTGCAGATCTAGGGAAAGTATTCCCTGTCAGAGTTCAGTACTCTCTGACCAGGTCCTTTAAGATATTCCACATGAAGAGCATTTAATGCTTAATATCAAATTTACTCATTTGTAGACACTTGATGTCACAAGGGATTTTCATTTACCAGAGCAATACAGCAGAGTACTAAAATTACAATACAACTACTCTTAACAGAATATAGAAATTATATATATATTCTTTAAATTATATATATAGAATGTAGAAATTATATTTTTAATATATATATGTATATATTTGCAGATATCCTCTGTCTTGCCAAACAGATATGTCACTTTAGCAGGGTGGGTTTCAAGGAACTCTTATCTTCTTGTCTACCAATATAGCTGCTTCATTTAAAGGTTTGCGGGGCTGTATCATCCTGCCTGCTTTGGAGATAACCTTTTGCATTCATGCAGCATAATGCATTGCAAACACAGCAAGGCTAGGGCTGCACAGCACAGAGAATGAGCCTGAAAACTGGAAATCAAAAGGGGTTGCAGCCCAGCCACTACAATGCAGCAGGCTGACATAGCCAAACTCTAGGTCAGTGCATCTCGTGTGCTCTTGTTTGACACTGCATATTTGAGGTAACGAAGTCTCCTAAGGATCTACAGGGCCTAATCATTAGATCATGCTCGTACAGCACAAACGCATGTGCATATGAATTTACCATTTTATCTACAGGCAGAAGAAATTCTATCCACACTACCTTTTGAAGGTGAGACAGACAGTAAATCAACGCGCTACAGTTTTGCTGAGTATTTGTTCTGAAAGTAGGTACCATATGAACTTTTGAGTTTGTGATAGACAGGCATGTAGACACATAGGAAATTAGATCACTTAAAGTTCTAAGTGGAAATGAAAATAGTTATAGAACGCTGCAGGTACCCAGGATTTCCCATTTTAGACTTCTATTCTCCCATCTTCTGAAGACTTCCCTAAGGTTTAGTTCCTTCTCCCTCTCTCAGGTGGAAGTACTCTGGAGTCAAGATAGTATTTAAGAAGATACTTAGCTTAAGAGTTTATATAATTATTGTTGTGATTAGGGACAGCCTTTAACACATGACCATGTGCTTTTTTGTTTTGATGTCATAAGCTGAAACTTTGGTATGGGGCAGACACCCATTGTGCAGTGCACTTCACAGCCTTGGTTCCAGCCTGCACCCTGTCTCTGCCCTCCCTTCACAAGAAGAGGTGGCTGTGCCGTGTGCCTCACCCTCACTCATCCAGGTCTCCCCTTGGATAAATCCTGGGTGAATTAAGGCAAAGGCCCTCTTTTATACCCCAAAGCACAAGTATGCTAAAGACCGTACCTCTCCCTCCTCAAGTCAGGACACAGCTGGAACACTCATCCCAGAGAAGGGATCGCAAGGAGCAGAGGGGGATGCACCTTACCTCAAAGGCTGAATCTACAGCACAGAGGAGAGGTACATTTTGGCCTAAGAATACATTACTTAAAAAATAAAATGCAAATGGAGAGCAAGAGGAACTATGAAAGCCCATCAACATTTCAACAGCAAAATGATCACAGTGTTGGATACCTCCTGGAAAAAACAGCTACAGAGAACGTATGCTACAGGGAACAGCTACAAGGAAGTCGCATGAGAGGGAGATTGTGACTTACAGTTTCCTTTCACTCTTTCCAATTATTTAGTATCTGTTACCACAGATACTATGCCTAAGAAGAACATGAGCCAGATCATGCAATTACAGAAATGTAAAGTGAAGCTATTTTGAAATGGAAGAAATGGAACAGTCATAACTTATGTCAGCAAACACGGCTTAAAACCTTGACACCTTAAGACACTTTAAATTTTGAATAGGTCAGGTATACACGCAGGGTGAAATGATTAGTCTCAGATAAGTCAATGCAGGGAGGCTTGCTAACACTCAACCAGCACATATTTCTTCTGCCTTTTCTGTCTCTCCTCCTTGCACAATCATAGACATACCCAACACAGATATACCAAAGTTGACTCTGCATGTATTTCCCAGAACCAGAGTGTAACAGAGCACACTACAGAGTTCATCAAGCTGGCTAAAAATCTTCTAACTGAGATCTTGAATGACACCTAGCTGTGTTAGCGCAGGAACGCATTTGAGTGGTGAACTCTGCCTGCTCATTAAGCTAGCTGAGATAACGTGGTACAGCTATGCCTTGTCTAGACAACCATATTGAAAACAAATGGTGCTCTTTTCTGTTGATAAACCTAACTGTGGTTTCTTGCTCAGATGTCTCTATAACATGTTTCAGTAGTTGGTTTGTCTCTGAAATAAGAATCCTTTAGGTTGGTCTATTACAAGTCCCTGGTATAAATTTAGTTAAGGTAGAAGTGTGGCAAATCTTCAAGTTTGATAAATTCAGACTGGAAGATGTACTCTCTGAAGAAAAATGTCTGAATGATGTCCTAAGCCATGGAATAGTGGCTGTTCCCCTCTAGCCCACCCCCTCACTTCTTGTTGCACCTGATGCATTGAAAACACACCTAATCCAGCATGACAGCACTGTAATCTGTACCATGCTCCTTTTGGCATATGTTCCTTACTTCCCTTTCACAGAAGTATATCAGTGTCGTGGTTTCATTTGCTAGATAGCATATAGTCAGAGTCCTGCTCAAGCCCAGCATGGATCTAATACTGCCCTAGGAAGCAACTGGAAAGGGCTTTTCTCAGAAGTGAAACTCTTTCACCGTCCTTAAGCACAAAAGCAATATGAAAAGTGTAATATATTTGGGAAGGGTGCAAACTATTTCATTCAGTATGATTTTTCAGTTAATTCTCTGTTTTCAAATCCATGGCACTTTCTTCTTTTTCTTCCTGCAATCCTTTAACACTTTCACATCCTAACAGTCACAAGATCAAAACAGTACAAAACCTCCAGCATTCATGCCTTTTTTTTTTGTGTCTCTAAGGGCTTGTAGTAGGTGCACAAGTGCCTAAGAAAGCAAATGTTCCTTCAAGATTTGGTTTATTGATAATAAAAGATTATTAGTTAGACCAGAACACTGTTGGAGACAATAAAACTTTTATTACAGTGTCTCCATATGTCCTAGATGTTGTCAGTTACTTTATTAATTAAATAATATAGCTTTTTTACAATATCACCTTAGAAATCATGGCAGGTAATTAAGTTTTCTAAGATTAGAAGGTTTTACTAAAAAAACCTAAATGTTTGACCACATTGTGCTGGTGCATGACTGAATTTTACCTTCATAGCATAACAAGTTTCCCCTCCGTGCAAGGGGAATTTATTGAACATCACTAGCTTTAGTTCAAAAGCACTGCTAATTCAAATAAAACCTCAATGTTAAATGAAAATGCCTTACTAAAACCAAACAACATCAATGCATGGTTAAATTTCACTTATCAGCAAATCCTGTCACCTTACTCTATCTTTCACCTTCAGCAACTTCTGAACAATACTCAAAGAATGGCAGTCTTTGTGCAGGCAGCCTATACTAGAACTGAGAACACTTTCTGTTCACAGCCAGAGGACCCACCACGATCATGACTTGCACTAATTATGAGCCATAGGAAATCCAACCAACAAGTTAATCTGTCCTAGGGGAAAAAATAATCTCTGATTTTAAAAAAAGTCTTTGTTTATTTGAAATGAGTTATTTTGTATATTGTCACTTCTGTCCCTACATCAGTTTAGATATACAAATATTAGGAAGATAAAATTAGATAGCTCCAAAGAAATTTTCCCTCATGGAGGACTGCAATTATTTTTTGCTTGTTCCTAATCTGGATAAAAGTGGACTGCAACTTTTCAAGCCTAGATGAGCTGGACCTCTTAACTTAAAGTTTTACTAAACGTGTCTCTAACTTCACCTTAGTTGATGAGAAAACCTCTGGATATATGCTATCAAAAATATTACTATCCAGCTATTGGAAAGCTTTATAAAGCCTAGAATATAAGAGGTGGAGATACTTAGAGATTTGAAGAAATGTGGCTTGACAGACTCAGAAGCTATCCAGGAGTAGATCCAGCAAGACCAAAGCAGAAGCCTAATATTGTCGTGGAAGGAGTGAGAGTGCACTTCACTTGTAAGAGAGAAGCAAAATATACTTTACTGATATAAAAATAGTGAGTTAACAAGGTTCAACAGTAAATGCAACAGTGATTTAACAAGATTTGATGGCAAGGTACACTTGATTATTTACTGCGTAGAGGACAGGGTCAGACAAAACTGTCAGGGAGACCTGCCCGTTGAGTCATGAGGTTCAGAAAGGACGCCCTTGCTTTCTAAACTCCTCAGAGAGGAGTCTAGGGGCGGCTAGGTCCAATCCTAGTCCCAGACTTGGTCAACGGTTTATGTCTAAAGGATTATATATATGCGCAATCAGTTAGCTAAGATGTCAAAGTTTAGCATGCTATCAGTCACTTACTGAGGATCTGTTACGACCAGGAATCTCTCAACCTCGAGGAGTAACCTTGAGAGGTGTCCCTACTCAAGGGGGGATCCTGGTGTGCAGCCCGCTGCCGTGCAGGAGAGCTCCAAGGGCTCTTGGGCTGTTCACTATTTATGGGTGGCTAAGATGATTGACTCATAGTCATACTTGCACAGTGACCCCAGATCCCAGCCTCTTCACTGTGGTTAGGTGGGCATGCTGCACAATAGCCCTTGACTATTGTGTTGTTATGTGTCTCCCGAATCCACTTTGAAATGATGCAGCCATCACAACCAGACACATCCATTACCGCTGCCACTGATGGTTATTGCTGGAGCAGGGTTACGGGAGATAAGGGTTAGGCTGGGGTCGGGGGCAGGGGTAGCTCACTGTTACAAATATTCAGTGGTGAAAGAGAGTCAGGGTAGCAGGCAACATGGAAACAGAAGACAAAGCATCTCTCCCATCAAGAGGTATAGAGGTAGAGCCACAGTACCAAGAGAAAAACAGTGACTGCCAGGAAGTAAATGGGCATGTATATGCACAGTGGCAGTTAAGTGCAAAAGAGACCTATTAAGACTATTACCTTAACATTCTTGCCATCCTTCCCCAGAAGGACTCGACCTTCTCTTTTACCTTGATCTCCTTCACATTTTTATTTATATGAAGTTCTCAGTTGCCTGTAGTTAAACTACTCTATTAGATACTCGGTAATGCTGAAAACACAAGCCATTATAGGAAAACAGAACCGAAGCTGGTGCTACAGCACTCATTTTTAAAGTACACATTATGTAAAATACACAGAGGAAAGGACTGCTATTCTTCAGTGACACCTCATACTTGCAGCTGATCACAGGACTCAGAATATCCTCACTAGGATTTTATCATCTCCTCAGTTGTGTACAACTGTGGCCTCAATATCTTGTCATTTTTCATTGCATTTAATTATTGGCTCTTGTTTAAGAAATTAACCAGATTTCAGAAGTACTCAGAATCTAATACTTTCAAATTATTTTCAAGGGAGTCTGTCTAATTTTTTGAAAAATGTTTTATCAGGAATAGTAATTGGAAATTTCTGATATTCCCTCTACCCTCTTTTTTGCACATCAGAGATTTGGGTTTGTGAAACAGTCTGCTTAGGTGGTTTGGAAAGTGAAATATCACAAAAAATGTTCAAAATTTATTTCTTTAGCAAGTGAAATAACTGCATAATATTTAAAGTAACAGTACCCAGTGTCATTCACTCTCCCATGCCTCAGTGGTTAAAAATACAAGATTTACATGAGTCACTTCTGAAAAAGAATACAAACTAATTAAGAAATAAACAATTTACATGTGAACACAAAAGTAGGGTTACAACATCATTTCACAATTTTCTCACCGCTCAGTGCAGTTGCCTGGTCTTATTTTATTTCCAAATAATGACCATATATATTTCTGCATTGCAATAAGAAAGGAAAAATATATATTATATTCTTCTGTCAAGACATGAGAACAATCATTTAAGAGGGGAGTAAAAGGGGAAAGTATCCTTAAATAAAGAAGGAGTATGAGAAGGAGAAAAACAACATTTTCAAATTTCTGTTCAGATGATGTTCTGTGATAATGTGTTATGGTATAAGAGCTACTTCTAATTGAGAGAAAGGATTTATTCAGATAGAATAAAAAATACCTTCAAGTCTTGCTAGATCGTGGAATAACACAGCAAAGAGAGAAGCTGTTATGACTAACAATGTTGTTCAACAAGCTCCTCGAGCAAGAATGAGCCAGAATTTGTAACACTGGGAGAGGTCTTACCCTTTTCTGCCCCTACTCCGAGCTGCTTTCTCCTACCGCTGTGAAGCTCTTCCTCTGAGTGCCACTGCCTGGTGTTTGTGAAGCTGCACAATGAACTGGAATAGCAAAATAACATAGATTGAGAAATAACCTCTTCAAAACAGTTTTAACCCAAATCTGTTCCCAGGGTAGTGCATGGCCAAATGAATGCCTGTGTCAGCACAAAGGAGATGTTATCGGTGAAGATGCACGGAGGGAACAGCAAGACCCACAGTAGAACCAATTTATGCCAGTTTAGGCTACAGAACTATGATGTCATCAGTCACCAGCCCACTTGACAGAGTCGGTAAGAGCCTCGTTCGATTGTCACTGAAGTCTATGAGACCTTCTACTTATCTGACCCTGAGTAACCTATTTATCTAATAATGTATATTCTATAAATCTGATCAAGAATTAAGATTTTATCTAAGGATATGCCTATGACAAGGCTATAAAAAAACCCAGGTTATTAAGTGTGAGCCACCTAAATCCCCATCACACTTTTGAAAGGTTGCCCTTAGTAATCTGTAGAACTTACACTGGGCAGCTTGTAGTTTCAATGCAATTTCCTTACATTAAACTGTTATTCTTTGCTCTGTTCTTCAGCTTTACTGTATTTCAGGAATTATGCCGAGTTCAGCTGAGTATAAGTGAATACAGCTCCATTAACTCACGGATTTCACCACAGGTGATCGTGACCCTTGATATTTCACTAAACTGACTGCTTTAGCTTTTTTTAAAAAAAAATAAATAAAATGATACAGCTTCTTTCAACATATAAAGAACAGCTATGAGCTAGGTAGAGAAATACTTAAATGTCTTCACAGATGAAACAGCAGGAAGCATTCTCTAGGGAAAGAGAGTCCATTTCAACTACTTGTAATCCATTCAAAACAGCTGTCCAGATGAAAGGATTGTACAATAAAGCTACTGACAATGGAGCACAATTTATGCGCTTTCAGTAGTGCCACAATAAACTGCAGGTGTCTAGAAAAATTAAAACCATGTAACTGGAAGCATCACTATTGGTTTTCTGCTGTACAAAGCCTACTTTTCATACTGTTCTTCATCACATCTGTTGGACTACATACACTTAACATATGGTCATTTTAAACGCAAATATTAAGGATATGAAAAGGCACAGTCACATGCTGAATTTTGGATGCCTTCCAGGAACTAAAGTGGCTTGATAATCAGACAAAATTACATTAGTTGCCCAAGCATAAATTTGCCTTGGCCATCCAAATATCAATATGCATTTGGCAAAATAATGTGAAACATGAAGGGAGACTTATGAGTGGAACTGTTGCCATTGTCCCTAGAGGAGGAAAGAGAATGAAGTATAATGGACAAGTTATAAATGATGAATGGATTGATACAAGAAAACTACTAATGATATGTGCCACTGATTACTTTTGAAAGCGAAAGGTAATAGAAATTATCCAGAAAGTTTCTCTGGTCTTGAATAATGCAAACTCACTTGGCTCAATAGACCATATTACATTTCAAGAGATCTGAAGGAAATGGAAAAAGAAAAAATAAATGGCAAAGTTTTTCTGTGGGATTTGATGAATCAAAAAACAGTCTAACTGACTAATGGAAAGGTGGGTGACAATAAACAGAACTGAAAACAGTAACGGAACACAATTGTTCTCACTGAAATATAACTTTAAAAAAAATACAGATACAGATTAAAAATGCTAAGACGTAAGGTAAAGAAAAACGAATGTGTGTGTGTGTGGTTTTGTTTTTTGAGTTTTTTGTGGAGCCAAAAGGGACTATGAAATGTACGCACTTAGGACAAAATTGTTACAGGGGACTGTGTCAGACCTGAAAGCAAAGCCATCAAATCATGAATCTCTAAAATAGCCAAACTCCTTGTTCATCTCAGGTTGCCCTTGGGCTGGGAGAGAATTACCTAGCTGCATCTGAATTGTTTCCAGGCTCCCGCATCAGCAAGCATTCCCTGCCTGCACCCACGGTTCATGCTGAAGTCCTTGGGGATGCACGAAGCCTCTCTCATCTCAAGCCCCTTTTTGTTCAGTAGTTTCCATGAGAAGAGGACAGTCCTTTAACCCTGAGAGCTGGATGATGGGTGCAGCAAGACACCTAGGGCATACACATGCCAAGTGGCCCAGACACAGCTGAACAATATATTATCTTTCTCACTTCTCTCTTTTTTTTTCAGGTAAGAAGTTGATGATTTTTTCTTAGATATATAGCTCTGCTTGAAATAGCCTCTATGACTGTAACATTATAGGCATGTGTCAATGTCACATGTATCCCATAATACTAATAATTCATTTAATTACTATACAGCTAAGTGTTTTCTTCCATTTTTTCCCTCTCCAGAAAAATATTCTACCTTCCTGTTAAATTTTAACAATTTTGCACTGCTAGAATTATAGACAGATGCAGAAGAATGTTGATATCTTTCTTTCTGCATTGCTTTGTTCTATTTTTTCTCTACATCTTTATGTTTATATTTGTCTTTAAAAATATATCTTTTTCTCACTGAGAATTGTAATGATTGTTTTAATATACCTTTAAATAGTATTTCTGTAAATATAAAGTGACCATCAACTGTAAACAATTGAAAGGGTAATCCAAATTTTAAAAAGCTTATGAGGTTTCCTAAGTTCTGACTTCCTTAATCTAGGCTTTGCTGGAAAGGTAATGTTATACAATGGAGCACTAGGACATAATTACTTTTTCTGCTCTGCTTTCCACAAGACTTAGCTCTTGACTTCCATAGTCACACACACGCTACAAATCAAAATAAGATTTTTATTTTTGACATTTCTGTCGAATCGTTCACTTGAAGTTATTTAAAGTCAATTTATAAACACAAATTTATTGCCTGTAGAAAAGCATCCCTTGAATGTAGGAAGGCTGTTGCAACTCAAAACATTCTAAAACCAAATGCATATTTTTAAAAGACACATATTTGCATATGTGTATTTGTATGTGCACACACAAACAACAGATGTATAAATAAATGAGATTTAATTTCAAATTATGAGGCATTCATGTTTATAATAACATGACTTCTATGTGCTTTCTGTGTCTTAACCTTTTAAGATATATTCAAGTCATATTTTCATGGCTTTCTACATACATAAACAGCAACTTTCTATCCTTTATCAATCACAGAGTTTTCAGTTTCAGGACTCTGAGACTTGTGAAAAACATATATGGTGGTAAAATTGCTCTAGGGTCCCAAGAATTAGTATATTTTCAGAGGGAAACAAATAGATGAGGGCAAATCTGTACATGGGAAGAAGATAGATCTCATCATCTTTGTCTCTAGATTGGAGAGAGATGGATTTGACAGATGGACCACTCACTGGATAAGGAATTGGCTGGATGGTCACACTCAAAGAGTTGCAGTCAACGGCTCAATGTCCAAGTGGAGACCAGTGACGAGTGGCATTCCTCAGGGGTCAGTATTGGGACCGGTGCTGTTTAACATCTTTGTTGGCGACATGGACAGTGGGACTGAGTGCACCCCCAGCAAGTTTGCCGACGACGCCAAGCTGTGTAGTTCATTATATAAACCTTCACAAGCTTTAATCTACTCTGTGACAAGGAACTTGGGGACTGTGCATAGGGGGTGACTGGGTTATGCTCTAGCATCTGCTATTTTTCTGTGACTTTAAACTTTTCTGATGGTTCTCTTCCTTCTGACCCCCACCAATACCTGTCATGCTGGCTTCACTTTCTAACTCTTTGGTTGTCTTTGATGTAACAGCATGGTATGAAGTAGACTAATTCTATGTATTTGCTGTGAACTGAAATAGTCTGGCTCTCAGCTATCCTGAATGATTTTCAGCCTTTTGCTATGCTTGTCAATACTATGAATATTATGAAGTTTAGCATGACTAGCATAAATGCACGGTTCTACCTGTTTTGATAGTTCTGAATTTATGTTTTGATTAGTACATACCTTTTATTACTGTATAATAAACAATATATGCTGTTCAGTTCAATATCCTTATTTGCTAACAGAAGTAGTCATTGAAGGGCTTCTGCTACCAGCCCATCATTAAAGCTATGTTTTTTCAGAAAGATCAATTCGGGAGGGACGAAGGAATGCACAGCGAATTTTAGGAGGAGCTCAGGAGAGCAGAGGGAAAATGCCACGCAGAACAGAGAGAATAGGTGAAAGCTAAGGGTTCTGGTGAAAATAATACTGTTGCAGGCAAGAGTGATCAAGTGCCTGACCAAGCTTAGCAGTCGCCCAGACTCCTGTGGTGAAGACAATGGCTGTTACTGGAGGTAGCAGTACACAAGGAGTGAGATGAGCTGTAATATCCTTCAGTCACCTGTGATTCTCCCGCTGCACTGACTGTTTAAGCAAGGTTGTCTGAATGAAAGTGCAAAAGCAAGGCAAAGGAATTCACCCTTCCGCATCCACTAGAGATGGCTCATCCTCTCTCCCGTTACTCCTGAAGTCCTCATGGGAGGAGTGTCTCCTCTTGCTTTCCCGGTTTTTAAAGGTAGAGGTATGTGAAGTATTGATCGCTTTACATAGAAATTGAATTAGCTCATATATTTCCGTATTTCAGATAAGAATCGAGTCCAAAATATTCAATGCTGGGAGCCAATTAAAGCTTTAATTAGGAATAAAACAGGAAAGGAATAAGGGATTCACACATTATTGATATTTTCAAAGCTCAAAGTTATATTTGCAGGGAGGTCTTTGTTCTACACTAGAGAAAAAGAACTATGCTGAAACATTTCTCTCACAGTAGGAGCCTTTTGTCAATTTGTTGAAGAAATTATGCTAAAAACTACACAAAGGCAAGTTTTTCTTACTCTTCCACTTGTCTGAAAACCAGAACTAGACAGAATTAGATAAAATGAAAGGAAACTTTCACCTGAGAAAATCACTGCCTTCCATTAAGGACTTCGTCAATGCACATTTTAGCAGATTAAAAAAAATTCTGTTAGCCAGGGGGACAAAGAGACTACATACTAATTATTCCTTTTGATCTTCACTTGCAGGAAGACATCTGACAACTGTCAGAGATAAAGCTTACAATTAGGCAGCTTTTTTAAATAATTAAGTACAGGAACTGAAGCTTTCCCTTAGACTTGCCTTTTTTTTTCTACCTCCGGCTGTATTATTGCCAAGCCAGCTGAGAAGTCACATCCAGTAATTTTCTCCCATTGCCTACGCACAATCAAATTGAAAGTCTGTGAATGAAACTGCAGTCCACCTGAGTCACTAAGGTGCCAAAGTTACCACCATGGTAGGCAGTCATTTAGTAGAAATTAATAATCAGTGACCCTTCTAATGACTCACTAAAGGAAAGTCACCTAATTTGGTTTTACTTCTGAAAACTACACAGTCTGTCTATTCAACCATTAAAATCTCTCCTGATGATATTTACAACTAAAAAAATCCCAACAACAGCAAAAGCTGAAAGGAAAAAAACAAAGGAATAAGATGACCTTGAGAAGGCGTTTTATTGCTCAGTTAATCCCAGCACACAGAAGCACAGTTCTACCTGCGTTCGATGTGTTTTGCATACACTCCACATCTAAGAAAATATTTAGCTTTTATCTCGATAATAGAAACAAGCTAACAAGCACTAGAAGTTAACTAATGCCTATTTCAAGAGCTTTCTTAATGACATAAAGAGGACTTACAGAGGAAAGCCTGGAGAATGCCTTCACAGTGATTTGTTATGCTTCAGCATAACATAACATGAGCACTTCCAACACTGACCTTTGCTTGTGTTCCCCAGACCTACTGATGTCAATAGAAATCAGGAATGATGGGATATCATCAAACCCAATTATCTTCCAAAATTTTTGACTTTCTATCTGGAATAGAACTCTTGTTTTAAAGATGTAGATTTAAAATAAAGTATTATTTCTAGAAATAGATATATCAGTATATCTGCCTTAAAAATATATTATTTTTTTAATATTCATGATGTGTTCTTCTTATACAGAAGTCTAGTTAAATGAAATATTCAGATACCTCCAGATGCTTATGTTAATCATAAGAAGAAAAAAACCCCACAAACTGTGAATCTCTTGAAAGTTGCCTATTGTGTGATCTTCAAAGTAAAAATAGGGTATATTTAACAAGAATTTACTTTGTGAATTATTGAAATAGATAGTCAATAATGGGAATGTCAAGAATCATCAACAGCATGCAGCTATTTGAACTAACTTGCTGTGAATTGTTATCACTTTTTTCTTCTTCCTTTCCTTAACCCGTTTTGTGCAGCTTAACTTTGTAAACCCATGATTCTAATCAACCCTAGTTCTTCCATAAAAGCCTGATGAAAAAATGGGCTCGATCCAAAACTGACTGAAATAATTGAACATTTCTGCCTATTCCAAAAGTTTTGAACCAGGTCCCAAAAGTATTATCTTAGTGTGATGATTTTGTATTATAACAAGAAACAATTTAAAGGGCTTTAAGATTGAGTGTTATGCTTACAGAGGAACCAACACACATGAAATAATTTTTTTCCATATGAATATCCAGGAAAGCATGATAGTAAATTGGTAATCAGAAATATTAATAAATCTCATTATAATTGTGTGTACTATTTATTCCTGTGTTGGTTTTATGTTGGTTTGGGTTTTTTCTTTGGGAGAAGGGGTTGTTTGGTTGTTTGTCTACTGTTTTGAGAAGGAGTGCAAAATCTTGACTTTTATTAAAGTTACTTTAGCTCAAGTGATTTATAAACCACGCTGTTTAGCCATACTTCCTCTCTGAGCTTGATTGTTACAACAAAAGACACAAGAAGTTGTTTCCAAGTAACAAACTACTTTTCTTGCTGTTGTAATGAATTCTGAATATGGTACAAGTCCTCTACTTCTGTACTGAGGAAAGGGACTTGTACAGATTTGAGAAATAAGATTAAAAATGTCTAGTTAATTCTGTGGTAGCAGACCCAACTGTGTACTTCAAGGGGAACCCTCCTTTTCACTTGCAAAGATCAGTCCTATTTGGATACCTAGTCCTTACTGTAACAAAATGAAAATAATTGTTTTATGAGTCGGAGCCACACCTGATTTCTTTCTTGAAGCTCAATTTCTCACAAGACACCCCAAAGTAGTGCTGATGTTCTACATCTCCAAATATGAAATGTTTTATGACACTTTCTCTGTGCAAAGGCACAAATGATACTGATCTCATGTCTCAGCTTTCTTCTTCCCAAAATAGGGTGGCCTTATCTATACCAACAATTAGGAATAATCTCTTGCTCATGAGATATCACCTGAGAAAATACTGTCACTGGCTGAAACCTTGCTAGAAAGCAGGCCAACAGTCACAAGTCACTTTTCAAGCCTGTGCCACAGTCTGTAGTAAGTTTATTAGTACAGACATGAGCAAATCAGCTATGTTTCAAGAACTGAATTTTGTCAATGAATTGTATGAATTATACACAATGATACACTACCTAAGTGAATGCTCCAGCCCTCTGATTCTTTTTTTGCTTGTCCTGGTGATTCAGAATTCTCATGGATCTCAAAAATCCCAGACATCTTTGAAAAGTTATTTTCTCCATAGAAGAACCCCTGAGGGAAACAAATCATGTCAACTGTGGTGCCTTCCCCACTGTGCCCTGTGCACTCTCCCTTGAAGTAAAAAATTTTTCAGCACTCCTGTGGTATATTTTTCCTTGATTTATGCAAAAAAATACCAAGTATATTATCACCACTGCTATTCTCCTTCACGTTCTTGGGAGGTGGGAAGGAAAGAAAAGAAGTCAATCAGAAGCTTCTGTGCTTAAGCAGCTCACAGGCTTTAGTTCAATAACTTGAATCACTTAATACTTCTGAAGGCGTTCATGGTTTTTTTTGTCACAGACTTTAAAGAGAAGACATGTAGTCTCCTTGCAACTTGAACAAAAAGTAGTTTTCTTTTACATGCTTAGCTTTATGAGTTTCATCATCCTTTGAAACAGCCAGATTCTGTGCCCCAGAAAAAAAGAAAACATTAAATCATTCCACAGTAGAGGTAAAAACTATTGGATATTGTGTAGTTTGCAGTGATTTTTCTCCCAAGCACATCCTTAATTGCTTAAGAAGGATTATTAATTGCTATTACAAACTGTTCAGCAATCCTAACGGCTTATTGATGAAATGTTATCTTCTTGAGGCTCTAGACCTTGTTTTCATTTACCATGTTATCTCTATGGTTCATTCATTATAATATTATATCAATATTATCCCAACCTAATCAAATAATTTTTGCCTTTTCCAAATCACTCTCTTCCCCTATACAAACAAAACATAGTACATGCATCACCTTATGTTTTTTAAAACACTGCAACATCAAGTTTGTGCATTTGCTCCTATCCCAAACTTAAAATTCATTAATATGCCACAATGCTTCTTTCAAGCTTTATTTATTTTGCTTTGTACCTTGTGTTAGTGAATGTTCAGTTTGTCCCCCCGCCCCCGTCAAGGCTGTCCACCTGCCTGCACACCTTAACAATTTCATACAGTTCAGTACGTGAGTGCTGGCTGTGTTCGGATATCCTTTTTCATGGCTGATGGCCCTGCAGAGTACTACTGGTGGTAAAACTAGAATGGGTCCAAACAAGATGCTGTTCAGTTGAACTGAAGGAAAACCTGTGTCTGTAATTCCTAAGCACAGCCACAGTACAAAAAGACCATGCTAAATTCCTTTTTACTTCTGTTTTTGTTCTTTTCCTCACTCTTCAATGCACCTTTTTTCATACATTTTACCTGCACAGATTAAAGCCTTGATCCAGTAAAACACACCCACTGTAGCAAAATATACATCTGATAGACTCCATCCAAAATCTATATGGTAGTTAGAAACACTTCCACTACCTTCAGCACTCAGCCTTTAGAATATTTTAATTGCAGTTAGGGTGTGTGAAGTTCAGCTCGAATTATGCAAAATAGCATTAAAGTACACGACAAAAAAAGCACAGAAAATAATCAAAACCAAAATGTTTTAAGGAAAGCAAAGATTTGTCATTAACCAGCAGAAAGCTAGGATGCGCAGATACATACTGTGTGAAAAGCAAATTTGTGACTGATTAGCATATTCACATGACAGTGAAAAAGTATGAGATGTTTACAATTGAAATAATATACATATTTTAATAGTAAGAAGATGAAGAAACAGCTTCACAGTTAATGGAGAAAGTAAAAATCCTTTAGATTTAAGACAAGAAGAACTGAAGTTTGGAGACAGAAAGTTTACTCTGATTGTTTAAATTGCATATACTGGCAACACTATTTCTCTTGTTCAACTCTGAGATAAGCTTCCTGGAGCAGTGTGATCTAGCAAGTAGCGGGGGAAAAGGACTGATACCAACAAAAAAAAGTACTGATTTGTTAAATGAATGGCATCAAAATTGTCATGCAAACTATTGGTTTTTCAAATTAAACCTGAATCTTTAAAAGTTGAGAGTACGGATAAAAAAAGTAGGATTTAAGCCATAATGATGACTTCTAAATATCTGACACCTTGGAGTGGCACCTTTGAACCTCCAAAATTGCTAAAAAATATAATTGATAAGCCTAAAGTATTGGGATGAACTTATTTCCATGATAAATTATACTCTGTTACCAGTTCCTCACTCATCACCTGTCCAGATCTTTTAGGGATAAGTTAAAAATAAAGAAAAGAAAAATGGTCAAAGTACCTTTGAAGCTATTAAAAATAAATAACCACCTCTTGGTATAGGCATGTTCAGCTAACAAAGTACTTGGCCAAAAACATCCAAGCCAAAAAAACCCCTTGAACAATAAAGGATGTAAATATGCTGTGCTATAATGTAACAGCTAAGTTGTGGGGCCTTTTACCCTATCCATCCTTCCATCTTCACCTCTTTCACCACTTATCCAATCAACAACAAAAGATACAAAAGATAAAATACAATGAAGGATCTGTGTTTTATGTTGAAAGGTGCCAAACCTCATGGAGATTCAGAAGAAACAACACATGTCTAGAAAGGATATCCACTTTTTTTTTCTAAAATGAGTGGTTTTGCATTTGAGAAGTATTCATCCTCATGTATTAAAAAGATAAGCATTTATTATCTGGTTAATAAAAAGCAAAGCCGACAACATCAGGGGCTTCCAAAATAATTGTACGTGAATTTGATCGGCAGAATGTTATTAACACTGCAAGATGAAAAACAAACAGGATGGAAACTTGCAGCATTTGGAGACATCATTAGATTCTATTTCTGAAGAACAGAGGCAAACAAATCTTGTTTAAGATTCTGGTCATGCTCAGCTCACCAGTATTATGTTAGAAAATTTTTATTTCTCTGCAAATACACAGGATAACGGATGTGTCCTAGAGGAATACGAGGTTACAGAGCTCACCACACTTGAATCATCTATTTCATTCTATTTCATTTGGATTTGACAGAATTTCATATATGGGATTCTCACCTAACACAGGGAGCTTTGCTAATTGTCTGAGACTACAGGCAAAAGATTTTGATACTTTTGCATATGTGTGTTTCACTTAGTTCCGCTTCCTCCTCTCACAAAATACCTGCAGGAAAATTATGACTCCTTCAGGCATTCATTATTCAAAACCATTCAAACATTTCTCTGGTCTGAAAGCTTATGCTGAACATTTACAGTTGCTAGGTGATATCCAAGTGGTGGTCAGTAATTGTGATTGAAGATGTATGGCTTTCATGGCAATTTTCCATTTCCTGATTGGTGATCAAGAAAAATGAAAAGCAGAATTCGGTATAAGCAATTCAAGATTTAGTCACCATCAATATATCACAAAGATATAGTGAATGTTCATGTTGTTACAATGCAGTTTGATCAGGAAAATCAGGCATAAAAAAGGAGTGCTGCTGAAATAGATGAGTGAGTGAAATATTACATTTCAGTAAATACTTGCCAATAACTCTCTTGCCAGATTTCCCAGTTTTATGCATTAATAATGTTCTGATCTGTATGACCTCATTGTTATAAGGATAATAACTTTTAAAAGCTAGTCTACACTCCATAAATTTTGCACACTTGTAAAGAACAATGTATTCTTTCACTCCTCTTTAAGCATGTGTACTTATTCATGCTTGCAGTTAGGCTACATAGTTATAGAGTGAGACTCTTATCAAAGGTAGAAGAAAGACTATATGAAAATATGCTTTTGTTGAAATTTCCTGAAACTTTTTTTTGTGTGCATGTAACAGAAAATGAAATATGCTTGATTTCCTTCAAACTGTGTCTCCTCTTTGACAAACCACCACCCTTTTCAAGGTTTCTCTTAGGCAGACTGCTTCCATGCCTGAAGCTGTAAGCCTGACCTGGAGTTAGGGTCCCATCTATTTTTAAAACCTTTGGCAATTCTGCAGCAAACTGCATTACAGGAATAAAACAGCATCAAGGTTTTGAGACAATGAGAGATGCAAATAATTTGAAATCTTCAGTCCAGATTCTTCAATTGATTTGGGAGAGCTTCTTTCTGTATCCAAGGATCAATCAGTAAATGGGCATTATACAATGGTCAATTGATGACAAACCATTTCAGGAATGACACCCAATTACACACAGTGTTTGAAACAGATTAGAACAGAAAGAAACAAAAGTATAAGCTTTGAGTGTTTTGCTGGTCAACTTTAAAAGGAAGAATAATAGACTGTGCTCTATAATAATAGGGGATAAGGGATAACAAGAACAGAGGGAAGCTATAAATGAGAACGTAGAGAGACACAAACCTGACTGACAAATGATAAGGGAGGCAGTAAGGAGAACCAAACCTGGTCAGTCACACTAATTGATGAAGGTACAGAGAATGCAGGAATGGTTATTTCTGTATTACCTGATCTAGGACATTGCCAAATAGGATACTAAGGAGAAGGGAGAAGCCATAAACAAAATATACAGTGACACAAACCTGTCAGACAAACAGGAGACAATGACCAGAAACAAACTTGGTCAGTCACACTAACTCATAGGCTATCAAAAAACTGCAAGCAAACCAGGAGCTTGCAGCTGATAAGGATGCAAACCTGAGGGTCCAGGGTGTTGCCAGAGATCTTCGAGCTATGCAAAGTGATGAGAGACTGTGCAGGGGAAGGGGATGGGGGAGGAACAAAGTGGGAATAGACAGACAGGGGTATGAAAGGGGTCGGTCACTTGTAAAATGGAGCTAGTCAGTACGCTTGTCTGACTGAGCCCTGCACCTGATCACCACAGCCTGTCCTGTCTTCATGTTAAATCCCTTCTTGTCTATCGCTGTGTAATCCCACTCTCTATTGTGTGTGTCTGTGTGTGTGTGCGTGTGTGTGTGCGTGTGGAGTGCTGCAGGGACTAACTGCCAGGTACTGGGAGGACCAGCATGAGTGGATCTGCAGCCAGCAGCTGGAGTCAGGCCAGAGTTGTAGGCTAGGAGCTGGTCATGGGTGTTGGATGGACAGCGAGGTCATGCTGGTACTCGAGGGATCTGTCAATGTGCATGTCCATGTGAATCGAGAGAGTGTTGAGTGTGTGCTGTCAATAGCGAGCTTCAGTCTCTACCACCCAAAGAGGAGGAGGGCACTTGCCTGTCTGTGCCTGTGTTCATGTCAGTCCTGCGTGTAGGTGATGTTGAAAGCAGCACCTTGTCTGTGGCACAGCCGGGTGTGTCATGGTCCTGTGTGTGTCTGTGTGTGTCCTTTTTAGAATCAAGCACAGAATAGGCTTCTTGTTATCCAGCCTGGCTGAACAGGGAGCTCTTGCTGGGACTCAGGAAAAAAAGGAGAGTCTACCACGTTAGGAAGAAGGGGCAGGCTACTCAAGAAGAGTACAGGGAGCTCGTTAGGTCATGCAGAGAGGAAATTAGGAAGGCAAAAGCCCAGCTAGAGCTCAATCTGGCCACTGCTGTACATGGTAATAAAAAATGTTTCTACAAGTGCATTGACAGCAAAAAGAGAGCTAGGGAGAATCTCCCTCCTCTGGTGGATGTGGGGGGGAACATTGTCACCAAGGATGACGAAAAGGCTGAGGCACTTAATGCCTTCTTTGCCTCAGTCTTTAATAGTAAGACCAGTTATCCCCAGAGTATTCACCCCCCTGAGCTCGAAGACAGGGACCGAGAGCAGAATAAACCCCCCACAGTCCAGGAGGAAGCAGTCAGCGACCTGCTGCGCCACCTGGA
>WAAD01040792.1:5780-39361 GCA_013389945.1 Fregata magnificens | reverse complement strand
AAATTGAAAAATGCAGGAAAATCCCTTTCACTTTCAGAGGTCTTTCAGCCACTCCCAGTCACTAAAATAAGCCATAGAAATAATATAAGTCAAATATTTCAGTGGGCACACATGCCACAGATGCTGGAGCTGAATAATATTTCGTCACAGGAGGAGCAGGATTCTGTCATTTGTCTGACTGTCTGTGGAAAAGGGTGTGTGAAAAGTGTCCATCACCAAGTACTGTGAAAAGAGACAAAACCAAACCTCTAGCTACTTAGATGATCAGGAAAAGGAAATTATCTTTTTGCAAAGCTTAGAGAATCATGCTCCCAGAAGGTAAGCCAATGGATCCTGTGCCACCAGTGGCCACAGAAACAGAATTAGCTGAGAGAACACACAGCATCTACACAAATAAGCACACAATAATATTTAGACTTCACAGGTTAGGTGCCAAATTTTATGCTATTGCAAAAACATGCCTTTCAATAGTGTTAAATCAAGGCCTATTGTGGCAGACTGGAGCGAAAAAGATTTATCATAGAGAGCAATCCTTAAAGATTTACCTTTCTGTCACAATAATAAGCTTAAAAATAAACTGAGGCTGTTGGAGGACAGGTTTAATCATTTATCTGTCATGGAGCATGCTGTATATAACACTAGAGTTCTTAAATTCATGACAAGAGCTAGGTGAAACTTTTATAATGGATATTAAGTTCATCTTCCAAAATGTGGTTTCTACCACCTGAAAACCACCTGCAAATTTGGCAGGAATTCCCCAGGTACCTCTAGTTATATTCACAAAAGAGCAGGAAAAAGTCAATAGATCAGTGGCTACCCATACAGGATATAAGAAGCAGTGGTTCAATTCTGTACTTTCCCTTTTGAGTTTTGAACTTGTGTACCTTTAAAGAGTGCACAGGCCACTACGCTAGAGAACGGTGTAGGAAAGAAGATGAGGGACAACCTACAAAATCTGCTTTTGCAAAAAGGAAGATGGAAAAAGGGAACATGGCCAGTCAGAATTTCAGAAGAGGGACTGGCACCCAGGGGGCAGCCAGGTTAGGGTCTTACCACCTGGCTCTGGCATGTTTGCAGGTGGAGATGCCTCTGCAACCTTTACTGGAGTCCTTCTACAATGTTTTAACATTTGAAATCAGAAATCAAGTTAAAGAATTGCCTCCAAGCAGAGTGGTTAGGTCCACCCTAAAGTGGAAAATCTGGATTTGTGCTCTGAATCAGATGGAAAATGGATCTGACACTGGGCTTTGCAACCTCAGCAGTTCAATTAATGGATGTTCTTAGGTCCCCTTACTCCCGATGGGACCACTCTGTCTCCTGTAAACTACCTAAACGCTGAGATCAAGGGCACAAGAATCACATTTCAGGATGGTGGCTTCTGTAGAAAAGAAACTTGAATATGAATACTTCCCATAGGGAATCTCTGTGTACCTATATTAGTGGATGAAAGGACTGGTGCAGGTACTTCAGTGAAGCAGTGCTCCATTTTAAAAATTTTTACATATGTTCCCAAGATGAAACACTTTATTGTGAAGAAACTGGAACATCTAGTGTGGAAGGAAATGACTTCTTTCTCTATTGTTCACTGTTATCATTTTTGTAAGAAAGTAAATGGCAAATTTCNGGGGGGGCGCGTTAAAGGGGAGACACTGTATGTGTCCTTTTGCTTGCAAGTAGGAAAAAGCCAACTTGGATGTGAAAAGGGGAACTGTGGATTATTGAAATATTTCATCTCGTACCACCACATTCAACCCTAAAACTTGATTATAGTGAAAAAAACCTTGGAATTGCCTCTACTTAGCTGTGCTACTTAGCAGAAACAGAAGCTGCTATTCAGGAGACACCCAGCTCTGAAAGGCTGTTTCAAGATTGATGTGTATCAGGACTGAAATGCATTACTAGAATTAATGGAGAAGCTTTTACAACACATGCCTGCTCAAAGCCAGTGCTGAGTCGCTAGCTTTTTCAAGTACTTAGTATAGCTGCACGTAGAAAGGAGCGTGGATACTCAGGCAACATGAACTGCCGGCAGATTGCAAGGGATTTTGCTTTGCAAACTAAAGGGACATATGTAGAACTGCAGAGCTGAATGAGAATTTTGATGTCCATCTAATGCGTACCTGCAGCTAAGCACATTTCATAAATTACTTGATCCAAAATCCATTAAAATCAATGGGAATTTTCCCATTACTTAAATAGGTTTTGCCCAGGCCTAAGGCACAGGACACTCTGAGATGCTAGAAGCTTTCTGTGACCGGATTTTGTTGAATAGGGCTATAACTTGTTCTTTCCAAGATTACCTCGGAAACAGAAACATGACTTCTTTTCAATTTGGCTAGAAATTACATAACTGAATTCTCTTTCTCCTTACAGATGAGAGGCCCCCATCTGATCCAAAGTGTTTCGAAGTCAGCTTCGAAATAATCTTATTGTTTCTGTCTGTTCAGCTAACTCCAACTTTTCCTGTTCCTAACTGTAAGAAAATAAACTGAAAGGTAAAAAAACCTCCAGCTGTTACAAAAGAGAAATACAGATCCTTCTTACAAGGATCCCACCACCCTCTTCCTGCTTCCCTTTGCTTCATAATGTGAAATCAGCTAGAAACACTGAAACCATCTTCTGCAGCCTCTGTTACCATCTTACTGAAAAACTTCACAGACCAGACCCAAACAAATTTCCAGGCTGTCTTCAGCTTTGCACTGAGTCAGTCTTCTGAACAGACCACTAATGCTAACCAGGAGCAAGAACTAACTGCACATCCCTGTCATGCTCACAGCTTTGGTCTTTTCAGACTGAGGGAGGGCTGATGGACAGGGACCCATCAGGGCACTGCAAGTCCCCTGTCCAAGAGGAAGTCAGGGCTTGCGAGGGACAGTGCACAGGCAACTCTAACCCCTGCACACAGTTGGGACACCTCTGAGGTGGAAATGGTGGCTGTCTGAGGGTCCTCTCTGGAACATCTTGGCCTAACACCATAAAAAGCCACTGGCTCAACCATTTCAACTCTGAGAAGATGACTGCAAGAACTGCTCAAAGGGAAAATAAAAGGAGCAGAGTCCTTTCAGTAGGTGTCATTAATGATGAGAATGAACATGTTGACACCATCTGTGCTAGTCTAATTCTGCCTAACATAATCTCCGCCACAGATGTGCAAAAGGACAAAGTAACCTACAGGAAATCTTTAGCAGAACAGGCTGGAAAAATAATTAATGGTGGGATTTTTTGTAAAGGCCTTTCAAGAGGTTGGTCTTAGTGGGAACTGGGGGTCTACCTCCCCTGAGGCATGTTTAAAAATCCCACACTACACTGTGAGCTTATCTACTAGATCCACCTTCTGAGTCAATTCACAGAATCACTGAATGGTAGGGGTTGGAAGGGACCTCTGAAGATCATCTTGTCCAACCCCCCTGCTTGAGCAAGTTCACCTAGAGCTGGGTGCGCAGGACTGCGTCCAGGCGGGGTTTGAATATTTCCAGACAAGGAGATTCCACAACGCCTCTGGGCAGCCTGTTCCAGTGCTCTGTCACCCTCACAGCAAGGAAGTTTTCAATTCAATCACAACCCCCTCTTTTCTGTGGCCAGAGAGTCAGCACTCACTGAATGCATGCTTGCCTGTGCAGAGATATGATATATGAATATATGAAAACCAGCATGTTGCCCCTGGAACCACCACCTCTCACCTGGAGCTAAATTCAGACAGGGCATCATACAGAGTTTTACTGCTCATGTTCTTATCCCCACAGAAAAAGCCCATCATAGTTAGGGACTCTATAACTTGCTCAGGGCTGTGAGGTCTGAAGCTCCCTGAAAATTCTAGGAGGAACATGTACCTCCTTGAGTACCATGCTTCTCTGTACATGGTCTGGAGGAATGCCAGCCTGCACTGCTTGTCCACACAATCCTGCTTCATGTCTGTTACCCCCATACTTTGGATCTATTTCCAGTATGTGCAATAGTTGACAGTCTACCAAAAAGAGAGTGAGGTATATTTGGGTAATTCAGGTATTCTTTCACTGCTTAATACACGCTTAATATCACTTAATACAGCTTAAACAGCTGTTTAAGTAGGTAGAAATAGAGGTGGACAAGGATGAAAAAAAAAATCATTGTGGTGTTTGGAATGAATAATTACCTGGTGATATCAGAACAGCAGATGAAAACAAGGCAATCTCCTCCTCAGTCAGCTGTAAGGAACACAAATTCTTTGCAAAGTCAAATGCTTCATTCACCAGATCATCAGAACCTGCAGACCACAGAGGACAAAATCAATGCTAGAAATTTATCAGCTCTTTAACCTGCCATGAAAAGTGGATTGTTTTGCTGTCAAAAAAAGTTGTGAGTGAATGTCTGCATTTCCAAAACAAGTACCTTTCGTCAGCTATTAAAATTCCACCTACCCGAAAATGTTTCACTAAAACACCTATTGAAGCACAAAAATTATTAAGAATTAGGGGCATGACCTGTACAAAAATTGCACAGAGATCTTAGAAGAGGGTTTTCTTTTCCCAATGTGGAAATAAATGCTATTTCTAAATGGATATTAAATCTAAGTATATGAATGACCAGTCCTAAATAACTTTCACATATGTAATTTTATTAACAGTACAATTATTTATCAAAATTTGTGAAAACATCATAAAGACCAAAATGAATCAACTAATGCATATTTATAAATTCTTTAAACTTATAAAGTAATGTTATGTTTATCCATATGCAAATAAGAAAAATATATACCTGTATGATAAATACATGCATTTGAAGCAAATATCTCTCTTTGAGTTTGGTCCTGAATAAATTTCTGATAATGTATCAGTCTTATGGATGGGCAAAAGACATCCATTTAGCTATTAACATTTCAGGTAGCACTCAATATCATGTTGAGAAATGAAGCAAAATAGTATTTTAGGTATGACCTTGTCTATATTTTCTTGTATTCCATCATTTTAATCCCCTCATTTCTGGGGCTAAAATTGTCTTCTGCAGGACACAATTAGTGGGAATGGTTTGATATATCAAGCATAACTGAACTGTGAAGATAAACTGCTTGGCTCCTACCATAAACTCACGTTTTATCAAAACCTGAAATGTCAGAGTAAGAAATCTAGCTGAAAAACCCTCATGCTACTCTTTTTTATTAGAGAAAAACACCTATCACTGCTAGCAGATAGTGGAGTCACTTTTTTTCTTTTTCAGTTCCAGCCTAGAGATTTGGAGGTTTGGCGATTCAATATTTACTGGAGATTTTCATTGTGGGTAACTATTTTCAGAAAGACAAATCTGTCACTATGCGGCTCAATGTAATTAGTTGAAAAGAAGAAGACCAACGTACCCAAGGCTTTAAACATTTGCATCCCTCCATACTTTCCTTCAAACAGAACAGTATTGTTGAGTGGGTTGAAGGCACGGCACATTCTCACCAAAACCACTTCCAAGCAGCCTATCAGACATGAAAAAGAGCAAAAGTACCACACATTACTGCAAAACATCAGAATATGGGAAATTTCCAGAAAATATTTAGGAAGACATCAGTCATTAGAAACATCAGCAGGGACAGACACTCTTTGAAGGCATCTGGATGATACGTCTCTGAACGAAAGAAAAAAATATTTCTGTCTGCTTTGTGTATAGAAAGGGGTAATTTCTGGTCCAGCCCAACCACCTTTTCTTTAGGTTGATTTTTTCCCCCATTGCAGCAAATTGGCAGCCTGGACTTAATCTGAATTTATACCTGGGCAAATATTTTCAATTTGAAATATTTTATCCTGAAAATTAGGCATTTATTGAAACTCCTTTTCAATAATTAAACCTTTTTCATACGAAAAAGCAGCTTCATTCAACGTGTATATAAATCCCAGCTTCATATGGCTGGAGGGGGCGAACATCATTAAGTGTTTTTAGAGAGAAAATAAAAGTTAAAGTACTGTCAAAACCATGCCTAAATTGGGTTTTACTTTTGTTTCCCTTGTTTTCCTTTCAGGTTGGGGAATAGCTAAAGCAACGCTTTTTTTTTTTTCCTCCGTATCTTTCCCTGTTATTTCCTAACTGCAAAAATATACAGTTTGGGAAAATGAAGGGAAAAAATTTAAGCATCCCTTAACTAAATCCAAATCTCCTGAAAGAGGAACTCTGAATCTGAGGATTCTTTTGCAGACATGCTTTTGAGTGAAAAGTCCTGATTTTCTAACTCCTGCTCAGCATTAACAGCAAAACAGAAAATAAAACCTGACATATTTATACATGCTGAAGCTAAACAGAGTCATCCAACAGTACAGTCAAATACACCCATATCTTTTGCTGAAGATGCAGTTGTGTTGTTGGCTTTGCCAGTCAAATGAAGGAAGTTACTTGGGGTGCACCGGCATCTGCAGAATTTTCGAAATTAGTATGAGCTTTAAAAAAATAGTTCTCATGCTACGACTCTGTTTTTCCAGGAGGTTGCCTGCTTGTTCCCAGGGTCTCTGTATCCCTCCTCTTTGCACCTGTGCCCGCTGTCTCAGTCCAGCCCCACACCGAGCCTCAGCCCTCTGTGTACAGAGCGCTGAATCGCACTGGCTTTCAGCCTTAATGAAGAGGTCTTTCTTGAAATAGGAAGCACTTCTTATGCTTTAACAAGCCGTCTCACACATCATCCCGCCTTTTACCATGGAAGGAGCAAGAAACTGATATGACCGGGTAAATGCAGTTAATTACCAGTAGCGGTTCACTTGGTCATACCATTTTGTCCTCCTGAGTTTGGTGGTGTTACTACATAGGCATGATAAATCTTGTCATGATTCTTCCAGAGGACAGAAATTACTGAGTCCCACGACAGGGGAGGAAACCCTTTCCCCCTTGGCCTTATGCACACACGTGTACAGGCACGCACGCACAGAGAGCATGGCCAGAGCACGCCACTGTAATCTGCTCTCATTTATTCTGAAACCAACTGGCGCCAGCAGGGATTTTCCCTCCTGTGCACTGGCTGGAGGGTATGTCTGTAGTCTCATTAAAAAGATTAGAGATGACCACAGAGGCAGGCCCCAGTGAGCTTGCATTCGTTTCACTAATGACAAGTGGGGATTTTACAGGGTGGCAGATGACTGATTCGACCAGCTCAATGCACAGGGTCCTTCCACCGCTTGTCAGGTTGCAGACTGCGGTTTCTGCAATGATTGTGTGCGTGCCTGTACTTAACAACCACAACTGACTGTAGATGGAAGGGGATCAGGAGGCAGTAACATGATTAATGTGGAAAAATACGAAAGGGTTAATGTAGCTAATGCAACAGAGTGAAATTAGAGCTCCTTCAAAATGAAAATGATTTGTAGAACAAGACAGCAGAGCACATTTCTAATGTGCTGGGTGCTAAACCAGTCTCGAGCCTCTGGCGTTTACCCACCTGACTTAAGGAGGAGAATTTGGTCATTCTGGCAGAGCTCCATGAAGCCTGTTATGCGCTTCGCAAACTCCACCACGTACTGGATAGCGTGGGTGATCTGAATGGCACACTGCTGCCATAGAGCTTCTCTGGTCTTCCGGGAGAACACACATGGAAATGCAAAGCAGTGAGCAAGCGGGTTCATCAGTGCATTAAGTTCTTGGTGGGCACTCCTCAGACTCCACCCCCCCATCCCCAGGCAGAGCTAAAGGCATCTCTGCTTCTCAAGGTACCCGACACTTTTCATTAGAAGGCTGTTTTCACAAGCTGATTGCCCCAGTGATCTGAACTCTGGCATTGCCTCTTCAAAGAGGGCAAATGCATTGTCCAATGTTAAAATGTGATTCTAATGTTGGCTTTTGTGCAAGATAGACAAACAGTGACACAAACAATGTAAACATCCCAGAGTACTCTTAGGGAAGAAATGGCACAGTGCTATTAAGTTATCCAACAGAATATTTTTGCTAGTTTGAAACTTAAAATAATATATAATTAAAGTATCATTGCAATCTGAACACTGATTGCATCAAAATTTTGTCTCCTTGATGATCATTTTCCTTGCACACACAAGTGTGCAAATGTAAACTGATGGTTTTGGTTTGCATGTCACCGCTCTGCAAGCTGTGGAGTATTTTTATTCTTGAGAGTACTGCATAGCCCCTCAGCTTTCAAAGAACAGCTGGAGTCTCTTCTGTCTCTTGCATGATCAGCTAATGTGCAAACTGAAATCTGATTGAAGAGTCATTGCTAGTGATACCAGCGCAAGAGGCACAAAGATTTCTGTTGACTGGACTACATCTGAAGAGGTGCCAGTGGGACATAGTCTGAACTTGACCTGAGAATCTCAGAGAGAGAACAAAAATGTAGTGTAATGAGATAATTTTTCCACCCAGTTTTGAACAAGTTCGATTTAAGGAGTACTTTCAGTTTGTCATTATCTATTGTCTATAAGTGACAGATATTTGTTATTTACACAAAAAGGGGATGTGTTTTCAAAATGATAAGGGAACAAAGTTAGGTTGTCTTATTTTCTTAAAATCCTTACAACAGTGGATCCAATCCTGATCGTATTAAAGTAAACTGAATTACTGTGTGAAGTTTAAACCTGTGAAAACAAGCAAAGTATGGAAAGCTGGATTCCATAACCATGCCTGAGCCTTGACATCAGCACACCCCAACATGCTGGAAAGCTGCTGCTTCTTTTTATGTAGTGTCACTCCTTTGCTTTCAGTAACGAGCTCCTCAAAGATGTTTAAAAACCTATTTTGACCTATATGAAACTCATCAACATATCCCTGTCAAATATGTTACACTGTTAACAATTTCAAATCATAGGGAGCAGAAGAAAAAGCATATTACAGGATTGTACCTTGCTCTGGTAAACCTTAATTTCTTCATATGTGTGAGTCTGCCACGCTAGCTGGTGTAGCTCCTCCATTGTATATTGGCATGTCTCCAAATGAGATTTAATGATATTCTGTGCAATTCGATCTGCAAAGAGGAGAATAAAAACCATCTTGCATGAAACAATGAACAGTGATTTGCAATAGAAAAATGTTAAAAACATTAAAATTGTTGGAAAACGCAGATTTAAAAAAAATTTTTTCTTTCCAATGCTACCTTTCTCATTATTTTATTTCTGAAGATGACTGTTGGAAAATGTTTCAATATTCAACCCAAAGCCAAAGGATGCGTGATAAATAGTGGATCTGCACATGAACAAAACAATGAATCTTGTGAAACTATTCAGACTCTTTCATTATGGAAGTGATTTTTTTTGTTTCTGTGTTTAAATAAATGCCATTTGGAGACCTTGGTTACTTGATCACTTCTGTCTGCCCGAAGCCTGTGCAGCTGCCCAGCTCTGGCTGCTCAGTCCTGTCATGGGCATTTGCATTACCTTGGGGTGTTTCATATCAGAGAAACAAGAAACAAGTCTCTCTTCTTTTTTCTCAAGTTAGTTGTCAGCTGGATCATTTTCTGATTTAGCTCCATGAACATGAACATGGAAACTGGTGCTAGCAAGGGGTGAAAGCTAGAACTAGTGTCCTGGGTTTTAGAAGGAGGGATGGTGGGGATAGATCTCACATACAGGATTAGGTTACCTTAAAGTTATTCTGAAATTGCAGCCTTAGAAACTACTGTGTAACATGGAATGCAGGATGCAAGGGGAAAGGGAAGCATTTGGTGCTGGCCTGACATCCCACTGAAACTAACAGTAAAAGTTCTCAGGGAAGTATTTTAAAGCAGATATTTGCCCTTTAAGCCACTTGAGTGGATTAAAAAGATTTTCACAAAAACTTCCAACATGAAATCATTAGCACTGGAAATTGAAATGTCGTGATAAAACATGCTATAGAAATGTGATGATTTCTTATTTTGCAGCTTTGGGACCTGTATGTCTAATGAAGCTCACTGCTTCAGCCTGAAGACATTGCTTAAGCTGAATACCTTTTAAACAACGGAACAAAGTCGAAGTCACAGAACTGAACTGAAGCCTTTGTGGCAGAACTGGCATTTCACAGAAAACTTGTTTGTCAAAAAGGAAAGGACATTGACAGTGCATCAGCCAACCCTGAGCATGGGAAGTAGAAAGAACTAGGCATGTCATCATTTATTCATTCACATCCTCAACAGTTTGCATACGGTGGGTGGATCTGGTGCTTGGAGTCCCAAAATAAGACTGTTTCTCTGGCCAAATGTTGACTGAATTTAAAAACACCAGCAAGAAGGAAAGCTGAAAAATGAATGTAAACTTGTATATGCTCCCTGTAATCACTGCTATAGGAGTGTTATTTAAAGGAGAGATGCCTGTGCTATTGTCACAGTTAATAAGCTGAGACTCAGTGGAAAGGCGCTGAAGAAAACACAAAAGAGTTCCAGGTTTTTGTAGGAACAATAAAACCTGCTGAATTCAATCTTTACAGGTATCCCTTTAAAGGTCAACACTATCTTCAGGTTTCCTGATAGAAGAATTGACTCAGGCACAAAGATAACTAAAAGTGTATATTAGTGAGTACAGGGATCTATCCATCGTTCTTTTGTAAAAGGTTGGATGCAAGTCTTAACCCGTGATGGTAAGCTGTTGCATTTTATACTAAAAACCTTACAGATAAATGGGCATGTTGGAATAAAGGGATGATGACTTCAAACAGATTTTTTTTAAAGGATCAACAAAGGTTTATTTGCATTTCTTTAGCCAAGAAAAGCAAGTAAACCTCACCTTTTTCAGAAAGATCAAATTTCAGATGTTTACCCCGATATTGGTCTATTTAAAGTACAGTTTTAACAACATCATCTTTCTGGAAACATCCTTAGCCACAGTAAACCTGACTGCAGAAATTAAGCTCAAGCTGTAGGTTTTGTCACTTATGTTCCTGGAAGGATTTAACCAGACAGAACTGAGGTATGGTCAGAGGAACATTTAGGCCTTGTATTTAAAACACCAATGAAAGAAGTATGATTTCAACTTGTATTACACTTCCGCAGCCTGAATGGTAAAGGATTTTGCTCTCTGCTCCCATTGGCTGGTGTTTTCTCTCTTGCGCTTCCTAGCCCAGCTCTCCTAGCCTCACCGTTTGGTACAAAAGCTGGAACTATTCACATTCCTGACATAAAGAAAATGCTTAGAAGAAATACCCCAAATCCTTTAATATTACTGCATAGACAGATTTTGAATCAGATAAGGTGACCTCATGCCCACAATCTGAAAAGAAGACCTTTTCATTTCACTGAACTCAAAATATACTTGATGAGCAGTTCTACATTACTGCAAAGATCCTGAGCCCCACTCCTTTTCCTACCATTTATGTATTTACCTTAGGACCAAAAACCTGACAAACTCTTCAGGGTTTTGTAGGGATGGCATCCTGTGTTTTACCTGCATACATCTTTTCCTTATGTACTTGTGCTCATGTTGAGCTGATATTAAAACCCATTTAGATTTGCGAAGGCCTAGGGCAATCGCAGCAAGCAGCAGCTCTGAATGCTGACATCCAAAGAGGAATCAGGTGCAGGACAGACTTGAAACTCTTGTGCCGCAGGCTAGGCAAGACTGAGTGCCTGAAGGAAAGGGTACAGTGCGTCTCAGGGGAGGAGGGGACTGCTCATTCAACATAAGCAGCAGAGGAGGCTGCTTGTTTAGACTCCACGCTGGAGTCCTTGGAAGGAGCTTTATGTACAGATAGCAGACACTGTGTGTGCAGAACTTAAATGATGCAAAAAGTAAAAGAAGTATAAGCTTGTCTCAGCTTCTCAGATGATCCAGCAACAGAAGATCCAATGCAGGCAGAGCAAAGAATATCACTCTCAAAGCGTTTCAAAGACCATAGCCTTTTTTTCTGACATTTTCAGGTTTTAGCATCTTTTCACTAATGAAGTTGGAATCAGTACACATCTTGGCAAATCCCATGCAGAAAGAAGTTCCTAAACTGCTGGGAATAATGTACTGACATTTAATGTAAACCCATCCTGCCACATGACACAGGTATTGTGCTGTACCCAAACTATGATACATTTCTGTGAGACCTGGCATCTCTGAATCACTGCTGGCAACTGAGTTCAACAGATTAATTATTTTAGTAGAACTAGAAAGAAAGGGACAATGAGGAAAGAAGGCAAACAGCTTCATACAGCGGGAAGAGAGCCATTGCCTTGACGCAGAGGCTGTGGCCTCAACCCTATGGAGGTGCCCTGCTGGGGTAATGCTCAACAGTTATGGCCCTCAGGTTCTCCAGGCTAGAAGAGTCCACTACAGTTAATCCACATATGAAGTCTTGACTTTTGTTCATTTTGTTTTCAAAAATCCTGAGCCAGAGATTTCAAGGATCCCCTTGCACTGGGAAGCTGCACAGACACAACTAGGAATCCTGTTTGGATGGGTTGCAAGGATTTTGGAAGACAACTCAATTTTTGTGACCTCAATGTGAACTGCATTTCTGCTTGAAATGTTGTCAGTCTCCATTTTACATAAGTTACAGCGGGTTTGCAATGTTTGCTTTATGAAAAGGAAAATAAAAGAGGTGATGTTGGGCACTCAGGTGTAAGAATCAAAGTCTGCAACATTTTATTTTACAAGAACCAACTGCTGCAGGTATTGAGTGAAAATTAATTCCAACCAAAAGAATTACTGAGACTGCATGATAGTACACTGCCAGCATTATAAGAACTACAGCTGTAAACTGCAGGATTTGTAAAGCTTATCTGCCATAGTATGTAAACACAAACGTAGACTAGGTGCTTCACTCCTCCCGGTTTGTCTATATACTGGGTTTGTTATATTAGGGTTATATCTTCTACCATGTATCAAGATCACTTGATACTACATGATACCACAGGGAATCTGAAAGTCACAGCATACCCTAGCAGATTGACTCTGTCTGGGAAACATGCCCCACAGAAAATAACATGTTCCCAGTGTCTGAACTCCAGCATGCACTGTGACATGGAAGGATTTACATTAGAAAGTTTGGTTCTAAATTTGAATATTTCTTATTATTGGTACCTTGAAATTTTTCATGGAAAGCAGATGCTTTTTGTGCAAATGCTATGTTTCATTAAAAAAACAAAAGTCTAGAAAAAAGTATTTGCTTCCAGAGAGATAAACGAGAAACAACATAATCAAGCAAACAGTCAATAGTTGTAACCTATATGAGGTCTTGAAAAATCAGAAATACTCAAACAAGATATATCCTGGAATGACCACTTATATGTAATTTCTGTCCTGCATATATCTGACTGGTTTTCTATAATGGCCCGCTATGCTAGCTGTAAAGTCTTATCCATTCTTAGGGGTGACAAGGAAACCTGCATATTGTTGGTTGGTGTGGCCAGAGAGCAGAAACCTGAGAGGTCAGGCTGGCCTCCGCGCCCCGCAGTGGGTGGAAGAGCTGCCTTTCCTGTCACGGCAGCTCAGGTACTGCTGGTGGGGCCCTGAAAGGTGCCAGCTGGATGGGGAGATAAATTAATTGGGATTTTGCAATGCAGCAGTGTAAAAAAAAGTCAAATGCATAGTAGGAGATGTCCAGAAGCAGCTGGAAATTGTACATCAGGAAGCTGAAGGATTATCTGTCAAAAATAGTTGTTCTTATTCAGAGAAAAATTTGTGGGTTTCTTGAAAGAAATACTGTGTGCAAGTATGTAATTTTGTGGTCTGTGACACGCAACTCATCAGACAAGATGGCCTCAATGCCTGTGACTAGATGGAGCAACAAAAATATAAAGAGGTACATGTACAGTGGGTGAAACAAAGGCTGTACAACATGCAAAGGAGCAAGGCAACAGAATAAATAAATATCTACAGAACGTGCTACTGGGCTTGTGGCTCGGTGGTTACAAGTTAGGCTGTTGACGCCAATACCTGAAAGAGGCCATGTCCAAATATTGATGGGAACTGTCCTGAGGCATAATGAGGGATCTCACTGGTGCTAAGAGAATTAAATGGAGCTATCAGGGAAAAGCAGCATCTGAAGGGTGAAATGTGGAATATAGGACATAGAAAAGATAGGGATGAGGAGGACAACAAGAGATCGGTGCTGGTTTAGCAAAAGAACTGGCTTCTAAATTTGACCTGGTGTACCTAAAACTCAGAGAGAACTAAAAGACTTGATTCTGTGAGGATGGCCCAGTGAACACTGAAGTAAGCTATACCACAATTAGTGCGACAAACCCATCCTGGTTTCTTACAGATGCGTCAAACATGGCTTGCCATTCCCTCTCTGCCCTCCCATCCGCCATGTTTGGCTGGGTAGGAGGCACCATCAATGTGTACAAGGGGCTGGTCTGCTCAAGCTGATTGGCCAGCAGCCACCACCTTTTGGGATGAACATGGGCCTGGGTCACGGCTTCTGCCTTCCCCTAAGGTTGTCTGTCTCCTTCACCTACTAACACCTTTTCCAAAGCTGGTGGGAGCCCAAGTGTCTGAGACCTCTGCTTCCCTTCATTGCAGCTAGACAGTAGCTAAAGAAGTATTGGATGGTCCTGGCAGAAAGACTGGGCAGACAGCAAGACTGCAAAAGCCCTATTCCATCAGCAAAACAGGCCAAAAGCATATGTTGCAAGGGAAGAGCAACAGTGCACAAGCTCTCGCATAAACTTGGGACTACAGCTCACAACTTCCAGAACAGCAAATGACCTTTTCTGTTTCCAGTTTTGGTTACTCTGCTGGGCTCTTCTTTTTTTTTTTTTTATTTCCCTTTTCTTTTTTTCCCCCCTACTGTAATCTCTTATTTTAGATTTCAGTAGACATCTCACAAAAGGCACTCTCCAAAGGTTATAACAGCTCAAACATGTATTGCACCAGTAGGTTAGGAGCTTCTTAAATCCTAAGTACATACAGAAAACTGAACATTGCAACCTAGATAATATAAATCAGCATAGCACAGACCTGCAGGGGTCTATCATCAGCTGATGAGTCAGTCCTGCCTTTTTCAGACGTTTCCTTGTAATATTCAGAGTTCTCAAACTATAATACTGAGGAAAAACTCCAACTTGGGGTCAAGAACAATGCTGGTGGGAATGGGTGTAATAACTCCACGGACTGCACACAGCATTCACCAGCTGTGAATTTGGCCTGCTAAGTGGAAATTATCCACAGTACTCGGCAGTGTCTGTTTCCTACAGGCTCTTTAGTTCTTTCATTTGTCTCTCTTTTCTCAGGAGAGACTCTAGTTTTTCTCAGCATTCCTTTCTTTTGCACTGGGAACTGAAGAACTTTGAAGTGTGCCTCCTAAAACACTGATAATCATTCTCAATTAAAATGAATAATGAATTTTTAATTTGCCACTTACCCTTAGGATCCAGTTGAGTAGCTAAGAGCTCATCTCAGCTTATATCCTAAGTTGAGCTCTCACAGGGATCCACTTTGAATTAACACTGCAATAACACCACAGCTTTGGCTGGCTGCTGTAAGCATGCGTATCAGTTCATACAACTATCAAAACTCCAGCTAGACATTCTAAATAAAATCTCCATTCTAGGACCCAAAATAATGCCAAGCTAGTATCAGATCAACCCTCTTCTGTGCCCTAATTCAAGGGTATTATGACTGCAAAATGAAAAGTTTTGCAAACTGGTTTCATTACACAGATTACCTCAAGAAATTCTCAGACAGTAGGAGAGGCAGTGACAGAGGGAATAAAGCAAAAGTATGTCTTGTGGTCATTGTCAAACAGGAATAATAGGTCCCAATTTTTTTAAATGGCTGAAAAGTCTGAACTTTTTTCACAGAAAAGCAGGAACACTTCTTCCTAAATGTGGTTGCAAAAAGCTCATCCCATTTTTCATCTGTCCCTGGCATTCTCAATGTCATAATGCACAAAAGATTTGCCTTTCAAAAACTGTTATAGATAGACTAGCAAGTTTCATAACCCCCATTTGTTTAATAAATTTGTAACGCTACACAATATGCAGCCTAGGAAGATGATACGAAACATTAAAACACTCATATGAGACTAGAAGCACTTGAATTTAGTTCAGGAATAACCCTCCCTTGTGTTCAAGTTATTGAATGCTTACTGTCAGGAACAGATTGCACACTGAGACAATGTTATGTGTGTGAATTCTGTATTTCCTCTCTCTCCCTTCAAAATAAATCAGTGTTTCCTTTGTCTTTCAAAAAAATGCTAATAAATTACAAGAAATGACAATACAATTGAATGAAGTCCTAATCTAGAGGAACCTAGAGGATGGACCCAGAAATCTGTTAAATCCTACAGGATCTTTATAAATGCTTAAAGGTCTCCACTTAATAATACTTTTCCTGGGTCTGAGCCAATTTAGTAAAAAATGTATATTTTGTACTAATTAGAAATCATTTAGCTGGCAGCAAAAGCACTAACCAAGGCAATAGCTAGAGCTTACGGGACACGGACTCTACAGGCACCTTATAATTATCACAAATTTATTGAGATGAGCTGTTTCCTAACTTCTTCCAGCATAGCTTACACAAAGAGATCTTCATTTTAAAATTGAGACTATTCTGAAACAAGAATGTGGTTTCATTTATTACAATTCAGCAAACATTGCTTGGAGTGGACATTGTTCACTATGAAACCTAGAAATATGCATGGAACAATTGGAATAGTAAGGATTTTAAACTAGGGTTGGAAGGGTTTGTCCTGTCATAGTCTGCAAAAGGCTGTGAGAGGTTACACATATATTTTGGCACTTCTTTCACTGTCACAGGCTTACATTTAGCTTTTTATAAAGATTTTAAGAAATCTAGGTATAGAAATGCTTTACAAAGTAATGACAAAACATTCTACAATGGTTCTATTTTTCTATAGTGTGGCAACAGAGTTGGATCAAAGTGGTGTCAGTGCATAGTGTCAGAAAGTGAAACAATTTGGTTTTCATAAGCAATGCCAGAGATTTCACTAATCAAGGGAAAAAATGTCCATACAGTCAAAAAGCAGCACAGGACAGTGCTCCATGCCATAATACTTTGCTTAAACTATTCCAATTTACACGTGACTTTCATCCCTGCAAGACTACTGCACTATAAATACTGTGTTCTGATAATAATTTTCAGCATTTGTCCGAGCCCTGTGTCTTGTCACATTGCATTTTTCCTCTAAACACTCCAACTTTTTCTCATATCTTTTCACTCTTGTATAAAATGATTGTTGCTGTTCTGTGAAATAAAGTATCAAAACTGAACGGACTATAGAGCTGGGAACAACATCACAAACTGCATAACAAGCAGAATTACTTCTCAAGAATAAGGTGGAAACTAGTGAAAAGCATGAAGTGAGTGATGAAATCTGTCAGACAGAAGGCACGCAGTGTGAAAAAGCGAACTATGGCCTCAGGAAGTCAAACTTAGGATGTTGCATGTGTACTGGGAAAGAAAAAAATTGTAAAACCAAGCTTCTGTTGGCTTCCTTGTGCCTGCGGATTAAAGAAAGATCAAACACTGTTGTCCAGGATGACAAAGAAATGCAGTATGGACCCCAGATTAAGCTCTCAGAAAGCAAAAGGTAAGTATACATATTGTCGGTGCTGACTGCCCAGAAACAACGCGTACAAACATTAAGGACAGGGAGCATTTACATGGAGATAAAGGGGTTCCTCAGATGAGGAAGTAAACAACATATCACTACTAGTTCAAACCACACCGATTTTTGCAGATAGTGTGCCACTTCCACATACTGCAGCGATTCCTAAATCATCGCTGCCTTGCCCTCTTGATTCTTATCTGCAGTGCTATATTTGCCTGCTCGTAGGTTGTGTGTGAGACACGGCCCTGCAAGACAACACCCTTCACATGTCCCAGGCCCTCCAGGCTCTGGCGCCTGCTCGGGCCTTCTCTTTTTGAGGGCTTCTTGCAGAAAGCCAGTTACCATTTCTTCTGCTATTGACATTGCTGCTCTGAAGCATACGATAGGGAATCAGCTTATTCCAATGACTGACAGCAACAGCATGCCTCAGTACTCGTTATACCATTAGCTTTACATTGATCTTTTTGTGTGATTTCTAATCTGACAATATTCACAGCACAGTGCTATTCCTGAGAAGATTGTCATGATATATGGTAATATATGGGATGTATGATATGGTATTTTACATATTTTGACTGCTACAAATGGTTGCTTTCTAACTGCTTTCTGGATTCTCAATAGAACGAACATATTTTGTCAAGTTTGGTTATGCAAGAAAATATTCATGTCTTTTGAGAAAAGGAGGAATTTTATATACTTGCTTTAATGGATTAGAAATGTACCCACTTTAAAGAACCATATTTTCATGCTTTAGAGATGCAAGCTATACATAAGGTTGTTTTTAACACCATTTAATGCATCTTTTTAATTCATTTGTAAAACAGTCTGAAAAGTAAGTAAAACAAAAGTAGAACAAAAGGCCACAAAATGTTCCCCATCCTCAATCTCAGTTAAAAGATATCACTGATTTTATTAATTTAATTGTTTAATCCAGATGCTTATATTGTTCAAAGAGTCAAAACCACAGTTAAGATAGGACAATGTGTCTTGGGTGCTGCAGAAAAACACAGTCAGTAGAAAATTTTTGTTTCTCGAAAACATGCATCATATGCCAGAAGTAATTAAACTTTACATCTCTGTGAACAGAATTCTTGGTTGTATTCTCACTTGCAACACTTATCCCCACAATAAAAAAAAAGGGCAATATTTAAAATGGCATCTTCTGCAGCATCTATAGTATATGGTCTGTAGTGTGATCAAACCCTGGCTAGGAATGCTGCCAATGGCCATCATTGGTAAAATTATTGTAACGTTACTAGTTGGCCTGCATTTGATATGTTAATTGACTTAACTGAAAGAGAAGTCAAATGGCTTTCAGAAATAGCCAAAAAGCTTTATAATTCACAGGAAAACCCAGTCTGAGGTATACTTCTAGGCTATCATCTACTGCATTTTCAAATAGTCTTAGATCAATTGCTTTACTGTGTAAATTTGAACTAGAGTTAGTAAAACGTCACATTGCGTCATGCTTATTGAACTGCTATAATTTGAGTTAAGTGTAGTCAAGCAGGACTGCCAGAACCAACATGCGACTGATCCAAAGTCCACTGCAGTTACTGTGAGGCAGTGGATGCTCAGTGATTTGAAAATCATAGAGTGAAAAAATTGGTGCTTAAATATAGTACCTTCTACCAAATCTACATCGAGTTATAACACAAACTCTGCCCTCCCTAAGTAAGTCATCTTAATTCAGTAAGTGCTAAAATATGCACTTAGTAAAAGATAACAACAGAATCAGTTATTTATGAACATTTGGATCATTTAAACTACCAGGTTAGGCAACATAAACTCATTAAATCCTTTATGTAAATCTGTAATTAGTCTGGTTTTGGTCTAAATTTGCAAATAAAGAGAGATTACTAATTTGGAGGTAGGAAAAGATAGAACTAGAAAATTTTACAAACTTTAAAAAAGATTATGTTTTCTCCAACATTTCTGCCAAATTATTTGTTGATTTTATTGGTTAAATTTATTTCTAATATATGCTTAAAAAACCACCAGAATCTACAATTATAAAAAACCCACCCTTCGCTCCAGCATCAGTTCAGCTAGAATGCTTCAGCATCATGATGCTCTAATTTATTCCTTCACTTTTCTGTCCATTTTTTATGAAGTTGAAGCATTTCCTAACTGAGCAATGCTGTCAAATTAGTTTTAAATCTTGCCACTCTCTGTTCTCTTCTTGAGTGTACGAAAAGGAGAAAAAAATTAATTAGTTAAAAAAAATAGCAGAAGAAGTTCTAAGTTTTGTCACATGAACTGAAATGAGTACAGAACTGAAATATTAATTTATTCTGATTGTCACCTTTAAATAGGTAATGACGGTAAGATATAGTGCCCTAAGGGCATCTGCCCAGAAATTCAAATGCTGCACATTTTTAATTGCTCACTAGATGGCAACATTGCTCTGCTGAAATACAGCTGTAAGGCTGTAGACACCTGCCCTGCAAAATTTGACTATCACCTCGGGAGGAGGGATATTAAACTATGGCTTAGAAAAAGAGGTGAAGAAACATTATGCAGGACTACAGTCACAAACCCGTCCTTTCTGCTTCACTGTGTGGTGGACGGTGGCCTTGTAAAGGGAACATCAACACAGATGTTGTTAATGTCTTAGTTAGTTCATTGCATTTTGAGTGTGCTGGTCCCTACAGTGCCCCTCCAAATAACATCTAACTGGCCAATACATGTTCAGTAAGCTGTCCATTAACACTTGATTTGGCACAGGGAATGAATCCTGGAGATATAGAGAAGGCAGTTAAAGAATAACAATAAAAAATGCTTATCACATTGGAGAAGTGCTTTTGCAACCTTCAACAGCAAGGCACAGCATACTTTTTAAGACATCAGTCTGATGTTGGTATGTATATTGCACATGCAACATACAGTGCTGTGGACATCCATGAACAGTATAGGCATGGAGGGAGAAACTAAATTCTTCTAAAGTTAATGGGAACATTTCTACTGAAAGGAGAAATGTGTGCGACTGGCTTTCAAATATATTCTCAGCAGAGGAGTTGAGAATTTTTCCAGGTGAAGATCTCCTCTTGGGATGGGATAGTGAATGAACTAAATGCTAAGCCCCAGCTTGTATGATATTGCAGCATGGAAATTTAATAACTTCACAGTATATGAAGTTGTTTGCTGTAGGTCCTGAGATGGATGTATGAACCCAGCTAAATTAAGGCTTACATATGCACAGGGTGTTGTTTGCAGTTACCAAGGGGGCTTTTCTTTTACATACGCATCCTGAACCAGTCTTTAAAACATTTTGAAGGTTTTGCTTTACTGTCATTTTCCAGTCAATGGGTCAGGGTCAAAAGAGCTGTGTGTTATGGTGGGTTTGGTGAGTAGGGCAGGTGATGCCTCCTCCAACTCTCACCACGTGGCTGCCCTAGTGAGCTGTTGTCCACCTTAAGATACACACAGCAGAGCAGGGTCAGAGGGACTGGGAAAAGGGAAGATCAAGCCTGAGCCTACTAACCTTACTTACTATTTGACTTTAATTTTGATAGAAATCTAAGCTCTCCAAGCCATTGGGTACCTTCAAGATGTGCTCATGTTGAAGAGGTGCCATGTAAATGTACATAAACAACACCTTTTTCTGTAATTGTAGAGGCTGGGCTATGTGACCTCCTGTGCACTCTACTGGTGCCATATTGACTACCTTAACACACACAGCTATAGGGCACTCTTCAATTTGGCCTGGAGTGAACCCTTAACCAGTCTGTTTTCTCCACAATAGTGTTTGCTAATAATTTTTTCTCATCTTTAAGAAATCATAGGCTGGTAATCTCAACTGCAGTCAAGGCAGGGAAACCTTTCCATTAACTTTTACAGACCAAGATCTGAGCCACATACTTTGTGAGGAAAATGCAATGCTCAGCTCAGTGACAGATAATATTATGCACATATATTTAAACAAGATGACCTTTAATTTGACCAAGTCTAAAAATAAGCCTTTAATACCTCCTAATTTAAAATCACACTTGGGAACAAGCATTGCTGACCCTCTGTGGGGCTACCAGGGTCAGGAAATGGAGCTCCCTTCTCCCTTTAGGATTTCCCATGCACCAGCTGACCTCTGCAACTCTCTGTGAGGAGAAAGCCGTTCTGCAAGTGACCAAATTCTTGCTTTTGACACCACAACCAGACTTCACCCCACGGTTTGAGGTCCCACTGCAGCATGAGGAATTTCTGCCTTCCCAGATGTGCGGATGGCACCCTGGTCAGGGAGAAACAGGACCTTGCCATGGGGTCCCTGGCAGCACGCACCCTCAGGCCATGGGTGCCTCCTGTGCTGACCGCATCGCTGGTTGGCGGGACAGACCTGGGTCATGCCACCTGTGGACAGCAGGACAGGTAGAGAAAGAGCCTGCCCAACTCATCTGGTCACTGCATCTGACCTACTTTGTGCTCTGCCCACTTAGCTACAAATCCAGATCAAGTCTCCAATAAGATGCCTTGAGTTAAGCACAAAAATACCTCCCTTAAAAGAAAAGGGAGCTGGCCTGGAAATGCAGCTGTCGCCAAGCTGAGGCTCTGCTCCTGTATGCTTATTTACGATCTTTGGACTGATTTCTTTATGCTTTGAGTTTCTTTTTGTAACAGCAACCAGACTACTGACCAGGGCTGAGCCTAAGGCACAGTTCTGCCTAATGGGGAACTAACTGATTTTATCCAACCTGTCTCCATCGTAAGCTCTGGCAGTTACGTGAGAAATTTGTGTCTGTATCTGAAACTGCTCTTTCTTATACTTAGCCCTCTCTTCCATAGGAGACATTACTTATCCTGCTTCTCCTGGTGATCAGATAATGTGCAGTTGTACCCCGGACTATTCAACTAATTTGGAGGAATATACTAGTACTAAATAAGTGTGAAGGAGCTCTACACAACTTTAATTTGTCAGCATGTCTTTCTCCTACACCTATTTCCTGGTACAGTATTTAGAGATACTAGTAAGCATGCAATGCAGGATAAGCTATATTTTGCTTGCTGTGCCATTCTAATACTATGTGTTGAAACATTCTCTGGGTAAAAATTCTGAATTTCAAAACTGTTAAGTTAAACAATTTCCATTTCCACTACAAAATCTACATAGAAGAAGGTATGTTCAGGAAAAAGAGCACTTTCACATTCAAACTAAATCGTGGAACTGTTAAAGATCAAAGTAGGCCTGACCATTTTGATTTCTTTTTGGTGGAATTAGAAAATTAACATGTGAAGAAAAGAATGTAAAGGATGTGTAAATTATGTCAGAGAGTATCTTAGAAAATATTATTTTTTTAACTGAATCAAACAGACAGGGAAGTGAAGGTTTGTTATTTGGATTTTTCAGAGAACATTACTGTTGGATAGCAAGCAAAAAGTAAATACTAAAGTAATTTATGCAATTGCAGCAAGTTGTTTAGTCAGGTGCAGCAGGGACCATTGTTAGAACTTGTTTTACAAGCATTTAACATTTTCATTAATAATCTGAAAGAGGGTTCACAGCATGCTAATTAAATGAAGAGATAATTCTAACTTGAAAGACGTCACAAAGCATCAATGAGGACTGAGACATAATGTAACAGGATTGAAAAAGTTAGAAAAATAAGAAAGAGAAAATGAGATTCAAACTTGGAAATGTGTGGTCAGAGGTATCTTAATAAAAACTGTCCTATACAGGAGAGAATTGAGTGAGAAACAAGGAAAACAATAACACTGAAGAAATAAGTGAACTGGATATTGGTTGACATGTAAGACAGAAGCTGCAAAGACTACTTTGATTCTGGGCTGCCTCTGAAGAAATCTGTCCCTTGGAGAGCTTACAGCAACTTTTAGGTGCTCAAGGATGGAAGAAGTCTCACACATCCATTTATGAGGAAAAAATTAAGAGGGTTGCACTCAAGATCAGGCAAGTTGCAAGTGCGGTTGTGCTTAAAAAAATACATATATTTGAAGAATAAAAAGACCAGAAGAAAACTAAGGCTGGAAATTTGAATCTGGTAGAAAGTCTTCAGTGAGGAAAAGAACTAACATGACCTGGGATACTTGAAGCAATGGTTCAGTGTATCACTAGACAAGGTGGTATAAAGAAATTTCTAGCAGGCATGAGGAACAAGGCAGTATAGCTTTTCCATCTCCTATATATTCTCTATGATTCCATCTGACAATTAAGGCAGTAACTTCTATTTAACATGAGTTGAGCTTATTCCTATATCTCACTGGAGTGAGTAAGATACAATGCTGCAGTGAAATTTAAGCACAGTACAATATGAAATCAATGCATCCCAGTGCTTAGAGTTTTCCTGCTTTGACTGCAAGACTGCAGCTTTATAGATGGTCCAACAATCCACTGCAGCATTAAGAGGCATTTTCTGTTTGTTTTTAAACACTGAAAACATAATTCGGTTGTGCACTAATCCCAATATTTTATGGTATGTCTCTTCAATTTTTTCAGCTGTGTCACCTGATCTGTTATACTACATTATCTCTCACTAACACCCTTACCTCTCTGCTGTAGGTGCACAAATGACATACAGCAGTACTTTAGGAGCCCCAGTTCCAATTTCAAAAGGAAGACAGGTAAATCCCAGCATCCAAATTTTGCTGTCAGCTCAGAAACAGGCCCTTTGCTATGTCCTGTTCCCTGTGGTCTGGGGTTTTCCCCACTCTGTGTGCTCCTGAAGGGGAACACTGGCCAGATGACACAGAGGATGAAAGACTGGGAAACGTGGGGTGGTTTTAGGGGTGGCTGGTTTAGGGCTAGGAGAGCAAAAAAATGGGTGAAAATTTAAGAATGATGCATTATTTCTAAGTGATCCTGCAAGAGAAAAAAGTTAAATGATTCTCTAAAGCTTCATGGGCCAAAAGATCCCACTGACTTCAGTGGGATCCTTTAGCCACTAAGAATATAGTCCTGTGGCCATATTGTCCCTTTGGGCTCACCTCTGTAACTAAGCACAAACCCTAATGCATGGACTATCAGAACTGTCATATTTCTGGTACCTCCTCCGAGTCTCTCTGGGAACATTTCCCTTTGGTACAGGGTGCTGCAGGGAAACAGCTCTTATGACTGTTTAAATGGTCTCTCAGCAGGTTTGGAGTACTGAGAACCACTGTTGCAGGACTGAGGTTTGCACAAGCCACACATGAGTATTCATATTCTTATGGTATTCCTATGGCCACAAGAGCCAAGAGGGAAGTTGACTTGTTGTTCCTCACTCATCCTCTGTACTGCTATGCTGTGGGTGTAGGACTTCACTGGGCAGCAGTCTAGGCCAAAAGTGATGACCAAACATGTCCCACTTAACAGGGTGGCAGAAAAGCATAACTTTCCCCTGCACAATTCTCAACTAAAGCCCACAATTTGTTACATGGCTTCTTGCACATCAGCATCCATAGGTAGAAAACATGCTACAGATTCTAGCTGCATGTTCATTTTTTTATCAGACAGTAACTACTACATACATCCTTTCTGCAATATATATCAAGTGCATGCCACATCTGCAGGCCCTCAGTAGGTCTGAGTACACGCATATATTTACACATCTCAGTGTACATCCGTGAGGCAGCAAGGCCAGGGCAGAACTATAGAGGTTTTCTATGATGTGACATTAATTCATTACGGGTGCTCTTGAATACCATCTTTTTTTTTTTTTTTTCCTTCTTTCTTTTTAATTAAATTCCATTAACGAAGTGTTACCCTTTGATTATATGCTCAACCACAACTGACTCAGCATACTTCACTTGCTGAGGTGGGAAGTACCTAATTAGGATGCCAATCTTCTTTCATGTTACTTCTTTACAACAGAAGAAGTACTTCCAGTTGCGTTGGAGAGGTATGACTAGAGGCATCAGATGAACAGAAATCCTCCTTAGAGAAGAATCACCATTAGCCGTTGCCTTTCAAACCGTCTCATCTCACAGAGAGGTCTCTTTGCTACTTTTCAAAGAAGAAATCAAGGGACAGGTTCTCCAAGGCATTCAAGCAGAGGAGCAGGAGTATCCACGCAACTGCATTCAGAGTTTGTGCACCTCATGAATTCAGTGAACTTGCTCTGCATGTACATCCACACACCAGAAGTAGCAAGCTGGTGCTTTTTGACAATAAATACCCCAGAATTAGCTGCCATGGGGATTCTGGTGTTGACAAGAATACAGATGGATGGCTGAAGAGATCATTTAACCCTGATGAGCTCATTTGAAACAAGCTCCCTGCTACTAATTATCACTTGGTTCTGATTGATTCATCACCTGCTTTGGTGCTCCTATTTCATAAACAGATCATGAACTGCTGAGTTTAAGAAACTGCATAATTTGCAGATTTTGGTAAAAACAGAACTGCCTCGATATTGTGTCAATTACTGTCAGACTGATTTTCTTTCCTTTACTCCCTGTATGTGTGAACATATACACATGTATGAACATGCAATTATTGTGTACCTGTGTATAGAATGTCTATATAATATTTTAGTAAAGACACATTATATATACACATTACACTAGAGGAATAAGAATTTTCCTTACCTATTTCAGTCATGGATATCCCCGAAGCTAATTGCCCATTGTTGAAAGAGCTATAGGTAAACAAGTTTGGTACAGAGGTGAGGTCATAGATAGGTTCCTGCTTTATCTGTTTGATTCCAGTCATGTCTAACCCAGACTGGTCTGGGGAAGGCTGGGCAGAATCTACGTTATAATAACCCTCAGACTTCGGCAGGTCGATGATGTGCCCATTTGAGTAGGTGCTGCCAGTTTCGTTATTCAGGTTGCTCAAGCCGTTGCTGATGCTGTTGCTATAAACCCTGGCAAGGGCTTCTGCCTCGCCGCTCTGCTGCTGCCGCTGTTCCTGCAGTCGCTGCTGGTGCTTCTGCACTTCAGCGTACAAGCTATCCCTCTGCTTTTTGGACATTCTTCCAAACTTCACAGCTGAAAAGCAAAGCACAATGCGAACCGTTGTCGTCTTTCATATGTTCTTGATTCCCCTCAACCCCACCACTCTTTTGATATTTACTTTCAGTGTTGCTTTTGCTGTGGAAACTTGTCTTTTTCTGTGGAGAGAGGATGTAAAGCTTTACACCATATGCATCTCACAAGGGAAAAAGTGTTGTGTGCTTGGATTTACAAGGGGATGACAATGACTCCTATTTGACAGGAGGGCCTCAGTCAAGAAACTCACTTCACACTGTGAATGTTAAAAAGACCATGCATCCTTTTATATCTCTGTGTTCACTGAACAACAACCCTGAGCTGTATGAAATATACAGTCTGTAGATTCATATCCCATGTCATTTACCAACTTTTCACAAACCTTTAAACAGTGCCCTAACAGGATTAGTACTCTGGTTCAAAACAAGCCCTAAAGCCCTATTATCGCATCCTTTCAATGGGGTGTTTTCTTCACACTTTTAAAAAAAAATCTTACAGGTTAGAGTTGGAACCTGGAGGAAAATAACAGATTTGAAGGTAAACAGCACAAATGAATGTCATCTTTTCCACAGAGGAAAGTCTCAGGGATTTACACAATCAATTTACATAATCTCCATGGACAAATCCACGCATTCCTTCTGATGAGAAAGGGAGGAAAACATCAGAGTGCAAACCACTCTCCCCAGGAACAGGGTTCATTACACTGAGATTGAAATTTTCAAAAATGACAGGCTGATTGCTGTGGAACTAGGAGGAGTAAATCCACAGCCTGCATATACAGTGGGTCATAGCCGATTATCTCCCCCCCATGCCGCCCCCCCATCTATCTATAAATTCTGGCTTTCTACTGGGCTAGATCTAGGGACCTCAGAGCAGAGGTAGTTGTTAATTGTGCTCTAAAACAAATGAGGGATACGTTCAGCAGAATTTATCAGAGCACAGATAAGAGGACTTTGCTCTGGAAATACTGATTTCTACATATTATGAGGTGTGTTTTCTAATGCTGAGTATTTTCAGTCCATCTATAATTGGGATCAATTCAGAATCATCACATTTATTAGCACAGGATAGGCTTGGCTCTCATTTTTGCTACCCTGTAGTTCAGCTATAGCCCTCCAGAAGAGTCTGAGCCTACACATGTGGATGAATGTAAAAATCTTCAGTCAGGAAAAAGAACAGAAAAGGAAGAGTGTAACATGAAAAGGCAGTGCCAGAATACCAAGGAGATGGCAGTCTCTTCAATTTATTTGCACTTTTTTACACTAAGAGTTTTTTTCCTTGTTGCCAACCTCAGCTTACTTGCAGCTCTTCACACAGGCTGCAAGCTACCTCACACGAACGCAGCCTGCCCCTGGAACCAGTCCATGGTGCACTGAACACCCTTTCAGACAATATATAATGTCTGTATTTTGAAAAATGCAACTGTGTATTTTTTTCAAATTTAGAGGCTCAGTAATAAAAACAAACACCCACTGTTTATTCTCATTATATATTCATTAATTGGATTCTCCAGCTGCTGTCAATTAGCATCCTGCCTCTGCATGATAAAAATGAATCTGTTACATGGCTGAGAGGTAAAAATCACATTCAATTTCTCTGTTAAAAAAATCCATCCAGCCTATTTTAAACTTGCAAGACCTCTCAATATTGTTAAGTACAAACACCCTTACATAAACAATGAGAGAAGAAAGCAATGCTGTCAGAAGAATCAATCCCTTTCTCTGTACACAGTGGTCCCTGAATTATAGGTTGGGAAGACAGTGCTGTCAGTCACATTAAAATGCCCCTGTGATACCTCAAATCATTGGAAGATATTACCTTTAGGAGGAAAGCATGTGCTGTTAAATTACTGAAATGTTCCTACTTTAATCTCTTCTGGAAAGAATTGGGAGGTAAGGCATCAAGTAAGCTGCATGCTAGGGCCAAAAAGAGTTCGCGGATTAAAGGTTAGACTGCAAGGCCCCTCCCAGACTGGTGAGACTGGTGAGCAAGTTGTTTCAGTGATGTAGGAAAAGACCTATTACAGTCCAAATTTAAAACAAGTTTATAATCTGTGGACCATCTAAAGAAGTAGCTCTTTAAGTAACTTCTCCATCAATGACTGTTAATTTCAAATGGCACATTTCGTGTAAACTTTCTAAAAGAGAAAACTGCTGCCAGGCAATCAAAATTAATACAATCTGTCTTCAGAAATAGAACATTTTCTTCTCATACTTCCTGACCATTTAAAACTTGTCTGTGAGCTGGAAACCCCCTGCACGAGCAGTGGTGACTGGGGCAGGTCGGCTGTGGTCAGCCTTGCGCAAGCCTCCCACTGCCGGCAGCTCTAGTGTGGTGCACACTCTTAGCCTGCCGATCACAGCTTGTCACACCACAGCTTGGAAGGTGGACCAGAGCTCTGCAAGGATCGAAGGATACAGCTATCAGATACACTGTGGACCTTTCCTCTGGCGTAGTGTCTATTTGCAGTGCTAAACTATGAAACGTTTCTTCTGTAGACCCAGACAGGGACAGGGGGCAATGCACAGGTAAAATAAATGGTTTTTTAGCAATGCAAAATATTTGGTCAAGTGTTCTGAATAAAACAAACAGAAACCCCTAATGCTAACAAGGTGTAAATTTCTTCTTAATTGCCTATTTACTGTCACAGACCTTTAGAGATCTCGAGGAAAGGGATGCTTTCACACATCGATATTTAATGTCAAGATAAATGTTAATGTTTAATATAAGAGGTTATCTAAACTGGAATATAAATCCACATCTCCAGAGGTGACCTTTTTGTGCTTTTCATCAGAACAACACATTTCACTTCTGACTCTTTCTCTTCCAAACTAATACTGCTCTCCATTTTGTGATTTCCCCACCCTCCCCATGAAAATAGCCTCCTTTGTTAACTGAATGGCGAAGATCCGTGTCTCACAGTGCGTGCATTACAAAGCAAGGAGCTTCTCCTCTCTCTTTTTCCAGAAATCTACAGGGAGTTTAAGTAAGTCAGCAGTGAAGAAGAGTTTCAAAGGGTTTAGGCGTGAAGCAGGAATCTGACTCCTTACCATCTCGAGACATTCCCAGGGCAAGACATTTCTGCAGTCGGCAGTGTTGGCAACGATTTCTGTTGGTTCTGTCAATTAAACAGTTTCTCTGCCTTGGGCAGGAGTAGGAGGCATTGTTCTGCTGACTCCTCCGAAAGAATCCCTAGGGGCGAGAGCAAGAGAGACAGAGTATTAGCATGTGCATATATGTGCATGCACACACACACACACACACACAACCATGTAAACAACTACAATAAACTTTTATTTAGTGCAATGTTACTTATGCTATGGCTTTGCAGATGTGTTAGCCTTGTATAGTGAAATTGAAGAACATTTTCTAATAATAAGGAGAATTGTGCTTTATTTTGTAAAGAATGTAATTCTACTTTGTTAAAACACAAAACATAATGCTACAGAATGCATTCTTATTGTGCAATAATGATCATGCATCATCTAATGCTTGCTCCTAACAGAGGAAAAGCTTGTCAGCATTTGTAAACAGACAACTTAAAAGTACTTGTTCTGACTATTTTCTTCCTTTAATGAAAAAGCCTGGTAATAACCGGCACTGGCTATGCATAGAATTAGGAGCTGAAGTCTGCTGTTCAATTTAACCTGGCAAACGTTGATCTGATCTGGAGGGACCATACACTTCAGGAGTGAAAAGTAATTCAAATTCAAGCATCACAAAAGCACTAGGATTTAATGACTGTATCAAGTAAAGCCAACACACAAAGGAGAAAGCAACACCTTTAGACACTACCATGAGAAAGTAATGACATTTTCCATTTCAATGGAATATAACATTATCCATTTTATCTATGTAAAAATGTGTAGTCATTCTATCTCCTTGAAGGTTTTTCTGGCCAGTTGTGGGCTATTTGGCTAAAGATCAGAGGGCTAGAAGGAGACTATTAACCCATACCTAAGGCCTTATGAGCTCCCAGCTGCTACGAATGACTTTGAGAGGTAGAAGTGACATGAAATGGCAGAGATGACAAGAGGAATGAAACCAGAGGATTAGAGAGAGAAAGAGAGAGGGAGAAGGCATTTTATGATATTCTTTTCCTTCCTGTATAATAAAGGACAGGAGGGACAGCAAGTCCAGAGAGAGAGAAACAAAGAAAAGAAGTTCCTTGTCCACTTTCACATCTTTAGATGCAGGCAGCTGCAGGTTTGTGTGGTGGGAGAGCTGAAGTACAGTCTAGCCACTGCAGGAAGCCATGAGGGGAAAAAGGGCAGAAAACCTTATGACTGCAGTTACACTAGTCACCAGAAGTGATACCAAAGTGGTTGTGCCTTTCTGGGCTGGTTTGCAAACAGCTCTGAATGGAGCCAGAAAGCAAGAGCTGACTTAATTTATCAGGCAAAACCAGTGTTATCTCTGCACAGGCTGACAGACAGTAATACCGAGCAATGGAAACTACGGCAGCCATGCGTTTCGGGGGAATGAGTGGGGAAGCAACAAGGCGACAGTGTCACAGGGCTCAATTCACTTGCTACAGGTAGTGCCTGAATTCTCACTCAAGTCTTGGTGAACCCAATGGGGGTGGTGTGGGGTGTCAATAACAACAGGTGACAGGCATGGTGTCCCACCAAGAATGCCGGCAGCGCTAATTTGTGAGGTCAAGCGTAAAGAGACTCACTTCATCTGGCCCATGTTGGTTTTATCAGGGATTATAGTCTCTCTAAAAACTAAATTAAGTTTTATGATTTGCACTTTTGAGAACACGGATGTCCTTTAGGGAAACTCTCAGAAAAAATCTGGTGAGGACGTATCTGATCCTGGCTGACTGAAACTTTCCTGAAACTATGCAGGTGAGTTTAATTTAAGGCTAAAAGGATGCTAATTCCAGATATTTCTACACTATTTCCTGAACCTTACAGCCAGTTTTGCTTTTGGCATGCAAAGGATTTTCTGGTTTAAAGGTTTAGATTTTAGCAGCTCCTATGTGGATATGGTTTTGAGAGAACAAATGAATTAAATAATGTTAAAAAACCCCACACAACCATCTAATATTGACTGTGCCTTACCCTGTAGTGCTGTTTTTTCCCGTTAAGGTTGATCTCATCTCAGAAGAATTTGTTTGTTCCCTCTTTACCCCTCTTAGGAAAAAATCAAGGGTTACCTAATAAAATTAATCTACAGCAGGTAATTTATTTTTCTGAGGAGGCTTTTGTACTCTCTTTGTCCTGCATAAGAACTAAATGTTATCTTACAAAGTACAGACAATCTTTTCATTTCATTTTTAGGGGATCTTTATATAATATTGGCTATATTTACTGAGAATAATTCCATTTGAAGGAAGCAGGATGCAGTTCATTACTGAGGAGGTAAGGACTTAAAGACAGGTTTCCCAATATTCCCAACACTGACAACAAATCTTTCTGCATCTTGAACAAGTCACTTTATCCATCACTGACAGTCAGTCTGAGAAGGGAAATGGTCATACAAACTACTGTCTAAATCATGACGAAAGAGTGATAGCAAATACTTTGCTCTGGTGGTAGGCAGGAGAGATGGTAAAAGGCTTCTCAGCAAAAGGAGTCACAGAGACAGAGAGGATGGAAACCTGTCGTCAAGTTTCACTCCTTCAATGATGATAGTGGCAGAGCCACCATTGTCTTTGATGGGTCCAGCATGTTATTCAGCATGCGCAGGCATGCACAAGAAACAGCAGTAACATTTATGATACCCCTTAAGCAGTTATAATATGCATTTGCAGCGGCATAGATAATGTAGGGACACAGAGTTAAAGGATTTCCTGCTTGAAGTTTGCAGCACCGCCACTGGCAGTACAATCCTCGGATGCTGTGCCCTGAAATGCTGCGGCTGTCTGGTGCCTGGCTCAACGTGTGTGCATGCTTGTGGAGCGGTTTTTGCCTCTTTCTTCCACACACAGTCTCCCTCTTAATTAATTCAGATTTCTAATGCATTCAGACAGAAGGAGCCAGAAATGATGAGTTATTAGTATGCGGGCTGAGCAAATAGTTATTTAATTGCTGGGCAATGAAGACCAGAGTTGCACTGCCCAAGACAGCGCTTACCTTAAAAGAGAGCTCTGACAGACTGAGATGCCTCCCATCGGACCCGATGTGAAAACTGACATCCTTTTTTCACAACAGGCTCACAAAATAAGATTAGACTAATTGATCTGATACTGCAAAACTGGCACAAAAACAATAGGGTTAAAACTGTCCTAAGAGGAAGAGAAGCTCTTTATCTCAATAAGCAGTCTACACATAGAGCTGAGGGGTATCATCTCCTCTTGAGGCACACACAAGGGCCAGAATTAACCCTAATCACATCTGCAGGAGACTCTACCCCTACCTGCTCTGTGGGCGCTGAGTACCGAGACAAGACACTGTTCTTCTGCTTACAGCATTTTTCTCCTATAGCTTTTGTGCCAATTTTGAAGTATCAGATCAATTAGTCTAATCCTGTTTCATGTGATCATCATAAGAAGATGCTTATTTCTAGTCCAGTGTCACAACAAGACAGTGACACACGGTGGATTGTTCCATTTACAGTTGTTAACATTTCTGAAAGAAATGTGATCTTTCACACTGTATTGCTTCTCAATGTGTTGGCATTAAAAGCTTTCTTTTGGTAATGGATGCACCCAAATTTTCAGGTTTCTCAGATGTTCTAAAATTTTGTAAAGTATTAAGTAAACACAGGCCTTGTTATTTCACTCTACAAATATGCACCCACTTTCAAATGTACCAGTTTGTGTGTTTCCACATAGAAGAAATCAGAGGTGCTGCCTCCACATCTTTGCAATTTCACATTTACAGTCAAAGCTGAAATACCAACATGTAGTACAAAATTCTGGTTTTCCATGAGTAATAATTCCTTAGATAATAAAATCACAAAGTATTTTAAAAGTTGAAAACTGAAACCTTTCTTCTCTTGGCTTGGGGTCTGATTTGTGTTATTTGAGCCAATACCTGGGATAATATATTAGTATGACTAAGCAGCATGGAAGTGTTTTTTACCTTTTTTTTAAAAAAAACAAAACAAAACAAAACAAAAACTTCAATTCCCAGTAATTGCCCTGTGCTGGACCCTATAAGGAAGAAGACAAAGGATCCTTTTACACTACTCATAATGTGAGGCATTTTTTCTTTTGGAGATTACAATTTGGCCTGCAAAGAATACGAAGGGGATAAAATAGGACCAAACTGACACCTGTAAGCTTTTAAGATGTTGAACTGAGA
>WAAD01040771.1:1492-13809 GCA_013389945.1 Fregata magnificens | reverse complement strand
AAGAATGGTTTTACCTGCCCAAACCAAAGTTGCCACATTCAATAAAGGGGAATACTTTGACCTCAAGACCTATCCTAGTACAGTAGAGAAAGGTATATGTCGTTTAGAGTTTAGAAAAAATGGACGAAACAGTTTTAATAAGCCACAAGATATAGAATTTAGGAGTTAAGAAGTACAGAGAATTGGCTCTCAAATAAGGCCAAGACTCAAAGACATGTGTTTAAAGAGAGGAATGCATTCAACTTCTGAAGAGACGACTGAAAGGAGATCTACTTACAGCATACCACTTCAGAGGAAGAAAGAACAGCCTAAATTAAGTACTGTCTGGCTTCTCTTTCTAAGGAACAACAAGAACAAACTGCTGAAATCTGAAGCTGGAGAAATTCAGGGACTTTTTTTCAGGAAAATTAGGAATGCTTCTACTATTAAAACAAGCTTCCAATAAATATGGTTTCTTCATGTCTTCAGCTTGGCTGGTCTTCTGAAAGATTATATCAGTCAACTACAAAGAAATTCTTGGGCTCTAAAATATCTTGTGAAATTTAAACAGTCTAAAATACACAAATCCAGACTGGTTAATCTAATGAACACTTCCAGTCTTAATCTCTCTGCACCTGTGATCATATTATTGGAACTAGAATGTGGCAGGAGAGAGGGAAAATGTAAAACAACCTGCCTTCCTATTTAGCTGGCCTTGAAGCTTAACCATGGGGAAAATCCTGCTGGCTCCCTTTAGGCCCTGGACTCATGTAAGCATGTAGTCAGGGCGTGGTCGTGGGCACACCATGAAAAAGAAATGATTTGGCGCAGGGGAGGTTATGGAAAGCCTTGCCCACACTTCCTCTCTCAGTTACACAACACCTCATCTGCTTCCCGCCTACTGGCATTGGATTCCCAGTTTTGGGGCTGACATTCTGCTTTCTAGTATAATTGCTTTGTTTCCCTGATGAATTTTAGAACTGCTTACGCTTCAAGCAAAGTTTCCTTGTCTTAATGACCTTGTACTGCACTGTCCTTCCTTTGCCAAGTCAGCCCTGCTTGAAGAGCCAAATGAGATAAACCAAGCTTTCCTTCTCTCCTTCCCAGCAGATCAGTTTCTCTCCCTTTTCTTTCCTTCTCTTCCTGAATGTGGGATTAAACCTCTTTTGGCAGACAGTTGTGTGACACATGACACAGAGCGTGTGAAAACTGCAACCAGGTGGTTGCAGTAGAAGTAAGTACTTTAGTTTAAGTTGCCCAGGAATTGTGTGGGATCCAGCACTACTACTTTACATAATAAAACTTACATATGTGAACTTAAAATTGCTTATCAGCACAAAAGTAACTCTCAGGAGCTACTCCATTCACAGCAGAAATCGAAAAGCATATTAACCTAACTATATTCTACAAAATCTAAAGTAAATGGTCTAATACAAACCGGGGTAACAGCATCTCACACTGAGTGTATTTGAAGCAAAACCAGGAATATTGCATTCTGAGTCCACCTCTCTAATGTGTGAGCACCAACTCAAAGTTTGAGTCGTGACTCCTTTCTATCCTGTTTTATCATGTTGAACCACTTTTGCTATTACTAAAAACCTTTTGAACTGATTCTTAGTTTTGCTATCTCCTGTTTCATTCAGAAAGCATCTTTGTAGTAACATTCAAAAGCCGTTCCCAGATGTTTCAGAAGAAATTAGGAAGCATAAAAATTGTAGTCCCTTTATGGTCATCTTAGACATGAGGTTTGTTTTTTGTATGACTAGGTGAATCATAATAATTTTTAGTTTAAAATGTATTCCTTTTGTTCATACATTGATTTTACCTAACATTTAGTGTAGCATAGCTTTTAGAGTTAGGGATTTTTCCAGTCCATCCCCTTTTTCAACTCCTTCTGCATAACAGAATTTCAAAGAAATTCTTTGAACCTTTTTACATAACTTTTTTACATACCATAAAATCTATTTCCACATTGATCATTTAATCCCCCTAGGAAATTATTTGCTGCCTGCACCTGAGGTTAGGCAGTCTGTAACTCTTCGTCATCTATAATTTTTAAAATGCCTATATTTCTCAATGGTTACTTTTAATGTCAAATATTATTTTATCTTGGACTATGCTCAGTATGCCACAAGTTTACTGAAGAGTTTCACTTTGAAAAAAAATCAGACTGTCTTATACATACATGAAAAGAAAAAATGGTGTGGAAATAAAAGAATGAGAGGAAGATACTACACAATGAGATTGCTCTGACCTCGGTCCTTGTGTGTGTTCAGCAAAATTCCATCTCTCAGTACAAATGAGACCTGCCTCGTAGTGCAGGACAGAAGAAGGATGCAAAGCTTCCATAGAAATCTTTGTAAAACTTCTTCATGGAAGGCACTCCCAAATGTAGCGCAGAAGTTGTCACAGATGATCTGTGGGAATACAAAAGCCTGTTATGATGTGATTAGTCATGTAACCTTGCAAGCATGCACTCTTTGGTACACAGCAATATGTAACTGCATTTTTAATATTCTGTTCCCAATATTGCCATGCAACATTTACAGTCTTCGTAAAGGGGGAATGATTCTACAGACTAAAGTATCTCTACCATACAGAGAATCCACTGTAGAGAATAAATCATTAAATGGACTTCATTGCTCTATGTACAAATGTAGTCTGCTTCCAAATTTTTGGTTTGTTTTGCAGATGGGTATGGATACTTCTACTCAAGTCTTGTATGTTTCTATGGCTGTTACAGTGTGGGTGTCTTGGTCATAAGGTGTTCATCTTATTTGAAACGTCTGATTTAATTGTCAACTGGTATGTCATCTATTTGAATGATTAACATACATAACTTGAAAGAAAGGGCAACACTCTTACTTGTCTTTTTTCATATCAATGGTCATATTGCACTTCACCTGAGTCTGGCAGTGGGATGAAGTATCATCAGTAATAAACCATTGGATGATATAGCTCTTCAAAAAGGCAGAGAGTGCTGATCGATGCTTAAAGACTCTTGTTCCCTCTTATTAGTCTTTTCAGATATATGAGACCATTGTCAAGTTGCCTCTTGGTTTTATTTTAAGATTTAAGGTTTGATTTAACAGCATGTGAATCAAATTATAATTTGACTTGATTTCACTTCCATACAATTTCTGGATATATGTTTCAATTTTGGACTGACTAACAAGAGCCCCACAGATGATGCAGACAGGCTGAAGCGATGACTTCTCATCTCTTCAGAAGACTGAACTCCGACTTTCCAAAATCTCAGAATAAGAGGTTTCCAGCATTTGCTTGCCTTTAAACAAGTAGATACCAGCACTGTGAAATACAACTTTAAATCACTGTAATTTTTCTTGTAGTCTCAGCTTGTCAGATCTGCTGATAAATTTCTGTGACATTTCCTTTGGGACGTCAGCACTGTAAGTACAATACTTGCAGAAGTGTTAAACACTGCTGATCTGACTAGGGAATATCCAGATCTGCAGATTTTTCTTGATAGAACCACAATTTTAGCTCTGTGTGAACTTCTGCTGTTTCAAATATATGTCAGCATTTTTAAGATAGTAAATAAGTCCAAAACTCTGTGCCATATCTGTGTGGGACCTCTAAGAGAAGGGCTGTTCTCCCCCAAGACACCTCCTTACTCACCCAGGCACGCTTTCTCCCTAGATCACATTTTATGTCCTATCACAAGCTCACATCTCCTTATTTGAGCATTGTCTTTACTTTAAACTACTCTTTCACAGGTTATTTCTCACAACAAATGGATGCCAAGGGTGACTGTCCAGCACTTTGGCCCCCATTCATGGGGACCGCTCTTCAATGTTTAAAATTATGTATGAGCTTTAAATGTGCTACATTCTTTTTATTTTATTTTATTGCCCAAATACAGAGACATTATTATTATTTTTTTAAGGATGCTCCCACAGTAGTAAGATAATTGTCACAATTTGCAAATAAAAACGAAACTCTCCCAAACTTACACTTTAATTTGGCATTTCTGGTATACCCATGGATTTTTTTTTAAAGATCCAAGAATGAAATATAATGGTTATTTCTACTTTTTTCCAGATCATTAAGGAACAAGTTACGTAAGATTTAAGCTAACAGTAGCAGTAAAAACACTCTACAAGATTTACACCTCATCATAACTATGTACACTGCTATTTCTCTTTAACACAGTTCAACAATTTGAAATTCCATACCTGTAAAAACGGGTTGAGAATCCAACCTTGCTGCAGAACAAAAGCTAAGCTTTATATTTAAAAATATCAGATCTTGATAACTTTTTATTTTTATATATAATTACTCCTATAATGTGGAAATCAGAGTGTTGTTCAGCCCTGTATCTCTTTTTAGGACAAGGGAGAAAAGCTATCTAAAGCTTTCATTTTATATAGATATGAAGTGAGAAAATGAATTAGGAAGCCCTTTTATGGTTTAAATATGCAGCCCATAAAATATGCAGTTTAGTTCAGTATTCTATGACTGAAATTGTAGTAACTTGAGCATATTTTTCTGATTTATATGCAAATGATTCAAATTCATGTTCTAAAGCTTTAGCAGTAGTATGTCATTTAAATGTACCCATGAGATATACCACTGTCATTATACTGTCATTACGTAATATCATATCTTATACAGTAATCTGAATACTAAAAGGTAAAATGACGTCCATTAAAAACATACTCTTGATTCTTGATCTATTTTTGATTGTGAGAAAACAGTTTTCCCATCCTTACTTAAACTTTTGATGTCACATTCCTTCTGTAAAATATTCCTTGCCTCTTAAAGCCAAGATCTTGGCAATAGAGACATTAAAGACATACCCAAGCTAGAAAAACTTCAGAATATTTTGGTCTGATTTATCTAAAACCAGCATTTACCCCCATCCCCAGAGTTCTTTGGAAGCTTATTGTACTTGCTTTATGAGTTTTTTTAAAATTATTTTTGTTTTTTATGTGGAGAATTTTACTATGCTTTTCCTTCCTTCCATATATACATCTTGTGTTTGGTGCACAGGTTATTCACTCCTACTGAATACTTCTTTCCATTGCAAACCTACACCACTACACATCACTAATAAGTTACATTGCTGCTATCAGTCTATAGCATAGGTCTTCACTGTACTGACAGAAAAGTCAATGTACTGTATCCCCTGTCATTATCTGTCAGTATTCTGCATGCTCTTAGTGACTTACTTGGGAGAAAAGTTTCTGAAGAAATACAATTTTGTGCGAGTGCATGTGCACATGCACATGAACATGTAGGAGGCTCTTTTGTCTGTAAACCAAGGCTTATGTTAAAGGCAGAGCAATTTTAAGAAAAAAAAAATTCAGATAAAATGTTAAAATGTTCTGTACATCTAAAAATATTCAGTATTTTCCTTGGACCTGCAGCTATTATATTGAATAGATAGTTTGACTGTTGCAAACTTAGATGACGTGCAATGCTAGATTTGATCTGCTCTCACGTCCAGACAGCTTTATTAAAATACAGTAACTTGTTTCCAACAAAGGAAAAAGAAAAATATAGTACTTTTGATTTTATGTGAGTATTTTTAATTTGCAGCAGCCTAATCAAGACTAACTGTTAGAATCTTCAAACATTTTTACACGTTTTTCCACTTGACTATTTAATTCATATAAGTGTGTTAAATTGTGTTCATAAGCTAACAAGGGATGGTTCAAGTTATTATAGCCAATTGAACAGAATAAAAGGATATTTAATTTTTTACTCTGTGTTGGACAACAGTTGTTTATTGGCTGTAAAAACAGACTGAGTCTCTCAACTCACCCATCCCTAGTCATGTTCCTAGGTCAAGACAATATTCCAGCTTCCTACCTCTACTAATATCTTCTCTGTTTGTTTTTTTTTTTTTGTTTAAATAACCCCACTCAAAACAACACCCGTGTTAGCAAGATTCAGTTTCCTGGGTAACCTTGTCTTGATCTTAAAGGATTCCTTTTATTCTCTTTTTAAAAATCAGATAACAAAATAAAGCATACTAACTTCACTTTGGTGTACCCTCTATGCAGTCATCAAGCCTACTGCAAAGTGGATATAATGAATTGCTTCTTATTTTGGACAACGGACAAGCCAGAGTAAAGCTGTTCTCTCTTCTTGGGGATGTATAAATAAATCATACCAAGTTAGATTTGAAAATGTAAACTTCCCCAAATAACACTGATTAAATTATTGAGTCTTCTTGCCTAACATCAGTCTGTAAAATTTACGTGCTCCTGGCTGATGGCAGACCTCAAGCTTGTACTTAAATATTGCTTGAACAAAGGCTGCAGTCCTAATTTTGGGCTCTGAATACACTCAGACATTTTTAAATCCTGAGGTCTTTATCTGGACCAACTAATTTTTAGCCTACAGGTTTGCCATCACTATCTTTGGCAGACAGACCTGCCCTTGCTCCATCTTCCCTTCCAGCTGGCTGGGTGCCCACCAGCTCCAATCCAAACCCACTGTGCTCCCAGCAGAGATTACGGTATTAGCTCAGGCACACTGCCTTCAGATCGGTGCTGGCATTCATCCATTTACCGTAAAGTCCAGGAGGAGCAAGCGCGGGTCAGTCTCCAAAGACCATGCAGATACACTGTAAGCGGCAAGAAGATGTAAACCTCTGCAAAGAGCCATACTCCCAGTCTGGAAGAGAAAGAGAAATTTGAAGGAGAAAAGTTCTGAAGATAACAGCACCCAGCTGAGACTGAGTACCTATTGTCTGCCTTTGCTTATGCATGGATGCATGTACATATTTTGCAATGGAACATCAACATTGAGTTTTGAAAGCAGCTCATCCTGTCCCTCTGGAATATGAAACACTTAAATATTGTGCTTGTTTTATTGTCAAGCTGTCAGGCATGATGTTTAGAAGTACCTGTTGCAACCTATATTGTTGCACTTCACTAGTCAAGATGCATCCCTGAGGGGACCACCAAACTGTACTTAAGAAGTGTTATAAATAGTGGTGTTTAGTATGTTTCATCAAGAACCTCTTTAGAAGCAACACCACAGCATCTGTTAAAAAGCTTTCTGGGAATGTCTAATACTTACAAGACTATTTTGCTATTTTATTATACTTGTATTACACCTATGCAACCCCACTGCTTTTATTTTCAATTAAGTTATAACCGTATAAAATCCAAGAAAGACACAAGTGAAATCTAGCCCACAGTATTCACGCAGGACAGACCTTAATCTTCACTCAACACATTGACCAGTGTATTCTGTTGTCAGTTACTACTGAATAATTAAAACAAATAATAGTGAATGCATAATATTTCCTTGCCAAAATGCTAGAGTATCTTTAATAAAATTACACAGAGAGTTGTGTCTCATCTGTTAAAGAAAAATGTGCTTGCTTTATTTTATAATAGTCATTAAGAAGAAAAAAAACCCACAAAACCATACTAAAATGAAAAAAAGAAAGCCACATCCAAATTCTGTTCCACAATAGACTGAAATAAGAGGAAGACTGTATGAGCAATTTACGGTGTGGCATATTTGCTGGAATACAAATGCTTCATGGACGTAACGGTTATCTGTTAAAATGGTTTGCCCCCTCCATCAGTTTCAGATACAGATAGATGTATGACTCTTACATGTGCTCATGCTTGAAGTGGAAACTAATAACAATTGTATGAATTATAAGCATCCGCAACAGTAAAAAAGCCAATCTAACTCCCATTTAAACAAAACTAGAGGGCATGTATGCTCTGTCCTCCCTTTTGTCCATTTGAAGCTCATTAACTTAGACCCCTATCTTTAAAAAGATGGCTTGTGGTATTACTGATAATAAAGTCAGGGGCTCTGACAGTACGAATAGGCGAGTGTATTGTGTGACATTTATAACAGAGATTTGAAAGTAAAAAAAGAAATGGCTCCACAGAACCTCCTTTCACAGGTTTTTAGTATAAGGACTGCATAGTACAGTCTGCTCCTGCCAAGCTAGCTATGAACAAGGTAGTCTGCAAAACTTGAAACAATATAGATACATTAGCTTGTCCGCAAAACTTGAAGCAATATAGATACATGCTTTACCTACTAATTAGCTTTGCTTTTCAAAGTTTTTCCAGTAGGGCTAATTAGACTCTATTCTTTTACCTCCAAAGTAAGCCAGTGTGGTTTTCTCTGAGGCCACAGTATTGTGGACCTCCTGGGAAGGAATACCTGTTGAATGACCTTGTCCCATCTATCTGCAGTTTTAAGAAGGCTTTACACTGTCAGAGAGGCTTTATGCTCAGCTTCTCTTTATGCCTTGCTTACACTGAATTATTTGCTATTTACTCAAAATAAAAAGGAACATTAGGCAGCAAAAGCAAACATTTATAAGTTAGAAAACATCAGTATTATGATACCCATATCCACCACAGTTCTGCCTTATTGCATATCTGTTCTGTGCACTGGAATAAAATGGATCATGTAAATGAAACCTTGTTGAAACAATGCTAACTCACAAATAATTTTCTAGCAACCCCCCACAGTCTATCAAACTTTTATGCAACTCCATTAGTGGGGTTTTTAAATTTTTTAAGGGTTTTTTGGGGGGAGAAATGGGAATTATATCAAGAAAGTTGTTTATTTTTTCCAATCAAAATTTCTGAAGACATCATTATTTTTTGACTTAGGATCACATATTGGTTTGTACAACAATTACTTCATTAAAAGTAAGCACATATGGCCATAAAAGTAATACTCAGTTTAGTGATATCTCTTATAATGGAGCAGTTTAGCCAGTGAATTAAGTCACGGAGCTAACTGATGGATTGGCACATCATTTCAACTTGAACAATTTGTCAAACCCTAGAATTATTTTTATTTTTCATCTTTTCTTCCAATTTATATCCCCTCAACATTTATTAGGTATTTAGTAGAGGCTGAAATTACAGAGAAAAAATTATTACTTACAGCATAATTTCTGATTTGGTAACATCTCCTTTACTGCCACTATCAGATTATTGCATTATTTGGTTTTGAATGCATTCTCTGTCATCTCTTATCTGTTTTAAGATTGTCTCTCATTGAGCCTGACCTTGGATGCAGTCAAGTGGCAAAAAATGAAGTGAAAAAGCTAGTGGAAACAAGGGGAATAGACAAGGAGGAAAATAAATAAGCAAAACTGTATTTTTTTTCCTTTTCCTTTAAAAAAAATGCTGCACTATAATTTACAGCATCCTTAAATGATACTCCTGTAATTATTTACATCTCACCACTGATCATTTAAATAATCTATAACCGAGGTCAGTTTTAACATGTAGCAAAACAATCTAAGGCTTTTAGTCATCAAATGTTTATTTGCCCCTTAAAAAGAAATTGTATGTTGCACGCTGGAAAAACACTTTACTTTTTTTTACTTCAAGCTGTCCTTGTTTTATTTAACAAAGTGGCACTTGAGAAGGTTAGAAACAAAAGGAAAACTGGAACATTCAACTTACTGATACTTACTTTAACTTTGGTCTTACTCTAACTATACATTTCATGTTATATTTAGTGGCATAAAAAGGTAATTAAGCTTGTTTCTGAGATAGCTGCAACACCACACTGGATAAAGGACTCAGGAGAAAGACAGAAACTGCAGGAACAAAATTTAGAAAATAAGATACAAGGTAAAGATACTTTGGCATCTGCTCTCTGGAAAAGAGTTGTCTTTTAGGTGAGTAGCCTCCCCCCATGGCATAAAGGCATGTCAGCCAGTATGTCAGCCTGGGGCAGAAGTGAACAAGTTAAATGGCAATTTACTCACTGAGAAAACACTGAACCTGCCAGGTCCATGAATTCTTGTTCTCTGCAAGAGCTGAGCACCTGGAGTGGGTGGCATGGAGGCATTTCCCACCCTGAGTACTGGAACCATCACTCTTACCCCTGCTAGGAGGTAGCAGCAACAGCATATTTTCGATACATCTATTGGGCAACTGGAAACACCAGCCATGCATCGATCATTAAATTAGAGCAATTCAGTTATCTGTGGGATTTACAGTGGTTTTATGAAAGGCACAGGGGAGCTTTATATTCAGTATTAGTACATAAAGCTTTCAGATATTTTATGTATTTGAAACACATGAAATGTATAGTTGTTTTTCTGATAAAGGAAAAGAATGCAAGTACCATTACAGAAAGCAAGCTCTTTCTTGTTTGTGGATTTTTTTTTTTTTTTTAATAAAGAATTGAAATCTAACTGTATTTTTATAATGGACTGAATCATTTTTAGAAAGAGGCAGTAAATTACTGAAATTGAGCTGTTTTTCCATTTCTGTATGCCCTCGTAGATACCACAATGCTTCAGTAACCTCAAAAATAAACATTACTTATCCACTTCAATGCAAAGAAGATCTAGAAAACTCTGACAGGTTATCCAGTACATAAGCAGTGAAGCAACAGTTATAAAAACAGCTGCTGAAGGTATAAAATTCTCACAAATAGCACTTGTAGCCGCATTAGGTACTGCAAGCACCTAATCTCACATTACCTACTTTCAAAACCAGAACACAGCTTCATTTTCACGATCCTGCTTCTTGCCCGTGTTTCATATTATTACCCTTCAAATCTCAAGACAATCTAAATGTGAAGCATTATATTCTTGACATGCAATTATTGTGCTATAACTAACAAAATAAGTTGGCTCTCTCACTGTTGTAAGAATAATATAGAACAACACTCAGCGCTTCCTACCGATAAAAAAAAAAGACTGCCATTACTGCATTCTGTCATTTCCAAACAGAACAAGTGCTGCATTTTAGAAACTGCAGTTACTTGATGCTTTATACACCATGTTATCAGCTTTAGTAGAACTCAGTGTTTGAAGGTAAGTGATAAAATATTACTATTGCTACCTTAACACAATTCTAAGAAAATAAATGTCATTGACAAAAATGTTATGACTTTGGCCCTGAATTTACTCTCCTTGAGAAAAAACCAAAACCTACAGTTGATTCAGCTATGAGTTTGCCTGAGTGCACTTGCAGCAACTGATACATGAAGTTTAGTTCAGCAGAGACCACCAGTGCATAAAGTACGTCAACACTCAATAAAAAAAAATGCATATATGTCTATAATCATGTGAAATACCTGATGTCCATCTGTGAGAAACATGAATACACACTAGAGCTATATGGAGAAGGGTTAGTTATACAATATAGGAAACTAAATAAAAGCAGGACCTATAACAGTGTCCTGTTTAACCTAGTAAAACTCAAAATAAGAGGGAAATTAAAGAAGTCAGAGAAAATATTCATGCTTGGCCAACAGCATGAGCACAAAAGCAAATGGAAATAAAATAAAAAATAATAAAAGATGTTGGAAAATGGAAAATTGAATTGGTTTCTGATGCAGGTATTCAACAGAGGTAATGACAAAACCAAGCCAAAATAATGACACTTTTAAACAAATGTTTTAAGCAAACCTTGATATTTTTTTAGTGAGAAGGGTGAGGTAACATGGCTACCTGTATACCTAGGAGACTGGACTCTGTCACCAAGTTGTCTTTTCCAGTTCTGTTCCTATAATCTGAACTTCAATTTTGTATTTGCAAATTTGTGAATTTTACATATGGTAAAGGACAGTAACATTTAGCCAGAATCTATCTTGATGTAGTAGAGAGATTCACCTTTTCTGGTTATAAAAGTATATGCTGAATCTCCAGGAGTTTGCAGATGAAACACCTAGTCCTGAATAAATTCCCTGATGAGTAGTAAGACCGCCCATTGTTTTCAGTCACATAAGATATCTTGTCCACTGTCTGTAAGACTAGATTGTTTCTGTGGCAACTGCAGCAATGGCTTACTGGGGGTGGGGACGGGAAAGTACTTAGTGCATATTCATACGATTTGAATGCAGTGTGGTAATAAGCAACCAGCATATATGAACGCAGGAGGACCTCTGCTGCAGAATGTAATGGTATGTTTTTTGATCATTGATTATTTACCTGCTTTGTGATGCAACTAAGTTTTAAGCATAATATAACTGAGATGCAAATTCAAAGGAAATATATGAACAAAAGTGTCCTATATATCAGTTAAAAACTTATGCTTTGTATAAATAAATCTCCTTAAAAATACTTTATGTGATGTAGGTAACACTTTCACATTTGGACATAAATATTAGCTGCTAAATTCAGTAAGTGTATTGAGATTCCAACATATAGAAAATATTAAAATCTGTTTACAAGCTCACCAAGTGTCATTTTAGGTTTTTTTATTATTTTTAACCCAAGGTACAGACAGTAGATTAGAAGTGGAAGATATACATGCAAACAGCATTTTGCCATTTTTTACCCCATACAAGCCTGCTTTGGCATAATCCAGATTATCTAGAGCTGCAAAAAGCTGAATTTCAAAAGCTAT
>WAAD01040766.1:3210-21278 GCA_013389945.1 Fregata magnificens | reverse complement strand
CTGTTTGGGACTGATGGATAAGGGGCAGAGAGGGCTGCTGTTAATTCCTTTCTCTCAGAGAAATACATTCTCTGTCCAATTCACATGATGTGCTTCCTCTGCTCCTTGGAGCTAAAGCCGTAGCTTACTTGCATGCAGATTTCCAGAACTTGCTTGTGAAAGGCTGCATCTCACCTGAACAGGAAAAAGCTGGGGAGCATACTGTGACATAAATCATAAATGGCAGTGGTGTTCTTTTTTATACTGTATGTGCAGGCAGGTTTCAAAGAAGAGCAAATGGGCCTGAGAATACTTCATCTGACAAACAAAGCCTGTGTGAAACTTCTCTTCCTTAAGGCAATATCTTAGCAAAACTGATATAAAAGACCAAAAATTATTGGTAAGATTTTGGATAGAAATCGTGTGCTGTATACAGTAAGCTACACAAGCCTAGTCTGGTGCATTTAGATGTCAAAATGTGGTCGTCTCAGTTGGTTTTATATACATGTCTGCATTCTAGTATTATATAGTATGCTATGTAATATTCATACATAAATGTATTTATATATAAACCTCACAGTAAAATACGTACATATGTATGTCTGAATTTGCTTTTAAACAGTTTAGAGGGAGAGATGAGAAATAAAGCAAATAAAACACAGAAGAGTTGTATATAGAAAGAGGGGTCACTTGTAAATAAACAGGAGGCTGGGAGACAGCCCCGAGCATCCAGGCGAATGCTACAGGTCTGCCAGCCAGAAAATCAGGGGGAGCATCTCTCAATCTCTGCCTGTGAGATTTGTGTTGCAGTGAAACTTGGAGCTTTCAGAGGCAGGAACATGAAACAAAACCTGTGCCAGCAGAGCAGAAAACAGAGAGTGTTTCAATGTTAAACACATTTGGGTCCTTGGAGTCAGAGAAAACCATAATTAACAAGGATGATCACTGTATTTATTCTGTTAAAGTAATATTTCTTGGAGTTTCTCAGAATATTTTGTATTTGAACTATTCCCTGAGATGTTTAGCCTGAAAATGAAAGAAAAACAGTTTATCATGAAATATAGACTTCTGTGCTGAATGTGACCCAGGATTCTACTGATAGTGTCAGACTGGTAAGCATCTCCTGTTCGCTGCTGATTTTAGGGCATTTGTCACACTTAAATGCTAGTAAAAGGTACCTAGAGAGCCTGTTATCTATGAGCCTGTCTTCAGCACTTATTCTGACACTAAGCTTGGAAGATGCAATGAGAGCAATCATGTAGTGCATCATATTTATGGGACATCTTTGGCACTGAATATTACCTGCAAATTCTACTGCCGGGGGAAGCATACTGTGTAAAGACTAAATAGCAAACAGATAATAAAATGCTAAAATCTTCTAGGGACAGAGCACGGTCACATCATTCCCGGAGTGTCGGCACGTAAAGTAGCTCCCACCTAGAAAACAACAATAACCTTCAACTGGACAATATAGATGAAAAGGGTTATAGAAAATATCAGTGGGAGATAAGAGCAAGAAAGCTTGGCTGAGCAAACAACATTCAGGCAGTCTTGAAATTGTTGGTTTTAATTTTGTGGTTTCCATGTGGTGGCATGAAGAGCCTAACCTTCTGTACAAATGAAAACAACCTCTTGGGGCTTTAAGTTCAGTTGGGAGAACAGCTCTCCTAGATCAGACCCTGCCAAGTGCCGTATGTGAGACTCCATTTGCATTTTGTTATGAATAGTTAGCTTCCGTGGATGTTTTCTGCAGTTCATTACATTAATGTTTTATTCACCTCACTGATATTAATTATTTATTGCTGAAAAGCTGTTAATGACTTTATACGTTTCATGGATAGGAACAATTAGAGATAGTGATCAAGATCAGAAGGTATTTAGGCAGCGAGGCTTTTCAGTGTTTGAACCCTGCTTCCTTTGCTTTTTGCTATCGTTTTGTTGCATATGATTAACACATTGACTCACATGCTTTTCTAAAGCACACGAGGAAAGTGAGCTAATGTGAAAGACAGCACAAACAAATGAAGGGAGAAGAAACCTAGGATCACAGGACAATGTTGGAAGGCATCGCCACTGTTATCATATTGAGCCAATGCTATTGCAGAGATAGTGCCTAGAGTCTCTTCAGAAATGCGTCAGGATCCAGCTTAAAATTTGTTAGGTTTTTTGTGATGACTTTTCTTGTAGAAGAGACTTCTGGAACTACACCCTGTTTTAATGATTAAAAACTTTGTTATATTCCAAATAAATTGCTCAGTTTACACTCGTGGCCAGTCTATAGGCATTTGTTGCTGTGAAAACAGTCATCTTTTTCATCATCTTCTAATGAATTTTGCCAGCCTATTAGTCTATATGGCTCAACACATGTAGCTCATACTGTATTTATTTGTTCCTTATCCACGCTTAAGTTACCGTCTTAAACACTTAAGTACTGGTACCACAACATATATAGCTAACCCAGGTACGTGGTACCTAATCACACACTACTTCCCGTATAGTATCCTGTCACATTAATTGTACGAGAAAGAATGAATTCAGTGGCTTCAGACAAAATTAGGTATTATCTAATTGTTGAATGCTTGACTTTGTAAGCCAAATAACTATAAAATGAAGTGACTTTTAATGCATATGATTTATTGAAGTTCTTTGTGGTAACAAAGTAGCTTAGAATAAGTTTGGGTAGATACCATATTCATTATGCACCATTACTATAATATATGGGCATGCATTAGCTATAAAGGTTGAGGTATTTTTATTTTCAAATTCATACAGTCTGAAAGTTATGATCCAACCTTCTTAATGTGAACGTATTCATTTTAACGAACCAAGAATAAGGTGAAAATGGACTCATTACACACACTTTCTGAAGGCAGAAAATCAATGAACTTGTGACAGCAGTATTCAAAATAGCGTCATAGCAATTTGCTGCCTGTGCATTATTGCCAGGTTTTGTTACTTTTCTGTAGTGCCAACATGCTCATTAATTTATCTTCTCTTTGCAGTCTTCTCTCTTGGACTGATACAATAATCTTCTTGTGGGTGACAACATTACATTTTTAAAGGCGAAAAGTCTTGGCAAACAACAGGTAAGCACATTTTTGCTCTGCTCTTGTAAGAGTTAATAAAGGCATATTTACCAATGCATTGCAGATCTGTGCTGTCACGGACAGAGTCCTGTGGATGCCTCTTTAATGATCCACCATAAGATGTATCCATGTTGTCCTCTAAGCAAGTTGGCTCTTTTTTATTTCTTTTGCCCCTAAACAGCACTAAGTTTCATCCCGCTGGTCCAGTTCCTGAAACTTTAAGGGTCTTATGCAATTTACTGATGTCTGTTACTTTACGTATAGCCTCTTGTAATTTGGTATTATCATCAGATTTGATGAATATGAAAAGTGGTGTGTATTCTCGTAGTTATTTATGAAGATATCATACAGTTTTGTTCCCTAAAAAGAAGATCTTGAAGCATCCTTATCTTTTTCAGCTTGAAAATTATGACTGTTTTTTGTCTGTGGACTATTAACCTTGGTTGTATATCTTCCATATATTTCATCCAAATTTCTTTTGCAAATGAATCTCACATATCATTTTATACTGCCGTTAATACTGCTGTGTGCCTAGGAGCTCAAAGGCTTTAATAAAACATACCTGTACTTGGCCTACTTCTTTCTTCCTATACTGGCATTCATTAAAAATGACTCCACTGAACTCTGTAGTGTTACTCCTGGTCTAAAACAAGGAAGCAAATTAGGCCAATACGTTTGCTGCGTCCCTTCGCATACTTTTCATTTTCAAAGCGCTGTGCAAATATAACCAAGTAATTTAAATAAATATGGGAATGCTTATAAAACATGACTACATGTGTGAAATGATCTATTTTATATTTTTTTATACAAAGACAGGATTTTGTGTAGGATTTCTCACATACCCAGATTTTGAACAGGTTTGGAGCGACACTGGAATGGCATTTTCTGTAACATGTAATTATGTGTCCTTTGGGAATCTCGGGCTCTAGTGAGAAATCCAGGGGAGTGTTGCAGGTAGAAATCAATAGCCAAGGCAACACTTCAGATCTGCAGATCTGAAATGCTGAATTTTTCCATCTAGCAAAGTGGAAAACATATATGTCAACAGTGGAGATTTTTGTTAACGTCAGTATTATTGCTCTCTGCAACTGCAAATAAAGAACTGAGTAGATTTACGATACCATGCTAGCAATACAACTTAAACTACAGAAGATTAGCAGGGAGATGGCCTGAAATGGGAGTAAATGCTCAGTTTAGCAAATGCTCTGAAACTTGGCTACATCATATCTGAAAACTTGAAGAAAAAATAGCATCAAAAGCTGACAAACATCTTGGCACAGAGATGAGTAAGCTTTACCAGCAGGCACTGTTGTGCCCAGTCTGTCCACACAGAATAAATCCCTTGTCTCCCCTTGATTGCCGAGGCGTGGTGTGCATCAGACACAGAAAGGGTTGTGAAAACGCCAGAGCACCATATCGGTGGTTCATTGTGGAAGTGCTTAATCATTTATCTGCATTAGGGAAAAGGGTTAGGTAACCACAAGCTAATTGGCCAGTAGCCATTCAGCCTTATATAAGCCGCATGTGGACAGACACAGCTTTTGCAGGCGCGAGAAATCACCGAGGAAATTCAGCTTTTGCTAGGGAGGTAGCTGGTGACTCACCTTTCTAAATTGGTGGAGATGAGGGAAACTTTCCAAAAGGAATGAGGAACGGCTCAAGCTCTTCCTATATTTCATCAGGAATTTAAGAATGAGCCCTGTGAGGCAGAAAATATCCCCAAACCCCACATATTTGCTGCATGAAAAGATTTTTTTGAAGTTGAAATGGGGTTTTTTTTCCATTTAAATGAGATTAATGTCAAAAAGTATATGACAGTTTGAGTTTTGCGTGGCTTTCAAGTAGCTATTTTGCAGACATCTCCAGAATGTCAGCTTTAGAAAGCTGCAGATGAAAAATGAAAATTGCCATGTACAATTCCTTGGGATAAAAAGCATAGATACTGCCTTAACTGTACTACTCTGTCAGTTTAAGTGAGCAAAATATGGACCTGGGGTAATGAGAGCCAGCAGAGCATTTCTGAAACGTTTACAAAAATTTCCTTCCGAAAAATTTTCACCATCTGATGTCCAGTGTCAGCTGCAACAGGATTTCTGGAGAAGATGCTAGTGCTTGTCCTTCAATTGAAACACTAATGAACTTTGTGATTAAGATTCCGGGCATGTAACAGGGGTTGGCTCATCTTTGCCTGGTGTCCCTTTGCACCATTTGTTTATTAACACAGTTAATTTGCTGCAGAATATAGGGCTTGGACCCTAAGTGTGCTGGATACCTGGTTCTCACTGAGTCTGGGACAGATCGGTGACCAAATAACTTCTGGAGTTTGAGTCCAAAAACCTCTTATTGGCAACCAACAAAGTGCTGCCAGTGCTGGGTGGAAATGCAGGCTAATGTCGGGCTGTTACCAGGCCTGGAAAACTAATGGCATTCCCGAGCATCCCTGGGGGAAGTAAAACACTGTAGAAGGAACCACTGTGCGTTGCTGCTTAATCCTGTCACTGAATCTATAAATGAGTCTTGATAATGACCTTTTGGGACTGTGCATTTTAGGAAAGGTTTTGAGGTTGGTTTGTCATTTATTAATATTCTACACTACAGCAGAAATTATGACAGATGGAAAAGCAGTTGCAACAGAACTCGCCCTTCTATTTAAATATCATTAGTGTATGCTATAATCTCTATCATACAGGCTGTATTTGGAGACCTATTAGGCTTTGATTTATGAATTAGAAGTTAGAAAATAATTCATTTCAGCAACATTCAGTTTATAGACCTAGATGCTTCATTATAGAGAATGCAGTTGCGTTCATTATGCATCACAGAGGAACATCATTTATTTAGGACAGGTGTTTTCTTAACGAGCTAAAATACTAAAATATTTTACTAACCTCTAAAATGCCTTGAAACTGGAGATGAAGTCAGATTTATTTCTGAAGAAGATGGTAACCAAGTTAAGTTCAAATTACTTCAGTGTGCTGAGTAAACACATAAATCTGTATAAAATCTGAGTACAGATGCTTTCTTAAGGGCAGCTCTAGGTAAATACGGGGGAGTCAATGTACATAAAAAAGTCTCATTAAGTATCTTGATGAATTTGAGCCAACCATAGGACTTCGTTATTGTCCCCCTGTTTCCTAGCATTGTTTTCTGCAGCAGAAATGGACTTTACTACTTATACCCATGGGAAGCAAACTCAGGTCAGAGAGTTACTGATGGATAGAGCTTGGCATCCCTTTTTCAAATAATTTCTAAATTGGAAAAAAATTGCTAATGTTTCACAGAGGGACAAAGAATGTTGATCTCCAAACCATTTGCAGACCAAAAATTCAGGAAAAAGTATCATTTTGGGGCAACTGAGACTTTTTTTTTAAGTTTTCAAAACTTTTCACATTGGTTTCAACCACTTAACTTGTATGTAACAATAATAATTAAAAAACCTGTCTCAAAATGTCAAGAGAGAAGATAATTTCAAACCAGAGAGGAAAATTTTTCATTTCCAAATGCCTAAATGGAAAATACAGAGTGGATGAATGGAAACTGTTCTTGCAAATCCTTTTCTTTTTGGCAGACTTGGTTTCTTTTTTGATAAAAAATATTTTAACTGAGAATTTCCTAGACTGACTGTACCGATAAGTATTGAACTTCCTCAGCGAGCTGCATGGCACCTGTGTTGGTGCGATCTCGGGAGCTGGCTAAATGCCTGGCGGGAGGGTCGGTGGCAGGAGGATGCTCAGATGTGCTGCTCCCCGGTGGTGTAACAGCCTGTCTGACATGTGCCCGTGAGGATACAAGTTTGAAGAGGGTTTGAGAGTCCAGATTAGGGACCAGGTAATTCTGCTGAAGACTGAATTTTAGCGTTAGGGAAAATATGGAACTTTGGGGGAAATTTGAAGATGTGGTCCTGCCTGAGGCTCAAAGTATGTGCATGGATTATTGGGGAGTTGATTGCAACAATCCCCGGCACTCCCATGAGAAGTGGAGAGCAAGGATCATTTTTGATGCACACGCAATGTCATTCATCATTTTTTTCAATTTCCTCTCTGTTCATCAATTACACGTTAAATGTTTCACCTGTGAGCCAATGCAGAGTGAACACGGTAAAGCTAACAAATCATGCCAAAAGCTTTTTTTTGTTTGTTTTAAAATCTTGATTCATTGCAGCAATAAATCTTTGCTACTTTCTGAGCTACAAATTCTCCTGCATTATGGACTCAATAATATTCATGATAGCGGGCTTGACTCAACTCCCTTATATTGGTATAAAGTAAGAATTATTCTATGCACTTGAAAGCGATTGCAGAACAAGAGGAGAATTGGGTTTTGTTGTGTGGTTTGTTTTTTTTTTCCTAAGAAGTAATACAGATTAATTTAACAGCTTTTATATCTTCAGAGTCTTACTAATGTTGCTCTACAATGATGGGGGCAAGGGTATTATTATTTTATAATTATCTGTTATTAGTACTATCTTCTTTTTTCATAAAGTATTGCCTTATAAAACAAGATGTGAGGTTTGCAAAAGGGACTGCGATTTTTTGTTTGTTTTTATTAGAGTAATTAAGGATCAAGTTTTCGTTTTCTTGTTAGAAGAAATCAGGTTGTAATAAAGGTAGAAGCTGCTAAAACACGTGTGTCTGAGAAAGCCAGCAACTGTTATCCACATGGGCCAATAAGCGTGTGAAAACACCTTGGCCTCTTCTTATGTTATTGAAAAATACAATACAGGTCACTATACATCTTTTAAACAGGCATAGTTTTACTGGATTTAGTGTTTTTTTTCTGATTTGGTTTTAACCTATAAATTGGAAAATAGATTTAAGCCCCATCATTATACCCTGCAATAACAACCGGTATGTCAAAAAGTAAAGGTAAGCAAGACCTGCTGTGCCTTGGCTATGATGTACCTATTGAAAATATGGAATCCATGAGTATGTTAGTGGGAGAGGAAAACAGCGAGGCTCTGAGGCAGGATAGTTTCTTTAGCAAACTGCTGGGAAAATATGCTTTGACTTCAAGGTGCAAATGTATCATCCAGTATTAATGAGTAGGCCCTGTTGTAGTTGCTACAGGTCAAAACCACGCATGTGGTGAAGATAAGCACTATGTATTTCTACAGGGACACTGATCACAGCAGTTGCTGCTACAAATTGGCATGAAATGACATTGGATGTCAGAGATTGGAGCTTTGTAATTTTAATTCCCAAGTTTGCGTCCCATGCATTGCAATCCTCTCCTGTCCCTGAGAACAATGACCTGTAAGCAAATTGAGAGCAAATACTGAACTGGATATGTACATTCAACATCAAGAGCTGCCATTTAAAATAGCCTTACCATTTTTACGCAAGTTCATGATACCTAACTTCAGGCTTGCAGCTTCAGAGATATGAGTCTAACAACACCTCACAAATGACTGACTTTTGTGGGCATCGTTCTGGCCAAATAATGAAGAGCAGCAATCACTCCAAGATCAGGGTTGCCCAAGAAGCTTCCTAAACCAAAGCAGCAAGAGCAGACAGGGTTTTGATCCCAAGGATGCTTCTTGATAACCTTTTCTGGTGGATGGGCTGTAGGGGTAGAACTGCTTTTTACCGTACGTTCTGTTTTTAATTATTGAACAACACTTTTACTTCCTATAGCTGTGGAAGCAGAGGTGGGCAGCCTCCCCTACTTTTATGCCATGTGTTTTTCATTTGTATCTGTTTGAAGCTCTAGAGAGGGCAGATCTGTAACTTTATTCTTGTGTTGAGCTGGAGACAGAAATGATAAGTGAAAATAGAAACACCTCTCTCCCGGTGCGCTGGGGAGTGCCAGAAGCAGCCTGGTGCTCTCTCCGGAGCAGGGTACCTCTGAGTGCTCCTTTGGGCATCATCCAGACTGCTGCTTTTGGGGGAGATTTCAGTTTGCACAAGGTAACCTCAAGCAGTCAAACAATAAAATCTGCCTGAGCTCATTCTTTTTGTTTCCACTGTTAATGCTTCTGTGCAGCCAATTTGTTGCCTTTCTCTTGGTGGAAAGAGATTCAATTTCTCCTTGTTCCTACCACCTGAAGTGAGATAAATCACCCAGCCCATCCTCACCTGGCTTCATGGGCTGCATTTGTAATAACTGCTTCCATGCCTTTTGTCTGGCTGCTTTGGAAGGAAACTTTAAATCACTCTGTTTGGGAGGCAGAAATGTCAAAGCTGCATTTTTGCCTGCTCTACACAGTTTGTGTGCTTTCCTGTGTCAGAGTCTGATGGATGTAACTTCACCTGTCATCTGCCTGGTGAGCTGCATGGAGAGAGGGATGCTCTGTCTTACCGCTTTGTCTCAGACTCTCATGGACCAAGTGAATTTCTGTGATCCTTGAAGTTCCTGAATATCTGTGAGCTAGAAAGATCAAAGAAAATTATGAGCACTCACTCTAGCACAACTGTGCTGTGGATAAGGAGCATGTCCTTGGAGCTGCATTGCCCCAGGAACTGACGGAGATCAGACCGTGACCACAAAAATGCCAGTGTGGTCTCTGATTTCCTTCTTGTACCACGGCATGAGCCATCAGCTGGTGTTTTACTGAATACAAATCACTTCCCCTCACCGTGGCCTCGCTGCCCCTTTTATAAGCTTGGAGTAAACTTCATACTTGCCTGTATGAGTGTGGGCTGAATGTAGGATGAAGGCTTAATAACCCTGCTGAACCCTTTGGTTCTTCTGGTTCGCCAGTGTAAGAAAAAAAAAAGGTGATCTTAAACATCCTTATTCCTGTATAAACACATAGTTGAGTTGCAGCTTCTTCATCTCTCATATAAAACAGGCTATATAAGTGTCATGGAGGGAAACAGCCACTTTAACCATGAATATCTGAAAGACGGATGGCATTAAAAATATTGGTGGCAGGAGATGCTGTGCAGTAGTGTAGGCTTTTAAAAGTTGGAACAACATGTATGGCTGGGACTAAGTACAAAGAGGCTAAGTTTCAAGGTTTTAAAGTTTTGCTGCAAGGACTGAACAGAGATCTAGCAACGCCAGTGAAAAATAAAGTGACTTTTTTCACTGAGGAAAGCACACAGTGCTTCCTAGCAGCTCGGCCTATGGGTGTGGGTAGTATGTTCTCTCTAGATACAGCAAATTTGCCATTCCTTGAGTGGTTAAATGTTCAGCAGCAGCCTATGTCTCAGACTGCAGCACGGGGAAGAAGCCATGCATGGGGTAGATGAGAGGGACAGGGTTAGATTCCATTAATGACTTCATTCCATTAATGACATCAATGAAAATTGAAGCTAATCCACCATATAGGATTGGCCCAGTCTTTGTTGTCTGTTATTTAATCCCTACAGAATAGTGCACTTATCCACTTCTTTGCTGTAAAAAAGAAAAATTATTTGCACTTTTTTTTGCATAAGTTGTTCTAGAAATCTAAATTAAGTCTAAAAAAGGAGATGATGAAAAAGCACACAAGGAGGATACAGAGAAGAGGACTTTTTTCCCCTTACATCTGTGATCGAAGCAACGTAGTCTGCGTATCCGCTATAAACTTCTCCCAAGACCAAATGAGACCCCTTTGCAGATGTCAAGAATATTTGTTTCAAGTGAGACTGATCTATATTTTTATAAGAGAGTGCAGTAATAGATTTTAATTAAACTCTGCTCTACTTGGAGCATTAATTAACTCATTAGCTATTTTCCCATGAATCCATCCTTTTCTAAATGTCTTATGTCATCAATAACAAGGAAATTGCCTGTTTTGAAGTTATTAATATAATTTATTAAATACCTTTCTTATAACTAAGAATCTTTATTCTCCTGTCTGCATAGGCTGAAACATACTCCAGTGAATGTCTGCTTTGGCTCTTTTAAAATTATTTTTAAATGCCTAGTGGCCACATTTAGAATCCATAAGATACAAATATGTTACAAAAGATGCCTTATATGATGTCTCTGGTGGCACCACTAATGTATAGCTTACAGAAAAGCTTTGAGCTAACAAGGTCATTTCTCAATGTAATGTTTTGTAAGGTTTTAAATGCTGCAAGACTATTGCCAACTCTCTTTTTAAGAAAAAAAATCCACTGCACTTGATCGTTTTCAGAATTATTTGCAGACAGATTCTTTTCACATGGTTTCTGTTGGTATTCACAAGATTAGATATTCATTACTCCTGACCAGGTGGTTCTGTATCAGCTCTTTCCTCAGCAGAATCCGTATCCTTACAGAGAAAAGTGGGGGGCGTTGTGTTTTCAGTGGATGTTCTTGAAGTCCCTCTCTATTAAAAAAAGAGTTAACATTTGCTACTGGTTAAGCAGTGAACTGTTTGCATGAAAGGGATTAGGTCAAAATTCTTGAAGGAGAAAGTTTCAAAGGTTTAAATTGATTAATACTTGAATTTAGTCCCCAGAGTTGTATAAATGTAACCTGCAAGCATAACTGAGCATCTATGATTGTTGTAAGATTTGACAGAACAGGATTGTGATTTTTCAATGGTTAGCACAAATGCGATGCACTTTTTAGTTGATGACATTCTTCAGGTTGTATTTTCCACAACCGAGTCATTCCTCGCTTATTGTATTTTATTTTCTCTTGGGAGAAAGGAGACTCAAGTCTTTAATTATCAGCTGATGGGGCAGCTCAACTATGGAAGTCTCTGTATTGCCATAGTCCTGACTGGGGGAACAATCCTACTCCTATACAGGCATCAGTGTATTTTTCATTCAGTTCACTGCAAATGGGAACAGACCTGGTTTTACTGATAGAGGATAATTCTACCAAACGAGATTTCATTTACCCCTGGATTTCATCACTATGATTTTGGGCTTAAAGGACTTACCAGTTAAAAATCCACTTTAAAACAGAAAAGTCAAATATGCAGAAAACTGTTCCTTCACTTTCATGTCCACCGGGGTGTGATCTCATGCCTTTTCATATCAAAGATCATTCTTCTGTGGAAATATGCATCTTGGATGTTGGATTATATCCCTGTCAGCTCCCGTCCAAAGAGGATGTCCATGTGTTCAGGGAGCGCTGGTGTGGAGAGAAGCAGAAGGTCTCTGGATGACATCTAAAGAGGAACGCAGGTGTCTAAAACCAGATGTAGGAGGTCTCTGGCTGAGAGTTATCTTACACGAAGAAACTTACCCCTCTGACAGGGAGGTGTTTGGCCTACCTCGATTTATCAGTGTCCAGTAGATAATGACAAGGACTTTGAGAAGACAGTTCTCCCTATCCTAGAAAAGACTACGGACACTAGTGGGCTGTAATGCCCTCTGAGGCTGTCCGTCTCTCTTAACCGGTAAGAGATAGACTCTAGACAGCGAGACTGGACTGAGCGCCTCCCTTACAGATGACTAAAATTAATGGAAATCCTATTTTAGGAGGTCCAAACTGCAGTTTGGGAGCTCTCTCCTAAGTGATGTGCCTGTTTTCCTTATGGATTGACAATTTAACAAAGCCATGGGTTCCCGAGTGTCCCAGTGTAAGCGGGCAGGCGCTGGTCGTGCTGCTCTGGGTCATGCTGGGGTCTACGTGGTGCTGATGTCTGAATAGCTCTAGCCTGGCTCTAATCAATCCTGACATACTGATGCAATTGGACCTTTTATAATAGATATCTTTATTTTGAAAACTCAGCTGATGGGGTAAGGAGGAAGATGGGAGGGATCATTGATGCTTGCCCTATGTAAAATAGCATTATGGTTAAAGAACTTGTCAAAGCAACGCCTGACCTTCCTCGGCAGGGGACAGAGTCAAACCCACACTAATTTTCCAGGAGTGTGCACTAACCACCAGGCTACTGCTTAAATCGGCTTTCTTGTGCATTCCCTTTTCCATTGACCACCAAAAAAACCCAAAGCATATTTGAGATTAGTAAAGAACAGTAGCAAACATTCAATACATAGAGTCTGAGGCAACACAAGGGATTGACGTGAACTTTTTTGAAAGGTGAAGCTGTAATCATTATATTCCCTGCATTCAATTTATACTGTTGCCCGTAGCAATCTGAATTCTGTTAATTGGTAGTAATTTTATGCTCTTCTGTGAATTTTGCTGGTGGTAATTTTCTTACTGGATTGTGTACTTGTGTGTGGGGAAAAAATCTTTTTAAAAGTTTACGCTACCACTTAATCTTACTTAGTTTGGGGGCATTGTTAATTGGTTTATTTTAAAGTCATGCTTTTCAACATATTTCTTTTAACACACTAACATTTTCAACTACTTTTCCTCCTCTTTGTTTTATCTCACCTCTTTATTATCACTCGATTTCAGTGACTCATTTCTCATGTTTCCACGGGTCCATAATCATATCATGCAGCCCACCTTTTTTCTCACCTTGCTCTCTGTTCTCTCAGAACTAATTTTATTCTTCTTCTCGTAGTGATTCAAAGTATGAGGCTTCAAAAGGTTTAAGAAAAAAGGGGGCAGGGGGGAGGTGAGCTAAAAGAAAATGATACATCCACAGGCAATTGCAGAGGAAGGTTTGGGGAACCTTTCACATTTGCTTTTGCAATTTTTTAAAGGTTAAAATTAAAGAAGCACAGGGCTGAGCATCAGGCAAAAGCTCATAGGGCTTTGCTGTTCATGTGAATGTAGTTTTGAGTCTACTCACTGTAGCGCTGCCGGTTTGTTCACTTCCTAATGCACCTGTGAATCCCAGCCCATTAGGCTGAAGGAATCATCACGACGACATATGGCACCCAGGCAATCCGATCCCAGACAGAACTGCCGTTGTCAGCAGTTGTAATAAGCAGCGACTTTGGAAGCAAATTTTTCCAACTCCCTGAAGTTTGAACATCAGCATCCTTTCCCCTCTTCCCTGTAGTAGCATCTGAAATGGGAAGTTTAATATTTGAGGCTCTTCACCTCTGGTGGCTGTGCTGTGGTTCCTAAAGGAAGGTTGGGTGTTCAGTGGCACTTTTCCACCAAATTCTGAAGAATAAATAATGGCTGTCAGCATTTGGGGACTGAGGCATTTTTGATTCATGCCAGGATGACAGAGAAGCTATTACCTGTGTCTGATCCATTTCACAGCTCAGTGAGGCCACAGGTAGCTATCCTGGAGGTTGCTATTCAAATCACACCACACAGCACTAGATTAGATGCCAAGGATGCTTATTAAGGAAATAGTGAGATACCTTCACAAACAGAAGCTCAGGCTAAGCTACGACACGGGGTGTGAGAGAGCACAAGGAAAATTGGACGGATAGCCAGTTACAGCCCATATGGGTCTCTTCCTTGTTAATCTGAAAGTACTAAATTCATTGCAAATTAAAGATTAAATGCACTTCCTTTGTGGTGACATAAGTTCAATGAGCAGAAATAATGAAGGTTTCAGCAAACACTGGTTCTCTCTGTAGAAAAGAGCTTAATCTGTAATAAAATGTTGCCAGAATATCCAGTAGAACGGGCCAACGGTTCAGCAACTAGCGCTGAAGTCCAGAAGAAAAGTACTTTATTTTCTCTGTGTCTCTGCTTCTACAGATCATCAGTTGTATATGCAATCAGATGTCCTTGTCTACTTGTGTTTGATCTTGAGTAAAATTTGTGGAAGTTTCACTGTTGTTTACAATGAATTTAAAACAGACACTAAATCCCAGCTAAATCTTTGGATTTTAAAGCATTTTAGCTGTTTTCCCTGGAAAGTGAAGGATTGAATTCTGTCATTGGGTATAGTCTTTTTCAGCTATTTTGGAGGTTTTGATACAACATTATTGTCTGTCTTTCTCACAGTGTAGTAAATCATGGGTGGCCCCGAAGTCATGCTTTTGTTACAAAGAAGTAAACACCTTTCTGTAGGAATAATGCGAAACAAAATATATAGTTTTGCTGACTGACTCAGTGAATTTTCAGTAGACACAGTGGGCTGGGTATATATTTATAAAAAAATGTTGAAATGGGTGATCACTGCATGCAGAACTGAAGCTGATTTAGAGATAGAAGAGAGACACTACTAATGAAGAATATTGAAATTAGAAAGAGACTCATGTTGTAGTTTAAAGTCTTTTGACATTTACACTGTTCCTCATCATGGTGACTATGTTTTCTGAATGTATCTTAATTAGGGGTGTAGGTTATATTAAATCAATGCGAAGTGAGAGGAGCAATACACTTCCAGTAGCATCATACCCACATCATGAATGCATCCGGTGTTGGAGGAGCGGCAGTTTTTAGAAGTCTGATGCAAAGACAGCTCATAACTCTGAGGTTCAGCTCAGGTTCTCTGCATATTCAACTCTAATTTCAGTTTGGTTTTTTTTAAATTTATATAAGCTAGAAACAGTTTTTACATAAAGTCTAAATTCTTCATCTCACTGAGTGGTTCCACCAGACAGAGCTGTAATAGTGTTTATGCCCTGACCCACCTCTAAGAACGTCTGAACTAAGAAAATGTGGCAAACAGCCGTGCAAGTTTCATTGGTTGCAACTGCGTGTTTGCCTTCAGATTCGTTTGTGGACTCAGGTAGATGTACTTTATCTGCACGTGAAATAAAGTTTAAGGAATTAACTTCAAGAGCAAGCCGCAGGGTCAGGAGAGAGAAAATTAATTGATACGAGCCAATTGAGTTGGAAGAACTTAAAAGATCTGGAGAAGAAACACTGATTCATGTTTCAGCCTGAGTAAAGCACATTTTCTTGGGTTAAAAATGTTTTCTTATGAACTTCATAAAAGCAGACCAACCAGAATGCCCACAGCTGAATACTGAAATGGTATAGTTCATGCTATAAAGTGGGGGTCGGGAGAGATGATGATGCTTATAGGCAGGTAATGACCAATACAGAAAATATAAAGAAAGCACAAATAGCATGTTAAAGAGCTTTTCAAATGGAAGTGTAGTACTTTGGCTGGAAAAATAGTATTAACGTGTTGCCTTTGTTTAGGCTTTAAGGAAAGTTAAAATCATATGAAATCTAAGTTTAATAACAAGTCTGTCTACTAATTATAGCAACTGTGAAAATCTCGGTTGGGAGAGCAGAAGGAAACAAAAACACAATTAGCTCAAGAAACATAACACCAAAGCTGAAATGCAGGAAGGTGTCCCAGATGGAGCATTGTTTCTTTCCCTGTGCATTGCATCTGGTGCTGCAGACGCACACCAAGACAAAATGTAGTGAATTAAAGTCGAGCATTTGTCTGGCAGTCTGCACGATCTGATCACAAAGACTGATTAGGGATTAAATCCTTCTGACAGCTGAACTACTTAATAACAGAGGTTTCATAAGGTAGAAGGCTCAAGCCAATTGGACTGTGGAACAATTAGTTTTTCTTTTGGTAGAAACAAAAATAAAAAAGCACTGAAAACCCCAGTATATTCATTGTAGGCAATTTATTTTTCTTTTGCTTATTTGAAAACTTACCTTCCTTGCAGAACTAAGCATTGACCTTAAAAATAAAGCGTTTGGAGGGCAGGAGGGAAATAAGTGGGCAGACAAGAAGCAGCACATTGAGTTCTAACTGGCTTCAAAATGCGTTGAAATTATTTCTCCGAGAAAAGTTTTGTCACTTTTGGCAATTACTGGAAGCAGCTCAGAGGTGGATTTTATAATAGATGTTGCTTAGAAAAAGTTGATATCTACCAAACTCTGATGTGCAGAGTAGAGGGAGAAACTGGAACCAGTCTCTGGAGCTGAAAAACTTCTTGACAGGACAGTTTGGGGTTCAGATTCATAGCTACACCCTCTTTTTAGGTTTGAACTAAGTGTGATAACTCACGATTATTTCTCTTTTTTAAAGATTCCTTGAAATTTTTACTCTTCCTCTGAGTAAGTTATGCACAGAAAGTCAGAAGAAATGGAAGGAAATTTCTTTTTAAATATGAAAGCGTCAGTGATAGTAGAAGTCAACCTATATTATTAGCAAATTTCTGAAAATAAACTCAACAGTTTAAATCATGCTTGTTTGTCAGTGTGTTCTTAGTTTATTTTTCCCTTAGGTCCGATTAAGTCTGAGCTAATTAATCTAGAATAACACCAGCATTACCAAAATAAAGTGATTGTTTAACATAACAAAGCTGGTAATTAGTATAATTCTAGAGACAATGTTAGCATCAGCAGCAGTGAATACCTCTGTGGGATGTACAGCCAAATTGGGACTATCTGGAGACACCTCCCTTCAAGAATATTATCTTGATTAGCTCTATTATCTTGAGGCTCTTCTGGTGGTAGTTTCTCCCTCTGTCTTGAACAGCCACAAGTTCTTCAGATCCGTAACTGCAGCAGCTTTCCTTGAACAAGCTTGGCCAGCTACAGATAATCAGCCGTTTGTGCTTCTCAGCAGTCAGACTGGTATTGATTAGGTAGCCAAAATTTTCCATCAAAACAGCCTGATTATGTCTGTCCCCAGTGAGCTTGCTGTTCCTTCTCCATTACTGCTCTGGTGCCCCGGCAGCACTTGGCTCCATTTTCAGCCTCCCTTCTGCATGCTCTGAATGGCAGCAGCAGCACAATCGGTCTATGCTAAAAGTAACATCTGAAGTCATGTGCTGAGGTCACAGCCTCGCATTTAAGAGACTAAACCCATATTTTCTATCTCATAGTGTCAAATAAAATGCAAGTCTAGAACAAGCTATGCTGGGTAACCATCCGACTTGTTTCCAACGGCCTGGCCAGACCTGCTCGTTGCTGTTGGAAGAAATAGATCTGCGTGCATTCAGTAGCCATTTCTTTGGGGCTGCTATTTTTTTTTTAAAGGTAACAATGCTGCCCACAGAAATTCGGAAGCATTGGCTTCCAGAGGTCAACTGCCCCAAAGACACCTTAAGAGCTACAGTGAAGGGGTGAAGCGATGGACGCATTCCAGATCCTCTGCAGCCAAGTCCTGACTCTTCAGCAGCTTCAAAGTGTCTTGACGGCATTGGTACGATTAGGGCAGGGTCAGTAGACATGAAGTAGAGAGGGTAATGTTTTCCAGGTGGTGCTGCCGGGATGGGCAGGTGGTATCTGCACCTGTAAATTCCTTCAGATTCTACTCACGTCTCAAAGAACAGTTAAGAATCCAAACCTTAATTATTGAACACAGACTAACGTTTCCACTGAATAAGC
>WAAD01040764.1:0-20226 GCA_013389945.1 Fregata magnificens | reverse complement strand
CAGTTCAGTATTAGAAATTCCACAAATAGTACTCCGTGTTAAAACCATTACAATAATTCAAACTGTTCATTTCAGTGACACTTCTTCCACCTACAGCAAATTCAAAATTAGTTCTGTTGATGGAAAGACTAGCTGGTTTGTATTTAGAAAGTCAAATCTACTTCTGAACACTGTAGCATTTTATTCTACTCACATTACAAACAAAACTGTCCAAGAGTTCAAACCGAGGGGAAATCAGATTTTTATGTAGTGATTCAGGCTGTAAACTTGTTAGCTGTAAACTGTTGTAACTTGTCGCTTTTGTTATCTACAGATTCTAAAATCTTGTGTGAACACATATGCTAATATAGCGTGATGCACATGTTAAAAAAATAAAAAGTTTATTTTAAAAGTACAATGTAATTCCTGAATTGACATGTATGACAGCTATACTGATGAACCACATGTTTTCTCTCCCCATTAGGGTTGCAACAGTACTACGTATATTCAGGATGCTTTCCAGCTATTGCTTCCAGTTCTGCAGATTTCACATATCCAGACCAGTTGTTTGAAAGCACAAGAGTGACAGTTTCCCAGCAGTTGTCACCATGGGGCTTAACAGAGACCAGAGACCTAATGTCTTTAACGTATGCAGATAGAAGAGATGGTATGAGGGATGCGTGGCCACTTAAGAGTCCTTTGAAGACACTAAATGCAGTTTTGCACATACAATATTGAACAACATTTTGAAACTCTTTCAGACTTTCAGACTTCAAACTAGTTAGTAAAGTGAGTAATTTCTTTTCCATTAGAGTATATCGTTTGCATTAATTTAAACTGAAGTTTATTGATACTAGCATTGACTTAAATACAGATTCTAAATGTTGACCCTTTCAGTTGTAGACGATGTATGAAGCAAATCACAATGTTAAGTTTTTTAAAACATTTTGGCCCAAATGACCGTTTCTATTGTTTGTATACTAACTGTCAGTTAAAAATGTATATTTCAAAAGTTGCTTTCAGTATTTAATTTTAGCCAACATGAACAAATTATTGTAGTGTTCTGCTTGTTAAATATTTTTTACAGTAGCAAATAATAACATCATAATAATCTGTACCACTTACATAACACTTCGTGTTGAAAGAGTTGTACAGTAATAGGCATTAACTTTACTAAATTAAAATTATGGAGGATATGCATACAGCATTATACTGAAAAGAAATTTTCTGAGCCAGTTAAGAGCACAGGTAAAGCTCTATATTTGCTGACCCATAATTTTATATTCATTTATGTCTATTCCTTAATTCCAACAGCTGAACGACATTGCAGACCAAAGTAATCTTTTTAATATGCAAGGAATAGAAAACTTCCCTTTTGTTTGGCAATTGAAACACCCCCAAAATAACCTCCTCTCAGACGTGTTACTAGGTTAGCACTTTGGGGTTTAATTTGGGCTTTCAACAGTATGAACCTTTTTATCAAATGGAGCTACTGATACTGACAATTCAGAAATACAGTTTTTGGGCATAGAAAGGAAGTTGTGAAAAGAAGTTATGCTTTGGGTGGGGAGGTCATATGTCAGAGCAATCACCTTTTCTCTGAGGCGGTAGCTAGACAGAGCATAACTGAGCAGCAGGAACGATGTTTCATAATAACACTAGCAACCATGGTAATTTGTCCGTATCCTTAGCTTAAAATCCTGAGCTGTGAACCTCAGAATTTATTTAGGCTAGTTTACCTCGTAGACAGGACAAACCTTCCAATATTTTATGTAGGCTGTTCTCCTGGATTTTCATTGTTTGTTATGTTTCTTTCAGCTATTTTGTATTTTTTTTCCTCCTGATACACACATGAATTGTATTTAAATGCTTTTTAATTTTAGGTAACATCTGAATATGTTTAATCATAGAAGCATAGTTCATACGTCATAAAATTAATGAAATACAGCATGAGGAAATACTATCCTGTTTGTCAGAAATGAGAACCATGTATCTGCTTTGCAGGACAGAAAGGTCTGTTTGTGTCTTACACTATTGTGGTCCCTGCTCTGCTGTCACACGCATTGTGACTTTTCCATCCTTTGTTATTTAGAGATGAAATTTTCACTATCCCTGAAATAAGGTTTATGACGCAAAATCTATTTTCCGCCACCTGGTAATTTGACAGATTTGAGGTATCTTTCTGGGTAAGTAGAAGGGGTACAGTCTTCAACTCCACTTGCACAAAACTTACAGCAATGTGAACAAAAATAAGAAAGCCCCTTGGCAGCCGAAAAGGCAAACAATGTTGACATTCATTGGTATTTATGCCATATTGAACAACTAACATTACTACAACATGGGAAAAAGAGGGACACGGGAAAATGCCACTGGTAGGCAGACTCACTAGCCCAAAGGTAGGATACAGCTCCCACCAACCATTATATCCATGACACTTCCATCTTGCATTGCGTTATTTCTGAAAGCATCTTTTCAAAAGTGTATTACAAAATAATGTTTAGTTGATGCAAAACACTGCATCATACCCAGTGCTTCTCTGGCTTATGCACTTTGGGGGGAGTAAGCGTACTCTCCTCTGGTAGTCCTCTCTGGCTGCTGGAAGAGACACACGCTTGTACTTACTTGACATGGGGTCATTTTTGTATACACACTTTAACCCAGAAGAACAGCTCCTCAGTGCGGATTACTGAGGACCATGTACTTGCTTCATACACTTCATGGTGAGAGATTTTCAGTTTTAAAGATCTGGACATCAGTGAAAGCATTCAGTAGCTTTTAAAAAGGCCTATTCGTTTAAAGTTTTTTTTTCTGTTGTTCTATGCTGACAAGCAGAATATAATACCTGGTTAAAAGCTTGTTTATTTTTCAAACAAAGACTGCCAAGAAAAGTCTAGTGTTTTCACCTATCAATCATTACATCCTGGATTTATTTTTACTTTAATTTCATAATTATTTTTCATCAAGAAGCCCTTTTGTCCACGCTGGAGTAGAGCTCTGCATCAGGTATCTGTAAACATGATATTACTGCCAAATGAGTCATAGAACATAGCAATAGCTGTTTCATATTGTTCCTATGCTGAGTTAATGTTTTCAGACATAAATGATTTTAGTTACTTTTTCATATGGATCTTTTTTTTTTTCTCTGAAATGCAGTACAGAATATGTAGTGTTAAACCTGTCAGAAAAATGGGTTGACTGATAGTGGTGCCTTTTAGCAGAGGCTGAACAATATAGTATGAGAAGCTTCAGGGGATAATGTTTGAAATCATTGAGGGGCATTCTTAAGACAAAGATTGCTTGTCTGAGATATTACTTACTAGAGGTTTCACTGTCTTGCTTAAATTCTGTATGTGTTGAATAAAGTACCTTACCCTAAAGTAAAAGAAGCTATAAAAAATAAAGTGTGGACTTAAAGTATTTACATCCATACAATGTAAGAAGGGAAATAGGGCAGAATACAAGCATAGGGATACTCCATCTGATCTCCGATGCAATCATCTTGTCCTAGGAAAACTGAATATTGTATATATTTAAATCAATTTTAGGTAAGTAATATTTCAGTAGAAAAGTACTATGTGGATGTAACCAGAATATTTTGTTTACACTGGTTTGTGTTTTTCCGTGAGTCAAGTAAATCATTTGAGATACTGAACTGAGACAGTATACTAAAAAAGAATATTTTGAAGAATAAGGCGATGGGAGGATGTACTCAGTGGAGTCTTTCACTTTCTGATTTTGTGATTCACCTTTGGAATGATGAGTGTGATTTTACTAAGAGTCTGACAAAAACAGACGCTGGGACACTCAAGTCAAGAGAGACTGTTCTTTCCTTCATCACCATCTTTTTCCAGGTCAGTACATCGAGTGTGCCTTGGCACTTCTCAAACTACTAGGTTTTAAGTATTTTTTTACAAAACAGCCTAGATGATTGTGAAAATTACCTGTTCTCTTGAGCAGATCTGTTTTTCATGGTATTCCATTCACTTTTGAGCACACCTTCTTATGCAGAGACAAAGGAGGCCAATGGCATCTTGGCTTGTATTAGGAATAGTGTGACCAGCAGGAGCAGGGAAGTGATCGTGCCCCTGTACTCGGCACTGGTGAGGCCACACCTCAAATACTCTGTTCAGTTTTGGGCCCCTCAGTACAAGAAGGACACTGAGGTGCTGGAGCGTGTCCAGAGAAGGGCAATGAAGCTGGTGAAGGGTCTAGAAAACAAGTCTTACGAGGAGTGGCTGAGAGAACTGGGGCTGTTTAGCCTGGAGAAGAGGAGGCTGAGGGGAGACCTTATCGCTCTCTACAACTACCTGAAAGGAGGTTGTAGTGAAGCGGGTCTTGGACTCTTCTCCCAAGAAACTAGCGATAGGACGAGAGGAAATGGCCTCAAGTTGCGTCAGGGGAGGTTTAGATTGGACATCAGGAAGAATTTCTTTACCGAAAGAGTGGTTAGGCATTGGAACAGGCTGCCCAGAGAGGTGGTGGAGTCGTCAACCCTGGAGGCGTTCAAAAAAGGTATAGACGTGGCACTCCAGGGCCTAGTTTAGGAGGCATGGTGGTGTTAGTTGATGGTTGGACTTGATCTTAGAGGTCTTTTCCAACCTTAATGATTCTATGATTCTATGATTCTATGAGGCAGACTTTTGCACTCACTAAGTTGAGAAATTTATCAAGATGAAACTTAGAGCAATGTCTGCATACCTACAGCCTTGCAGACGATCCACTATTACAGGTCATCACTGAAGGATGAGCTAGAAGTAAACTATTAGACAAGTCATTTGCTGTATTTGTATATTAAAGGTATTTGTCTCTTTTTTTTAGGCAAACGAAGCAAGCTGTAAGTTGTTTATGGCTTTTTAGGGTATTGTCTATTCATATGTAAACATCTCTTCCCCATGATTTGCTCTTACACTCCAGCATCCATTGCTTGAGACAGCTAAACAAAAGAACTGTCTCTTCCACCTTTTTCATGCTGCTTAGATCACCCACTGAAGCCGTTAATACCTTCCTCTAAAATGTGCCTCAATCGTATAATACAAAATCACAATCATTACCATTTGAGATGCTTTTTAATGATGTTTCCAGCGTCACCCACCAGTCAGGATTCATAACAACTTTTATGAGTGTGAAACGCCACAGTATTTTGAGTGACATACAGATTTTCACCTTTTTTCTGATTCACAAAAGTGTTTTTTATCATAGAAGCAGTCACCCAGCTCATAGGATTATCTTTGAGACATTCCACTTCTATTTCAAATGACAGCCCTGTCCTTTCTGTTAGTCTCAAAAGAATGTAAAGAGTGGAAAAGGACTTTCTTGAGTTCTTTTTAAAACCATCTCATAGCAAGGCTTAACGTGACAGCATCAGCCAGTCTGACCTGCTTTGAAATTCTTACAATCTGACTGGAAAGCCCTCTGGACTTTAAACGCTTTTTTTCTGTCTCAGGTCAACCTTTGTTGCTGAGAATATGAGGACATAACCAGCTGCTTTTAGTGTGCGACCTGTACATTTTCCGTGCTGTGACTCCTACCTCAGCATTCATAATATGAATAATATGAATAATATGGTGTGCAGCTTTAGAATTAAAAAATTGAAAATAAAGTGTCAAAAATTGAGCTGCATTAAAAAGATGAGAGCAGGAAAATGATTTTCAAAGGAAAATAAACAGGATGTGCTCTCTGGGAATTGCAACAATTTTCAAGGTTGGATTAGAGAAAAGGCTTTCTGAAAGAATTTTTCAGCATTGTTCAGAATAAACAAGAGATGACATCTGATTAGTTCCAGCAGAACTAGAATAACAGCACTTCTGAAGTAAAATGAAAATCTGCATGAACCTGAAGGAAGTCAGTCAAAAGATAAGAACATTCAAAGAGGAAGAGCTCAAAGGAAAGAAGACAGCTAATTTGATCACTCTAGATCTGCAGTACTCATTCTCCCTTTATTTCCTGCACCCCAAAAGTCCCTGAGCACACATCTGCTAAGAACTTCTTATTAGTCTCCCCACTTTGATCTCCTTTTCACAGCTTCCCTTTACAGTCTTTTCAGGAGGGGCTCTCATAGGCTGAAAGCAGAGCACTAGCTATTCATTCTGCCTTTCAAACATTTTACCCAAGGAGTGAAAGAATATTTCTTATGTAACACTACAATAATGTGCAAAAGGAGTCTAAAAAAATGGCAGCAAAGACTAATCGTAATTCTTAGTGAACTGCATTTGCTGCTGCTGTAAAGAGGAAGGTGTGAAGACATTACTCAAAGAAATGTGTGCTATTTCTCTTCCGTGATACAGGGTTGAGACTGAAAGGCATTCGACAACAGGTGCCAGTTCTGGAGTCAGATAGTGTCACCTAAGTGAAAGCCAGAACACTGGGTAATTCAAACAACTTTTAAACACCTTCAGAAGCCTCTCAACCCATTTACTAGACTTGTAAAAATGCAGTCCTACTCCTCTTGCCCTTGCTTATCTCAGACACTGTATCAGCAACTTATATGATGCTGGTGTTTAAGGTGGTCTGTGCCTTTCCTCCAGTTCCCTCATCAGTTCTGCCCCATGTCCATTTTGCACGTTTCTGTAGGAACTTCGGTTCTGCCTTCCCCACCGGTTTTGTTCACCCCACTCTCTTCCACCTTCATGTCTCCTTCCCCCTGCTGGTTTCTGAGGGTCTTCCCTCCTGCCCATCATCTTGTGCTTGAGAGGCTGCACCAGGACATCCTTTCTCTCCTCACATGTTCAGTTTTGAAAAAGCCAGAGGTGAAGACAAGGGGTTAAGAGGACATGGGAGGAGAGAAACCAAGAGGATCTCAGGAGAAAATGGGAAGACACTAGACCTGTTGCTTTTTAGTCCCCTTCTTCCTCCTCCAGTGTAAGGAGGTTGGACTGGAGACTGCCTGAGGACCCTTTCAACCTGAATTACCTTAGGATCACATTTTTTTCTTGCCATTCTTACCAATGTCTCCCCATTCTCCCACTGTGCCGTATAGGTTGGATCATACTTGCAAGACAAGGTAAACTCTACTCAACAGAGATTAAAATCTTGTAAGAGCCTCTTAGGTTTACTTGTTCTTGGTGTTCTATAAAGGTAACTTGAAAGATGGAACCTTCCAGGGTAGTAAAACCAAACACTTACAGAGCTGTGGGATAAGTGTGGGTAATAAAATGGTAAGTCACAGTTCAGCCATCCAAGGAAAAGAAAAGAGGGAGGTTATAGGCAGCAAGAACAATAGAATTAAATTATAGGAGAAAGGAAATTAAATGGGGGTCACAAGGAGCAGAGCTGTCCCTATCAACAAGATCTGTGGATTACTGAAGGGGAAGAGGGATAGATAGTGCCATCATTTGAAGCATTTAAACACTGACTAAAATGGCCTTAGCAATTCAGCAGTCATTTGAGATAGGTGTGTCTCTTCATCTGTAAGTTGCTGTTCTATAGTAAGAAGAAGAAAAACCAACCAGAAACAAATTGTGAGAGGTTTATTTTATAGACTGTATTAAAAAATCCATTTCTGAAAGGCTTTAAGTTATTACCACAGATAAGCAATAAAGACTCAAAAGCCCCCAAATCAAGAAAGTCAGTATTTTTTCTCTGCTTTTTTTATAAGATGGTAACAAACAATAGAAACAAACGCTTCAGACTTATCCAACTAAATATAAAAAATTCCATATGGGCTCAAATCATTCAGAAGCTAATGTTCACAACTATTCCTATTAAATCTGAGCTGCTTGGTGCAGTATGACTGGAGAAGCAATTTCAGAAAGCTTCAGGAGGGAAAAGCTACATAAATGTAAGGGATGGAAGTTATGAAGTATTAACATGATGCTAAATTGCTGCCTATCATATTTGCAATGGGCAGTTTACAATCTGTTCATCCTGATGGATTTAGCACAAGGGAGTCTGAAGTCCTGGCTCTGCACTTTCTGTCTCTGCCTAGTAATTGATGGTTAAATTGCACCCACAGATAATGTGTTAGCACCAAATGAGTTTGGGACCCTGCTCAGCCCAAACAGCTCCATTACACTGAGAGGAGCAGTAATGGAAAGTAAGAAAAGTTCCAGGAGATAATGAGTCTGAATACTAATGACCTAAGCTAGTACAAAAGAGAGAAATGCAATTTATCAAAAAGCATGAAACCCATTTGGTGTCCTAATGAGTTATTAAAAAACAATAATAACGATTTTGTGATTTGAAGCCAAATTACTAGTTTTCCACATTTTTTTCTTTATCCACTAAGATGTTGCAGAATTTATTAAGGTCTTCCTGGTTTACTGCAGAAATTAAAATGTACTGCAGAATTCTCTCCTTCTGTGATCCTTCAGCCACCCTCCTCAACAGCCAGGAATTGTATCTTTTAAGCATCTTAGTCACCTAGAGCATTAAATAGGCTGAAAACTGCTTGTTTCATGAAAGTTGCAGGTTGTTTCTATCTTTAAACAGCCTTTCTTACCCTGTGGAGAATACAAAATAAATCTCTTGTCAGATAGAAAATGAAATTATTGCAAGGATTATCTCACATCTGTATGATTAAGTATAAATCCTGAATGAACTGAAAATAGATGTGAAATCTATACTCTCCTACTGAATTTGATTCTACAGCAAAACATGTTTGTCCATCATTCATATTTTCTTAATACCAAATAATTCTGATGATAGATAAAACGGAGCTTCTCCACTAAAATGCATAGTTGGCATTTGCATGAAATATGAGTAACATAGCTCCACAAACCGGAAATGGAGATGCTTTCTTCTGTGGTGTATGACGTGTCTTCTTTCATCCAGTAGTAATCATATTTCATATGGCGACATCTGAAACTAAAGAAAACAATATCAGAAAAAAGAGGAGGTTAAAAAAGCAGTCTTTTCCAATTTATCTTAGATGTCATTCTTCTGACTTTCACAGTAATGAATTCGCCTCTTTATTGCAAAAGAAAACAACAATGTAACTCAGAGGCAGACAAAATAGAAGATACACATCAGATTGGAGCAAAAGACCTAGAAATGGTACCTGCCAACAGGATGGTGGTTCAGGTACCTGCCCTGCAAGAATACGATGTAGGAACCTGAGTGAGAAGCACTGGACCTCAGTCACTTTCAGAGAAGCTTGGCAACCTAAGTGTGGGTGGAGCCAGAAGCTGCTCTAGAGAGCATTCACCACATCCACCAGGCTGAAGAGCGCCAGTAAGGATGTCCCTGAAGTGTCTCAAACTGGGTTTCTGCAGAGTGTCTCCATCTACATAGGGTTCAGCCTGGAACTCTCTTTTAAGGTAGGTGGTGGCTGAACTCAACTCTTCAAAAAACCAAGCAGGCTTCACTCTCTTCTTCCCTCCTGGCAGCTAGATGAGGGGAGAAGGGGTTTGTGTGATATCTGCCTCCACTCCAGAATCTCTTGGTCTGTGTTAGCTCCTGGGCTAACTACTCCCCCTGCAGCAGAGTGTTCAAAAGTAATTTTGGGGTATTAACAAGCTCTTACTGCAGCTGAGCCAAAATAAACTAAATGAACCTAATGGGAAAAAATAAAAACAGACCAATCCGAACCACCAGCTGGATGGAAGAATTTGCAAACCTGTGCCCAACTGCATTTCCCATACTATACTCATATACAGTAGGACAAATTTGGAAATAATGGAATAAGAGCAGCTTTTTCCACATTGCCAAGTGAAAAATACTCCTCAGTAATCATCAGTGAGAGACTTGAAATTTGGACTGCAGCTCCCAAAGTAGCACGTGATGAGGAACCTGGAAATAGGAAAATGCCCAGGTCCCAGTCAAGCTCATCTTTAGTTTTTAGGGAACTATACAATGCCAGGGGGTAAAAGCATAGGATTTCTGTACTTCTTATTCCCACATGGAGTGAAAAAGCAAATGTAGCTTGTCGCCCATTCTGGTAGTTCATGTAGCTGCAGGCCCAGTAACAACATCTGTCTCCCTTTTCCTTTACATCATAAGAACTAGGATAAGAAGTGTATCTTTGGCTGTGAAATCATACTGGAGGCAGCAGCTGCTGAAGTGAGCTAGAAAATGACAAGTGTAGGCAGGATACAATGCATCAAAAATTGATGCCAGCTAATGGAACGGGGTTTAAACAGCCTGCACAGTGCCCATTACAGTCCAGTTCTGCAAGCAAGCAGGAATGCTTCCCTTCAAAAACCTCCAAGTGTCTGTTTTGGAGAGAAACACATCCTAGCATGTATTTTATGCAGAGCCCAATAATTGCACCAAGTACCCTGGAATGTGCTCAGCAATCTGATTCTGTGAGCTTTTTCGTACTGAGAGGAGTTTTCGTTTTAATGTATGATTAAGACTTGATGAATCTATTATGGAAGCAGAAACAGGAGGAATTATCTTTCATGATATTTAAAAAAAAAATAGGTAATTGAGTGACTGCATGGAGTCCTGAAAACAATTTAAAGCTGCATGTGGGCATAAATCTTTTTTCATAGTTATCTACAGGAATTCATAAAAGGATAACAAATGATGTCTTACAAAAATGGCCAACTGGCAAACCCAGTATGTCAATACTAGTAGGAACTTCTGCCTTCAGCAGCATCACACCCAATTTTATGATGACTTTAACAACAGTACTATCACTTCTGAGCACTGAAACGATGCTTTTCAGAAAAAGTGTCAAAAGGATAATTGGAAGGATCCCAGCAATTTAAAATCACACCTACTGTTCTTTACAAATACATGCATGATTTATAAAAACAGCTTAACTGTAATCTTCCTCTGGCTCCTGAGTACACTCGGTACGTGCCTTTGCTAGAACATTTTGAGCTACAAGTTTCACTGTTTCCCCTGCATAATTTGTATCTTCTGTTGTTTGTGTGGGTGTCTTGCTCAAAGAGAGAGAAAGATTCTTTTAAATATGAAAACGTTTTTGTAAAGCCGCAATCACATAAGGAAAAGCAGGCAAAGAATATTTTTAGTTGCCCTTTCTGTTTGTGCTACTAACTCATGCAATGATGGCATTTAAAGACCTCTTCAGGAAAGCAGCAGGGGCCTGAGCCAAAGCCCAGGTAATACCCTAGGTGGACCTGCATTGAATTTTCCTGGTATTAGACTGGACTCTGCAAAATTAAATTTCCAAATTGCTACAAGAGGGTATCCTTAGAAAATGACAGCAGTGATGATACTCTGAATGTAGCTGGATAGGAATCAGCCTCTCATACAGTTAGTTACTTACTGATCCCTTGTGCCAACCACCACACATGGGAGGTTTCATGTCCACGTGCTTTTAGATTGTAAGAGAGGAAAGGGACCCGTCAATTTCTTTTATTTTACAATCTCTGTGAAAGAGGTTTTCACCTTTTTAGCTATATACATGCTTCCCCCGTGCATCCTTCCTGTCAGTTACCTGTCCTCTACCTTATATTCCAGTTTTATAATCCATTTCACCTGAAGATAAGATTGTGCCTTAAATTCTATATTCACTGGGAGACCAACTTGTCTTATCTAACTATACAGCTACACTGTCACTCAGAAAGAAATACAGAGATGTGAAGCACCTTAGGCGTTCAAGGATCTCAAAGCTCTTTACAAAGAGAGATGGAAGTGCTGATGGCAAATGGCAGTGTACTGAAAATCATTGGCAATTGCTGATGTGGAACTTTCATTAGCTTTTATGCAGCCTTTGACACGTCCATCAGTTTTATTAAGAGAATTAATGGAAGGCAGGACACTAAGATTGTTTCATCTTGCCCTTGGAGCATTGACTGTCAAAGAGACTGATGCAGTAAATAAAGTGTTTGGGGTAATAGTGACCAATTTGTGTGAATTTGATCTAACAACAGCTCAGAGCATGACACTGAACACTTTTTACCAAAAAAAAAAGTCCACAACAGTTGGCTTTAAGACACTGAGTTTTCCTTCTTTCTTTCTTTCTTTCCTCATAAAATGGCAGCACTTCATCCAGGAACTGTCAGGTCTGTATCTGTCTCTAATTTCCCCAAATACGAGAGAACACTGTTCTGTCCCTAGTCATTCATGAAATCCATTAATGCTCCTTTTGATTCAGAGAATACATGCTGCTTCCCCTTAAACAGGCAGAGGACAGAAGTACTGCAGGAGAGGGCTCGCAATTATTCCTCATGCTATACACGTGTCATTTTTATTCTGCCTTGATCACTGTAAGATTGAAGTGCACCTTTGGTGTGGAAGTGGCCAGCAAGACCTGCACAGCCAGTCTGCCTGGACTCCAGGTGGCCCTACCCCTGGGGAAAGACAGACTGCCACAAGGGTAGGACACAGACACAGAGAGAAGTCACTCCTTGGGACAGGCTTTCTTAGGCCTCCAAGGGCAAGTTTAGCCAAAACTTTCCCTGCATAACAATGATTTCAGGGCTCACCATCAGCAAAATCATCTTGCTGAATGCTCTAATACCTTCAGATTATGTTTACCATATATACGGGTGTTTTAATGGGCATGGTGATTTGACTCTTATTTGCCCACTTTTATTTCTTAGTCTAACAATTCTTTGCCCCCCCTGTTTTTAGAGAACAGCCATTGAATCAAGTATGTTCAGAAATGTTAGTCCTTTTATGGTTTCATGTGCTGCATTTTTTTAAGTAAAGGGAGCTAGTAGCCTTGCTTCAATGTATGAATTCTGTATTTATCCTTCTGGTCCGGTCTCCCAGATTTCTTGCTATCAGTCCAGCTTCTTGTTTCTGTCTTTTCATCTGTCACAGAAGAGAGTATTCACTTACAAAAAAAAAAAAAAGAAGCAGACGCAGATATACATCGCACAGCATTTTGGAGCTGCTAAAAATAATAGTTGATGCAAGTAGTGCTTTTGAAGTTAAAAGTACTACTTGATGCAAGTAGTGCTTTGTAAGTTAAAAGCACTATACAATCTCTGTTTTAGCTTGGGATAAACAGTTACTACCACCGTGCAAATTAGTAATGAGGTGTCATTGGCAGAGACAGAAAAAGTTGGGTCTCCAGAGCCTTATTCTAGCATGCTGTCCCCTGTACAGCATTGCCTCCCGATGCACATGTTTGCCCTGAATAAAGTGTTCATGCTTCCTATCTAAATAAACATCAGCCTTGAAATTCACAGTAATTTTGACAGCACTAAGGAAGTACATCTACAGCTGTCGTGTAAAGAGAGGACTGTCTTAAAGCACTTGAGAGACTTGGCTCATTGATTTTTTCCAGGACAGTTGCTAATATGGTAGTTTAATGAAAGATGGCAGAAACAGAGGAGGACTCTTAACTTCAACACTCAAATGTAATAATAATAGTTTCCATGAAAATACACAGAGACATTAAGTGACCTATGATGAAAAGATTCCCCTTTGGCAAAGGTACGAGTGCAGAAGTTGGTACCTTTTTTTATTAGCTGAATTACCTGTCAGTGTGATAGTAACCAATGAATAGTAAGTAATGGAGCATGTGCATGCATCTCTGTGTGCACACACGCGTATAGATGTATAGATATATGCACACATAGGGTATAAGTATATTGATAAACATGACCACACACATGTGTGTGGCCGTGTGTGCGGTCATATATTTATCAACAGACTTACATTCTATGATCAAGAGTACTGTCTTAAATGTAAGTCCATTAAAAAGATATTTAAAGAAACATAAGAAGAAACATGTCTTTTTCTGACATAAAAAGAAAAATTCAGCAGAAAGTAGCAATGTGTCATTGATTACTGATCTCTCTCCATCCGTTAACAAGACAAATACTTCCCTGTCGCAGACTGGAACAACGAGCAAATAATATGCCTTATACTTTGCTCTTCTGTCCAACCTGGATTTTAACTTACTAAATTCCTGTGGCTAAAAACAATGCTGTCGAGCCTTTCAGCTTTCAATGTGCTGGATTAAGGGCTGTTGCTGAGGCTGTCAGCAGGTTCTCCAGCTCAGTAGCAATAATGATGGTGGTGAGAGTGAGCCTTGCTTTTCCATTTCCTCCTCCTTACAGCTGCTGTTATACCTACCACCTAACATCCTATTACAACCTTAGAAATATCTTATTTTTAATCCGAGAGTAAATGCTCTCACAGGAAACAATTAAGGTGGGCAGGTACGTGGCAGACAGGGATATGGGAAGATAAAGCTTTACCTGAGAGACAGTTGACAGGTATCAGAAAAAGAAATGGTTTAGTACTGACGTGGCTCGGAGGAGCCACTGGAGAAAGGAAGAAGCTGCCCTACGGAAAGCTCATGGCATCCAAATGGCAAACAGCTGAACTCAGATGATCTGAGAACTGCTCTTATCTATGTCACACACTTCCCAAGTCATGTTATCTTTTTCTGCCTCCTGATATCCTCCTTCTACAACAGTAGTAATGACAGCTTTCCACCTTTGTAAGTCCTCGTAAGATCTATTGGATGGGAATCACTTAAAAAGTGGTCAGTATTTATAATTACTATAATACACTGTCCTGTAACCCAGCTAGTCTCTGTCAAAAGCCAAACAATAATCTAGCCCAATTATTAATTAATTATGGCAGTACCTCATCTTTTGTCAGCAATGCTGTTCAGAAATTCTTCCTTAGCCCTGCTCTCAACATACAACTTCATTGTTCATGGTTCCACATGAAGCACAAAAATCAAACTGCTCTTTGGTACATCAATTTTTTTAACACATTAAAAAGATAGCATGACATGATACTGACTTTTCAATAAAACTCCATCCAATTTAAATAGATGTAAAGAAGGACCTTCTTAAGCTTTTAACCTAAAAAATTCACCATAAACAGTAATATAATCTGTGCAAGTAGCCATAACCTTGTCTATGCAATTGATATATTAGTCTGTATTACTTATTCAAGTAGCATCTGTTCCGTTTCTAGGCATTACAAGTATTGCCAGGAAGAGGTATCTCTTACTGAGCATTTCTTTTCAGACTTGTTTCCTTACATCTGGACTTCCTGAAACAATTACTGGAGTACAAGGGCTGGAGAAAGTTAGAAGTGGGAGACTAGTTTTAGTTCCAAGCTGAAACCAACTTCTTGTCACTCCTTCTGACTGGTGTAATAACGACAGAGCAATCGATTTCTTTTGTTTGGGGAATTTGATCAGCAAACTATTTATTTCAAACATGTGATTCTCTTCAGAGATCATTTGCAAATTGCTTCTTTCCTCTGCCCTTGTCAGAAACAAATGTCAACACAATGCTGAAGTCCAGGACACAATATTCTACACCAGAAAAATAGTGTCAGAATTTGCACTGGGGCCTTCAGGGACACACAGGGTTTAAAAGGCTAACACATTAGCTTATAGATGACTCTTGGTAGCAGAAGGAAAATTGATTTTTTTTCCCTGCCACCTAGCTCTCACAAAACACATTTTCCAGTTTGTCATCTCATATACTTGGCTAGAAGAAGTAGTAATTTATTTTGAGCAGATATTGCATACTATTAATTCTAAAAATATGAGGCAAACCAGAATAATCAGAGTTGTAAGATATTTACTTACCTTCTACAGTTGATGCACCCACATGACAATGCTCTTGTTCAGGAATTATGGGCAGTATCTTTGTGGTCTGTGCAGTAAGTGGAATCTGTTGTTTGTTGGTTTTCACTACCGAAAGTTAAAATCTTTTTTGTCAATATTATTAAACAGCAAATACATCTGCAGAGTGTTAAACATTGAATCTGCAAGTCTGAAAATAATTGAGACCTATCTGAACACAAGGCAGAGGTGGACAGCCAGTTTTTCAGTGGGATTTCAGTGCCTAGAGATGCAGATATGTCAGGAACTCCTGAAAGTACTAACCATGTTTTGCATTTAACTTCTTCTTGATACTAGTGGGACTACAACATGCTGGTCCTAAGTCTCCCTGGGAAGCAGCTCAAAGGTAGGCAACTAAATTGTTCTGGGAAATTTTACTAGTAGTGAAAATGCAAAAGTATGCAAATTTGGGGCTAACTAAGAGTCTCCTAAAATTCAAAAACCTACAGTTGACCAGTTAAGTGGAAACAACTGAAATTTAGAGTGTGAACTTTCTGATTCATTTTCGTGTAAGGCCAGCCCACATTGCCACTCAGGAACATGTGATGTGGCCTCAACTAACATACACACAGGGAGAGCTACTGGATATCATCCAGTTGTTAAGAAAGATCACAGCATGCACCTCAGAAGCAGGGAAAGGTGTGGTGATGCTTTTAGCACACTGACAACACAGATACTGATATGATATCTTACTGGGATACAGATAAAGAAACGCAGAAATAGCATTGTCAGGCTAATGAAGTCAGTGTTGTTGATATAACGCATTTTTCAAAGAACCACCATAGAACACAAATAATATCTTAACTCCAGGTCCATCCTGTAAACCTACAAATGGGTTTTCTACTGAGTTCATAACAAGAGGATGAACCATGTCACTTATATGTAGCTACATCCCTACTCCACTTACTATACCATTTGGGCTTCTCTCTTTACAAATGCAATTAAAAAGTGGAGTTTCAATCTTGGTAATTAAGCAACCGAATATGAAAAGCAAAGTTAAAATAAAACTGGAGTAGTTTTAAAAATAGCAATGGATCTTGTTTCACACTTAGGATAAACCTGGAGAGAATGGGAACGTAGGCTGATTATCCCTTCAGAGCCTGTGTGTAACACTGTTCTGCATGCACGCAAACTGAGGAGAGAAACGGCCCCTTGTGCATCAGCATGCTACAGAAAGCATACAGGGGCTCGTATGAAAAGTTCCCCAAAATTACCTGCACCCTATAGATTTTGTCCTCCTTTCTGAAACATAAAAAAACACCCAAAGCGGTAATAAGGCTTCATGTTTTTCTCTGGAAATGTTGCACCTCAGAAACATATAAATTGTGTTAAATATTGAATACTGTGACAAGCTTTGCTTTTCCCGGCACTATTCATCTAAGTTGCAGAGGAAAAGACAACTATTCAGCTATGTCAGGAACTGAGAAGGACCAGAATCAAATAAGTGATGCTTCACCTGGCCAAGATTAAGGAAATTTCTCCTTTCTTGGCTTTGCATCTATTTGCCGCTGTAGAAGATAAGTCCTGCCTGTCCTCTTTGTTAAAAAGAAAATGTATTGCAGAATACAAGGAGGAGTGAGTCTGAATTCACTGGGATGCCAGCCCTGACACTACTGAGCCAGCATTTGCTTCTATTTCCAACCTGTCAACTAACCTGAAGCTGTAGCAATACATCAGAGAGATGGCAGAATTTCACATATTTCCTCTAATCTTGTATGAGAGGAACTATTATTTTAATAGGACAGCACAGAAAACAATACAGGAATTCAAATGACTGAGAGGAAATTTGTCTTCTATCTTATGTGCAAATTATAGCTGTCAAGCCCACTTATATCAAATGCTTTGGATGTCACAAAAGCTAAAGAGTCCAGAAAACAACTGCAGGCCAGAAACCCTGAGGTTTTATTCTCTGACTCCTGGTTGTCACCATGATCCCACAATGTCCTTCTTTCAGGATAGGTATAAAACTACCATCCATGAGAATTAACTTTGCATTACTGTGAGCCAGACAAGTGAGTCAGGGAATCCTGTATTTGTATTCTGAAATGTAATGAACCAAACTGTGACTCTGTGAGCCAATAGAGTATCACTGAAAATGAGAGAAGTGTACCATTTGAGCAATGTAGAACAAGGCATTATGTTTGAACTAAGGTTGCCCACACAGACTGTAGAGTAATAACATCATGATGTTAACATGATTCCCTGTCTGCATGGTCCCATTCTAGCATAGGAACGGGAGCAGGCCTTTTTTCCAATAGACCTTATGCTGCTTTCAAAATAGGATAAAAATAAACATGAAATGTCATTCTTATGCTAGCAAAAGAAGGTCTACATGGGAATGTGTAGTGGTAGACTTCTAGTAATATAAATTCACACTTAAGTATAACCCATACAATTATATTAATGAAACTTCCAGTATGAAAAGACCCTGCTAGGCAGATTCAGTCTAGGTATTAAATGCCCTGATTTATGCAATCTGTTTCCTGTGCAACTTCTTTCTTTTTTTTTTTTTTTTAATAATGTAGTGTACAGCTCACACACACTGGCCTGCTCCCAACAACTAATTCTGTGCCATGTCCCCAGGCTTATTCTTTTTTAGGATACAGCTGTATGAGAACAGCTATACTTAGTCAGTTACTAGTAGCGGAAAAGGTACTAAAGTGGTTTAGGGAAAGTGGGCTAAAGGAAAGGTAAAAGAGCAGCATAAGTAGAGCTTCCTTCCCTTTCTCTGGAACTGAAGCTGATTTAAGCAGTAAGCTGTGTATGACAGTTTAGCAGTTTCTAAGTTCTTTTAAAACACTGTGGGGAATACTGTTTAGTCCTTCTAATTGCTATTATTAAATTTATTAGGTTGTTCCAAAACCTCTTCTACTGCTTCTTCAATTTGAGAAAGCTCCTCAAAGAAATTCTTGCAATAAAAATCTCTTACGTGGGAATCTCCCTAAGATTCTCTGTCATGAACACAAAGCAAGGAATTGATTTTTCTTCTACAGATTATTTTCCGTGTGCTACTACTATCAAGTCCTGTTTGACACAAAAATGCTCTGTGTCTGGAAATACTGATCAGCCACTTAAAGAATACTTACTTCTTGCACTGAAGAAAAAGCACCCTGTACTCTTTCCCTTCTCTTGTGGCTGCATTTAAGGGCAACTGTGTTTTGTCAATTCATACCATTCAAGGGACTGTTTTACATAAATGCAATGGCAGGAACAGATCCAAAGACTACAAAACACACTCTGTACAGCCCACGCTCTAGTGCATACTTTTTTGGCTTAACAGTACAGACAACGTTTAGTCAACATTTATGACCAGAATGTTTTAAACCTCCCCTATCCTCACTATATGTGCTTAATCCTTTGTAGTACCATGAATTTGGAAGGCTGTAATTTTAATCCTACCCTAGAGAACATACCATACATTTTTCCTCCCTCCCTCTGGCCACCAGACATAATGGTAATGATTCATGGACATAGAGCCACTAAGTTTCACAAAACTAGCATCCCTGTTGTAAATTATCTTTTTGTAGGACCACAGTGATATTAAGACAGTAATTTCCTGAGTCTACCTAGGAAATCATTCTCATTCTCAAAGTATAGGTTTCCTTCTTTTTCTTACCTTATCCTTTCTGAACTTTGAATAACCTTTAGTAGTACCTATACATCTTTTCATCTATATGAGATACTGTCACATCCTCTCAGATATATAGTTATTTAGTCTCATTACAGTGTTTCCAGCGTGGTTGTATTGTCTTCAGTGGATCTCAATGTTTTGTTTCAAGATTCCAAGCTCTGCATTAATGATAGTGAAAATATTATCAAGGGCTGTTGAAGAAGTCATCTACAGCTATTTATAATCCATTATCACAGTAGCAAATCTTAAACTTAGCAACTGTGGAAAAAATAAACTCTTTTCATATGGTCTTGATTCCACTTTAAATTATATTGGTATAAATGGGGAAATTGACTGGACTGACTGGAGTTATGGTGTGTGAAATCAAGGAATTTCCTATTAAAATAAAACCCATTATAGCAGTTCATACAACTAAGCGTCTTTCTGGGTTAAATGGATAGATTGAAGTGGGAGGAACATAGAAGTAAGAATGACAGACCAATATAGGATTCCTATTCTCTGCAGTAAAATCTAGTAAAAGTAGATTTGAATTTCCATAAAACTCCATTATCAAAAATGCCTGTGGATATACAACACTAAAAATGCCATTGTGAGCATGCTGATAAAACAGGTATGGTATTAGTGAAGCTACTAAAGACAAAAGATGTCAGAAAGATAATTCCTTTCCTGCGGGATGAAAATAATGAGCTCATAAATACATCTTAGATGTAGCCAGTGCTTTAAAAGCAAGGAGCATAAATTGTACTCCCAGGAGAGTTCAGACAGACAGGGAGCTATTCACTCTTTCCTAGGTAAAATTGAAATGCCATGAGTTACTGAGTTGTAGAGAGAAATTATTGAGTCTCCTCTTATTCCTGAAGAACTGACAAAACATACAGGGAGGTACCCAAGCCTAGCCAAATTTAAAACCATTTTTTTTTTTTTTTTTTTAATTTTTGAGAAATNAAAACCATTTTTTTCATTTGCTGGCTTTGTAGTTGTTTTTATTTTGGAAGGAGGTTGGTTTGCCATTCAGAGCTATTATTCTATAAATTCATGTCAATCTTTTTAAAGATAGAGCTCCCTTCATGAAACCAGAATCCATGGAATTTATTAAAGCATATGACTCTTCCAGCAATATCAGTAACACTCAGAGCTACAGCTGCTAATTTCCACTCAC
>WAAD01040745.1:10588-22549 GCA_013389945.1 Fregata magnificens | reverse complement strand
AGAATCCTTTTCCCCCTTTGCAACAGCTGTACTCCCTCTGTTGCCAGCAGGCCTGGTGCCGTGTAAACCTCCCCATGATCAAAAAACCGAAAGTTTCACCGGCGGCACCAGTCTCGGAGCCACATGTTCATCAGGTGAGTTTTCCTGTTCCTTTCAGTATCCTTCCCTGCCACTGACGGGATTGAGGAAAACACTACCTGCGCTCCTGATCCTTCAGCCAACCTCCCCAGAGCCCTGAAGTCCCTTTTGATTGCTTTTGGACTTCTCTCCACAACCTCCTCACTGCCAACCTATATCACCAATAGAGGGTAATAATCAGAGGGGCCGTACCAGACTAGGGAGTTGCACAGTGATATCTCTAACCTGGGCCAAGGGAGGCAGCAGACTTCCCTGTGGGTTGGGTCTGGTCGGCATATTGGGCCCTCTGTTCCCCTCAGCAGGGAATCGCCTACGACAATTACTCTCCTTTTCTTCTCAACAGAGGCAGTCCTAATGCATGGGGCTGACTGACTCACCCTAGGCAACCCCCCGGATGGACCTTCGACCGCATCCAAAGGCCCTCAAGCTCCGGAGCCCCATACCTGTTGTGTAGGGGCAACTGGGAAGGCAAGGGAGGCCGGGCAGGGATTTGCCTGCCACCCCGAGCACGGACCTGTTTCCATTTCCCCCTGTCTCTTAGGTCCCCTCTTTCTGCTTGGTGGCAAGAGGGGAAGGGATCCTCTGCTGCTTGTGGAGCTTCCATCTGCTACCTTGGCCTCAGGGATGGTACGGTGCGGCTCCACCAATCTATCTCCCTCTCACACTCCCTGATGCTCCTTAACCTTTCCACCTCCTCCTTCAGTTCTGCCACCAGGCTGAGCAGATCATCCACCTGGTCACACCGAAGGCAGCCGTTGTCCCTGCTGCCCTCCAGTAGGAGTGACAGGCTCAGGCACTCCCTGCAGCCAGAGACCTGGACAGCTGCATGCTGGTGCAGGGGCTCCGTCTGGCTCGCCACATTTCTTCTGGCAACGGCTTTCAGGCGAGTGGAAACCATAGCTAGGTCCTCTCCTGGGAAGCCGATGACCACTACCAGAGTTACCCTCGAGAGCCTTTAGAGCTGTTTGAGGCTGAAAAGTCTTTGGAAAGATCAAGGTTCTTGTTTCTGCTCCCAAAACAGCATTAAAAAGCAAATGTTCTAAACCACAATGCATACATATACCAAAGAATCTGCAAGGGGAATAGAACAGGCAAGTAACCTAACCACTAGCCTGGAAGCGAATCTTTTTTGCTTTGTTTCCTTTGGTCCCACATCTCGTTTTTCTGGAAGTTTAATACACTGTCTCAGCTTCACAAGGATGGGTAGAATGTGTTTTCTCTCCAAATACTCCATGGCCTAGTGGTAAGGGTGTTCTCCTAGTATGTTTATTTAATTTTGATTTGTGTCTTTTCAAGTTCTGGATGCATTCCAACCACTACATTATTTGTGAACAGCCTCACCACTGAACTGAACTCTCTGATGTGTCTCACATTTTGAGCTTCTCTAGGAGTTGGGACAAGCACTTTACTAGATGACAAAAAAACACTTGGGGCTAGAGAAAGATCAGTATCTCCCAGAACACGTATTTCCACGTAGGCAGCTGGTTAGGCATTGAGGAAATTAAGGCATAACATTATGTGGCTCCCTAAAGTACAAGCTACTTAGTTTTGGAAAACAGGCACATAGTACTGTTGTCCAGAACTTAGAGATTTCATGCACTTAATTCTCAACACCCAACTAGATCTGACCCAGAGAAGCTAACAGAGAGAGAAAGGGACTCTCCAAAGAATCATGAGATTCTAGGAAGAATTATGATATACTAAACTTCATGTCACTACATTATTTGTAAAAGATGGTTTGCAATAAAATTCATTTCTGGAAGACAAAAAAAAAAACAAAACAAGGAAGACTGAAAAAGCTGGAGTCTCAAGTTTTAAGGGATGTTAACAAAGGTAAATGCATATATGTCTTGTCCTAGGTTAAAAAAAGTGTGCTATGAATCACAGGACTGTTAAGAAGCTGCAGAAGAAACAGAAACTGCAGAATATTTACACATCAAATATTCTTCTGGAAATTCCTATTTTAAGCATATTTAAGATGCAGTAAAGTATATTTAAGATGCATTACACTTTGCTGTTTTTGGTTGCACAGGAATTGTTTTGCCTTTAAAAGAGAGTTCACTACCCAGACTGATGAACAACAACTGAAACTACCATCAGTGTTTCCCGGTAGGTACCTAGCACACTGGCCATCACCATCCTCCTCAAGCTAAATGCTTTCATAAAGCAACGTAATGAGTTTTCACCAAAGAAAAATCACTCAGTTTAAAGTTGCTTCATGCAGTATAAATTACATATGAACAGGATATTTATACAGTCACAAATCATCAGCTGTTCGGTGCAAAATTATTTCTTTTGTATACATAGGCACATCAGCAAATGCATTTTTAAAATATGCATATAAAATAAAGAGCTTACTTTGACCACATAATTGAACCTTCTGATGTCCTGAATTGCACTTGAAAAGTCTAAGCGGTTAAAAGCTTCTCCCAAAGTGCAATAGCCATGTCTCTGAGAAGAAAAATAAACACACTTTAAATGGAGAGAAAGAAAGATACAGTTGAGAAAAATATTCAGAAAAGCACTCTGCCATGCAACTGATGCTTATGTATACCATGCTCCCTGGAAATATAATGTATCTGGACTGAAGATTTATCTAATTTCTTGTAGAAGAAATGAAACCAGATATGCTATTTGGAACTAACAGGTACGTAGGCAATATTACTCGACAGCAAGGCCTTTAAATTCACACTAATCATGCAATCTGTAATCACTGGTATTTGAGTGTCCTGGGAATCTACTTCACTATTGCATGGCCACAATGCTGGCACTCTCTTAAGGCTATCACGCTCCCCATTTGCCTCAGCACAAGGTAGAGCTTGTTTGTACAGCAGTCTGAGCTTACAACCATAAGCATTAACTGACTGAGTTTATGTTCACATTTGAGAGTAAGAACACAGCTACTTGCCCCTGGGATTGGAAGAACAAACGGTCTCAACACCTAGAATTTATTTTTTGGGTGCTAGAAGTTTAGGCACAATTTTTCTTAGGGAGCAAGAGCAAGCGGATTTTCTTTTGGTCCTTCTGCACAGGTGTCTTAAGGTGAAAATGGAAGTTTCAGAGCTGTTGTGGAACTACTTAAGGTGATAGTAGCAGCCCGAAATGACATGGGATCACATAAGCTGAGTAAATTTAGAGCCACAAAGCCACACGGGAGCCTTGAAGCAAATATGAGGCTAGAAAAACCCTACAACTGGTGAAAGGGATACTTGCAGAGCAGTGTGCTAGTATGGCTTGTCAGCCCAGGGACGGAGAGGGATAAATAATTATTTGAAGTTCATTCCTAGACAGACTGCCTCGGTGAATTATGTGATGGTGAAGAGACAGAAGTACAACCTAGCGTTCCTTTTTGCAACCCAATGAAATCTTACCCTGGATGTACCCCAGTGGGACAGGAGACATTCACTGCAGAGTGGTCGTAATTACTGCCTATTGGTTAATGACTGAATTCAGCATTGTACTGCTTGCTCATCCAGTTAATGTACGTGAGATCCAAGCGTGCTGCACACTTCACAATATGCACAACTTGGTTGGCTAATAGCAGTGAATTAACACTTACAGACAACAAAACTTTTGTTGAAATTTAAATATTTGTGGCTGTTCTCTGGCTAAACAGTTATCAAAAGGCCACGCTTAAATACCTTAACATGAGAGATACATTTCCTTGAGCAGCTGGAAGCAGATTTTAATGAAACTTCAGCCCTACCTTTCCCAATGTACCATCATGACAAAATTAGTCAAAGAACATCTCCTACTTCATTTCAGCTATATACCTGCGCTTGTTTCTGTTTTTATTTTCAGTGCTCTCCTATAGCATGTTTCACATGTTTCTTATCAAGACTTTCCTACTCTTGCCACTCTGCCCTAAAATTCAGTATCCAATTTGGGAAAAAAGTTTCCTAGTTGTGAGACAGCCATTTCAAAAACAAGTAAGATTACAAGCTGTAAGGAAAACTAGAGCATGTGTAAATTATGTTTTAGATTAGCTTAAATTGTTGTTCTGAATTTTTTGGTTCAAGTATGCTTATTCCTTGCTACTTTTTCATTCTGCTACTTAACTTTTAGCTTTTTACTCTAAGCTTTTGAATTTATAAAAGGAATTACTTGAAAAAGATCAGTGATTAATTCTAACCATCCCTGTTTTGTTTTTTGTCTTTAAAAAAAACAGGAAAGGTGAATGGTCAATTATTAGAAGACAACAGCAGTGACAAGAATAAGCTAATTTGTACACCAAAATATTTTTCCCACTCTCTGAATGGACAAGAAACCCAAGCAAATAATCACACATCACTAGTACACCAACTTCTGCACAAGTAGGGGGAAAACAAAAATCCCAACATACAGGTTACAAAGGACAGCAATGAGTGATTTTAGGCAGTTTGTGTTTTGGCCTGAATGTAGTTTGAAAACTCAGCTTAGTCTTATCACTCAAGACCCCATAATAACTGGTGACAGTCTGTCGTCCCTCCTTCCTTCTTACCCTAAATTTAAGATGGCACAAAGCAAAAGAGAATGCTTGAGACTTTTGCAGACCAATGTAACTAACTACATCTATTGCAGATGAAGATAAAACTGGGAAAGGCGGCTACAAATCTGGTGAAAGGCTTTGTAATACCCTTCAGATGTAGAAGGGCAGCCTCCAGGTCACTGGCCTGCAAGGTGAAGTCTTCCAGTGTCTCCTCTATGTAAGCTCTCTCCACAACACCATGGTCTTCTTGAGTACGGAGCTCTTTATGGTCTCTCTCAGCTCTAAAATGCAAAGCCAACTTTTGCCTGCATGGGTCATCACACTCACCTCCCTCCCCCTCTCCTGGCTGGCATTACTGTGCGGATGAAATACATCCTTACGTATGTCCAAGTTCCACCCGTCCCAGATAACCATAGGAATCAACACAGGAATGAAACTCAAACTTCAGGACAGTTTACCTCTACATACAATGGATATATTTTAACCCTTGGCTTTTCAAGAGGTCATTCCAAGATCTTTCATGTTCCCTTTACAATTGCATGATAGTTTGTATCCCAAACTGAAAGCATCTGGACTTTGTGGAACACAGAGGTCCTCTTTGTAAAGTCTGAAACTGAAGTTTTACTTACTTATATTCAAATTTACACCAAGATTCCAAAATATCAGGTAGCTGCCTGCAGACACCTTCTTTGGAGACATTATTCTGGTTTTGCAAATACTTTCAATTTTAGTTCAAAGACATACAGTACAGATAGAGACAGATGGGCTTGGAGAAGTAGTGGAGAACTATACGTCCATCCTTGCAAGTTCCCACATCTCTGCAACCATGACCCACATAAAAATCACTTTGCTAGCTGCCTTTGCCTCATCACGTGTAGGTGTATTATGTTGCCAATGAAGAGACAGTTGAATATAACCCCTAATACCACACGGCACAAATGCATTTTTTTTTAATGTACTATTTGTTGATTAAGAAGCACAAAGGTTTTAGGAATTCACCCACAGCATGCAGGACTTACTTCCTTGGTGCTTTCTTTATGAACATAAATCCACTTTTCACGATAAAAACCTAAAATAAAAATCAAATATCAGCATTTTTAGGCTGCCACTTTAGGTAATGCCTTCTAGAAAGAAACTGAACAAAACAGACCATCCTCAATAAAATGCTTCATAAGATAGGAGAGATGGGAGAACAGTTTTAAAAAAGAAAGTTTACAAAGACTGAAAAGTTGACTACAAATTTTCTGAAGTTATGTACTTCAAAAAAATAAAGGAAAAGTTAAGTAATTCCATAAATCAAACACAAGAGTTGGCACACAATTGGCAGATGTAGCACAACTTTTGTCAACTGTGTACCAACAACAGTGAATTTCTCCTACAAAACCCCTGATCTTTTTTAATCCAACAGGCTCCTTAGCACTTAACACAGGAAAGTACAGGAATGAGCAACCTTTTTGTTCCTGAACACTCCACCCCTCTAACCTATTTTCTTCTGTAAAGGTGCCTGCTCTGCATCTACTAGGTTGAACTAGTTGCAGAAAGCTGCAGTGAAGTAATCTATACAAGACTAATAAAGACAACTAGGCGGACCTTTAACTTTCAGAAGTCTGGTATGTTGTCAAATGAAAGCATGCTCTTACATACAGCCACTTGAATCTTTTGAAATACTTTACGCCCAGACAATCCTGGGGAAGCTCACAGCTTTCTGCAAGACCATGTCTGTTAGAATTTTGGGAATATACAAATAACGGAGATCATTTCAAGATCAAAGCATTAGAAATGCCAAAAAGTTGCTTATCAACTTACCTTTTTTTAACTACTCTACCAAATTCTCTACTTCAATAAGTTTACTTGCTGTCACACGTCATACACATATTTGCAGTCTAAAGTACAGGTGATCTTTAAAAATGAGAACTGACAAAAAATGGCTTTGATATTTTAATTTTTAAAAAAAAGGGGACTATTTTCAAGAAATTCAATACTGATAAAGTCTTTACCAAGAGCTATAGGTATTATGACAAAATATATTTATCTATGAACTAATTCTAGAGCTGTAACGCTAATCAGAGTTTGAATTAAGCAAAAATAAAACAGTTGCTTTGGTATGGAAGCTTCTGCTTCCATAAGCATCCAAAAGAAATTAATCTAAAATTAGTCCACAAAACAAAACAGTGGTTAGTATCAGAAGGCATTTATTATTCAGGAATTACTATTCTTAGATGAATTACCTTTGGATCTTTTGAAAAAAATCACACTACAGATGATCCATGCCACAGTTCAATTAAGATGTATCACTTCTGACACCAGAATTTGTTACCAATACAGAAGTAAACATAACTCAGAAGGCAGCTCTACAGGTGAATATAAATGAATGGCTGTTATAAAATTTTGCTGAACCTACAAGAGTCTTCTAAAATAAATGAAGAAAAAAACCAAACCCAGCCTTACACTGCGAATCTGCGTTGTTCCTAAAATGATCTTTTTTCCTTTTCTTGGCTGCAAACTCACAATCTTCAGTACTGTATATTTCTTCATCTTCATCATCACCAGTTAAGATGCTGAAATAAACACATCTAATTAGAACAGCAGTGATAAAATATTTAAGATGCATACAGCTCAAAATTCTCTGCATTAAAGTCTGCCAGCTGGGGGGGAGGCAGGGGGGAATCATATTTTTAATGATGTTCCTCTACCTGATCGTCTATAGCAACACATATCTTAAGAGAGAAGCTGTCTTGCTCTCTTCTTCCCAGTGGGGCTGAATTCTGTGTCAAAGTGATTAAATACACAAAAGTATCTTCCTAATAGGTATCTTCTAAGTCATTACTGACATTTAGGAAGGACTACCAAGGAGACAGTACTAACTGGACAGCTGGCTGTCCGCAAAGCTCTAGTGTACAAAAATTGATTATATGAAATGGACCAAGCCTTGAAAAACTGCACACAGATAAAAGTCAGTGCAGAATTACTGCACATCCTCGTATAGGCTGAAAGACAGCAAAGACAGACATCTCTCTTCTTACTGTGAACTTTGGGGCAAAGAAAGTCTTTCTTTTAATAAATGCCTGAATCACAACACTGTACATAATTTAGGCGTCACAATAATGTTTTACCAATGATTTGTACAGCATCAAGAACCACGTGGTCTACCCTCCTCTCTCCCAGATCAACTATACCTATGTCACTTCTGACAGTTAACTATGTAACCTAACCCTGAGGACTATACTGAATAATTATATATATATAGTGTATATATAGATAGTGTGAGTATATATATAAAAAACCATATAGTTTTGCTTTCCATTTTTGCAGGTAATTATAAGGAACAGCAATACAGATAAGAATGGGTGTTCATTTTTCTAGCACAGAGAAGGAAGATACTTCATATGAAGACCACAGCCTTGCACAGATAAGCAGAATAACTAAGGGTACGTGGTAGTGAAGCTTAACTGTAAGACTATTTATTTTACTTCCCCATTATTATATATTCTTTGACAAGAAAGTTATATACAAAACGCTTCCCATTCATTACTATTTTTTAATCTGAATGTGCCAGATGAATGTATCAATGTCCATTTGAAGTTCAAATTGCACCAGCAACAGCTGAACATTGTAAAACTGAAGGATACCAGTTTATTCAAAAATAACCTGTACCTGGGCATTAAGTTGCAAAGATCAAATTTTATTAGTTTATTGCTACTAGTTTATACAGTTAAAATTATCAGGCTTGAACCATCTGGTAAGGAGGATGACTAAACAACACTGTAGAAAAGCTTTGGGTTTTTTAATTGCTCTAATCAGTAAATGCTAGCTCAGCTTAAAGATACACAAGTTGAGAAGACTCAGAAGTAGAAAGTTGTTTTCATCTTAGGTTTAAATCCTGAAAAAAGCTAACATACCTCCACATTCAGATAGAGCTCAATCCAAAGTGAGGGCCTTAGTTCATGTCTCACCATTTTTAAAGCAGAGGATAAAGACTGAACAACTTCAATATTCTATGCAGCATTGCCAGATATCGTATCTGGTCAAACAGCAAAAGAGTTTGGAGAAAAGGAACTGGCAATTGACAAAAGCAGAACATCAACACCGACAAGTTACATTGATTATGTAACATTCCAATTCATCAGGTTTCTTCCCAAAGCTATCATAAAGGAAATATCTTTTTAAGCTCACTAAAATCATTAATTTAATTATGTTTTAGCATATTGACTGCATCAACAAAACTTGTGAGTAGTAATTGCAGAATCAGAAAAGTTGCTACAGAATCAGAAAGAGAGCCCAAAGCTCCCAGACCTAACTTTATCATCCTAACAACAGATACAAGACTAGAGAGATATGGTTTGATACTCTGCAGTATAATTCAGGCAGAACAGAAGCAAGCCCATTCCTGTTGACCCAGTACAATGGGGAGAGGAGGGGAGGCAGAATTCCTGAAGGCCACCTTTGGAAGAGGAAGGTTAATCTAGCACGATTCCTTCTTTTGTTCCTGGAGAGGCAGTATCCCTAGAAGGCAATTTAGACCAGTAATGTACCAGAAGTGATTTAAAGCCCACCCCTGCCCCCCCAATAAAATACACTTCCTCAAGCATCAGATAAACAAGCAAGGCAGCTTAAGGACAGTCAATTAATACAAGGAATTGTGAAGATGAAGAGAGCTATTTCAAACACCTTTGACATTCAAATTCGCCTGTGACATTCTTGGAATTCTTCATGTCATTTTAGAGAAAAGACAAATTTGACTTATCTCTGAGGGTCTTCTCCTATGAGGCTTTATTTCCTCATGTTCTGTCCCACTTCATGTGGAGAGTCTTTCCCTACTTATCTGTATCCATCCCCATTCTTCTTGACAAACTTTAAGTCTCTTACCAAGAATGAAAGCAAGGGTCCCACAGACATCAGAAGAATGGAACAGAAATACAGGCACTTCCCCAGCAACTGTTAGCCTTCCTTCCAGAAACCTGGAAAGCTGGTTGAGGAGTAACAAAGCTGCTCCACCATTTCCCAAAGTAATCCCTGCCCCTCGCCCCCAAACACCAAGCTAAGATAGAAGAAACCAAATCAAGTGCTGCACGTGCCACATGGTATACCAGAAGCCTTAATTTAATGTTTTTACCATAATACTGCACATGGCATCTGAGTGCACCTGGAAGGATTTAAATACATACATAATACTGCCAATTTACACCTCTTCTTACTTGTGTCTTGATGATGCACTTCTACATAAAAAATTATTCTAAAGCTTCTAAAAGCAAAGTACCTGGTGTCCTTAGAACGACAATACCCTACATAAAGCATGTAAGAATTCCAGCTTTTTCAAAAAAAGTAGGTTCATAACAGTATTTAAATAACCTCTTGGTTATGACACTTAAAATGCTGGAAAACTTGACAAGGCTATCCAAACTCCAACTACTCTTCCTCATCCCCTTGCTTCTTTTTTCATGGAGGAAGGAATGTCCTGAAGCCATGCAATTACCTACAGAGACACACTAACTGTTTTAGAAGAGACTCAAATCCATTTACAGCTTGACCATGCATGGAAAATCCTGAGGTAAATGCCTGCACCAAATAACATTACAATATATTTGTCAAATGCCAAAATTATCTAAGACGAGATTCAAATCCAAGGACTTCTATCCAGTGCCAAAAACACTTTTGTGAACACCGTATCTCACTTACAGAATTAGGCAAGAGACACTGTAGACTCAAATAACTACGCTGCCAGCCCAAGTAGTTCATATGAGCCTAACACACAAAAAAAGGAATATCACCATCATGAAAATCTTATTAGATTAGTCTGATTCTCTCTTTTACCTCAAAAGGAAAGCATAAGCCAGCTTTACTCCTAAGTTGCAGGCTATTGAGAGGTATTTACATACAATTCTGTAAGGCAGTGCTTTTCTCTCTCCCCCGCCAAGCTTCAATGACACAGTGCCACGGCACTGGAAATATGTATCTGTGCTAGAATTTATAGGTACAAATTGCAGGCATTCAGCTCACAGAGCTTGAATGAGCACTGCCTCAACCACATTTTCAGCCACTGTATACCTTGAATACAAGGCACTCTTCACTTATATAATAATATTATCCAAATGAGTAAGAGCTACAGAACTGAGGGTCTCATTTTTTCCATCTCAATTTCCATAAATGGAACTAATTTAAAGTGCAACTATTCAAACATTATTCCAAATCATTTAAATTGTTCCTGCACAAGTGATTATGTTTGTTCAAGGATGGTTATCATTAGGTCCACTATTTTTGACTAATTCATCAACTGGATTGAACAAGGCACTGGATAACTAATTGAATAAGGTAAAAAGTTCTATTGTAATAAAAACATACTCTTCAATTTACTTAAGTTATTTACATATCTTGAAGGTTTATTTCTGAATCTGTTTGTGAGTAGATCTTTTAATTTCTGAAGGGAAAGTATTTGTAACTGATAAAAGACAAAGTTTGGCAAGTAACTCCATCCACACTTTCTCTCACAGAAGAGAACACAAGTAATAGTAAACAGGGTTTCAGTCAACTACATAACTTGAATTTATTTCTTTTTAAAGGAAAACTGCTGTAACTGCTCCCTGGAATACAATACTCAGGTACTACCTTTAGCATAGATTTCTACAGAGTATTTTGGTGAAAAATATTATTTCATTTAATGAGTGAAAATAAATAAAACCCCATTAGGACAGCCAGACTGGCATACACCATCATCCCTATTCATTGGGCACTTTAAAAAGAGACAAGTAAGTACTTATGTACTGTTTACTATACATTTCTTCCTCAAGGAAGGAAGCATTTTATCAAGCCTTATCCTTACTCAGTGCTATATCATGTTAACATATAGCCTAAGCTGAACTGTCTATTCAATATACACACATAATTGTTTCCAAATAGCTTAAGATGGTACAGACAACCAGACAGCAAGACACAATACACTACTGTACTTCAATATGAAGCCCTGCACATGGGATAGAAGAACCCCATGCCTGAGTATATGCTGGGTACAGGCTGGATAGGAAGCAGTTTTGCAGAAAAGGAGCCAGGGGTCTTGTGGATAACAAGCTGAACACAGGTCAGCAGTGTGCTCTTGTGTTGTAAAAAGCCAGCTGCACCCTGGTCTGAGTTAACAAAAGCGTATCGTGCAGACTGAAAGAAGTAATCACCTCCCTTTATTTGCCATGAGAAACTGCATCTGGAGTACTGGATCTAGTTTATAGACAATACAATAAAAACATTGGCATACCGGAACAAGTCCGGTGGGGAGTTACCAAGGTGAGCACACTGGAGCACACAATGCATGATGGTAAGAGAACTGAGCTTGTTCAGTGTTAAGAAGTGGTGGTGGAGGCAAATGT
>WAAD01040714.1:44294-69327 GCA_013389945.1 Fregata magnificens | reverse complement strand
TCAAGTGTACCCAGCGTAATGCTTAAAGTTCAGTATGGATCAGCTTAGCAGAGCCATAGCTGCTGCAAGGAGCTGTTGTGTTCTGGCTGCAGAGCTTAAACCTCGATTTGCCTGGGTTAGGTCTCAAGGGGTGGTGACACAGCTCTGGGGCGATGCTTACAAATAATGCAATGCTATCTATGAACCTTTTGTTAACTGTTGAAACATATGTCCTTACATTGTGTCTGATCTACATTTGGTGGCTCCGAGTTCTAATTTCACATGTTCTGTTTAAATCTGTTTTATTCTCTAGGTCAAGAGCATGCGATTGAGCCTTTGGGCTTGTGAGGACGCTTTAACCTCAAGATATTATATGTCTTTTTATCTCTCTTTTGCCTGATAATGTGAAACCCAGCTTGGCTGGTTGTGTGGTGCTCTGTTTCATCTGAAGACCAAATTCATAATAGTTTGTACAGCTGACGTAGGGCCTGCTGACAGTGAGATGCTGTAGGGCTGCTTCATATCCTTTCTGACATCCTAAGTCCTCCTACAATTTCTCTTTGAGGGTTCTGGGAAGGTAAAAGGAACAGGAATATCTGGTCTGGGGCTTCCCAGAGGAGAAGATTTCCATCTGTACCAAGGAGAGTTTCCAGTGCTGTGTCCAGATGCAGTCCAAGAGTTCCTTCCCCCGACACATCACTTCAGAGAGGAGTTCCACCCGTGCCGGTGGTGGAGGATGAATACAGAGGTGATGTGATGCATTCTTCTGGTTTTGTTAGCAAAGAGATGGAGGTCTCTAAGACCATTTTAAAAAGATATTGAATAGTTACAACATCTTTCATTCAGTAAAGCCCTTGATTACACCAGCAACATACACCTGAAAGCCTTACTTCCCACTAGTAACTCTGCTACCCACATATTGTAGATTCAGACTTGGTGGGGTTTTTTTTTTCCATATCAGATGTTACCTTAAGGTTGTAAGCAAGGCAGTTAAAAGCAGATACATTATGAACAAAAATGTGAATGGGGAACTTCTTATTTGTAAACCTGTTTCCTTTCCCAAATTGCATGAATAAGACATTAGCATTAAAAACCTTACACAGAAAAATCACAGGTTATGATACTGATTTAATATAGAGGTAACAGAGGTCTGTCTATGCAAGCAATTGCAGATGTCCATTTTAAACATTTAGCAAGCATCCATCCCCTTGATCTCTGCTCCGATACCCTCTGCCCTTCGCAATCCCCAGTGGCACATGCAGGGGCAGAGCAGAGGCAACCCCTGGCTCAGCACCCTCCGCTCCTGCAGAGCATCTGAAGGTGCCAGGTTAAATAGTCTCTCTACTGCAGAGATCTCAACTGAAGCAAGATCCTTGCTGTGCTCCATGAGTTCATGCTACTCCTGATGGCAGAGATATATAGCGTAGGTGCCTTGTAGCTCTGTGGGATGGGGTAGATGGAGCAGCATTATTTTTTTATGCAAACTCCTGTGTAGCTCTCTTTGCATATCTTGATTTGCAGCATCATGACAAGTGGGCACTTTATAATTAGTGTGATTAAAAGTGCACACATTGCAGTGGAAGGGAACATGTAAATTAGGCATTAAAATGCTGCTGCAAGGAGATGGTGTGCTATCGCTTCTTTCCTTTGCTGTAAATTCTGCCATAAATCTCATTCGAATTCTTGCTCTGTGGAGGAAGGGTATGAAACTGTGGCTATATCAGCGACTAATGTTCCAATGCCATTTCCCCAAGTCATTTAGTAATAGCCACAAAGATCGTAGCTTATTTCTAACTAATTCAACAATCAAAATTTTAGACATGGATCATGCATGTATTTGTGCCTTCCTCCTTGCTGGAGTGCAGACAAATGAATTTTAAAAATAGCCCGGGGTGAAGGTTTAAGTCATTCATTTAACAAGGCTCTTTAAAAGCTTCTTTTCTAACCTGCCAAATTATAGGATGGTTATAATTTGTTTAAGTCTTTCAACATTTAAGAAAATGCCTGCCGCATATTGAAGCATTAGCACCCCTTAGCTGAGCAAATTGAGCGTGGGGCCACGGGAGCAGCCGGGACTCCGCTAGGGAAGAGAGCTGTCTGCTCAACGCCAGGCCTCAAGAATTGCGAAGAGCTAATTAGAAGAAATGCTTGCAAAAGACTGATTTTCCGACACTTCTGGCTAAAACATTTGAAGTGCTTTTGTCATACCCAGGGCTGTCTGTCAGTAGAGATAGTTTATTAGGTTTGCTATCCAGTGTTCCTTTTATTTTCGCCTTCTACCTCTTGTATTTGAAGATAGAGAGCATTGCATGGAAAGCAGTGCCGCTTGGCTGTGTGACTGTCACCATCGCTCAGAAAGAAAGGGGACTTCAAGCTGGAGGTGCTTGGACCCTAAACCCAATTTTTATTATTATTTTTTATTTGACCAGCAAAAATCAGCCAATTCCACAAACTTCTACAGCCGTCTCCAAGAGCTGCAAATTGTCCCCCAGAGCCATTGCCCAAGGGGAGCAGCAGGGAGCGATTCGAGCGGTGCTGCAGGCTGGTGACTCAAGAAATGCCACCTGGCTCTCAACAGCAATACCGCGAGGTCAGGCAGAGCCTTTGTTTTGGAGCCTCCTCCCCTGCAAAAGCGCAGGGCTGTTGTTTGCCACGCGTTCAGGGATGCCGAGGGAAAAGGTTGGCGCCCTGTTTGCCGGATCTGCTGCGAACCCACCGCTCTCTCTGGCAGCAATGGGGTTTCACAGGGCCAGAGCAGGCAATATCTGTTCATCTGAAGAGATGAATGAAATAATTGTGTCAGGTGCACAGCAGCTGCTTGGAAATGAAAGGGAAGTAGGATGAGTCTGATATTAAAGAAATGGAAAATAAAGCTGTGTGTACTTTTGTTATACCTCAGCATTGCTACCTAGACATTGTGTAGGATTTATTAGGTTTATTATTGTTTCATATCTATTAGGATGCCTAGAAAAAGCTTGTTTTGCATTATTTTGAACAGAAATGTTTATGCATTTATATATCTATACTATCCTATAAACTGATTTTACAGCTGAACTTGCAATGCTTAGATATTCTGGACAGAAGTGAGAGTATCAAGTCTAACCTCAGCCTCTGGACTTCCACATCTGAATTAGCAAATATCCACAAGCCTGCATCCTTAATATCGGAGAGATCCCTGGGGTAATGTGTTGTGTTTATAGGCTGGGAAATGCCTGCAGTCCAGGGCTTGTGTCCCGCATCCCTTGTTCCCCGACGTACTGATGCCCAGAGCCATGGTCAGCCAGACCCAGACACAGTGCAGTTCACTAGGACAGAAAAGCCTGTGTGTCTGTTTTATCTTAGATCCAACACTCAGGAAGAGTTTGGGGTTGTTGCTAGGGCAAGCCTGGTGTTTGACAGTGCAGCTCTGGCTTGTTCCTGGACAGGCAGGGTTCCCAGGGCTGGAGCTCACCTCCCCAAACCGAGTTATGTTGCTCCTACCTCACGTGCTGCAGCTGCAACACCCTGGACCCCGCGGGAGAGACCATCCAGCGCTGACCTGCCCCACATGGCTTGGGGAGCTGCGCCCTGCTGCCGGATTTCTTCTGGAAAAGGGTCTTGTCCCAGGCGGGAACACCTGGGAAACATCCCCTCGGAGGCACAGACCTTATGAAGAGGAGGAGGTGACAGCGCGAGTGGGGGACTTGGCGTCATGCCAATCCTTTGTTTAGGGTTTTGTGTGATGTCTCTCTATTTTCTGGTTGTGGGAATAATCAAAACGTATAAATAGGATAAAAACAAGGTGGGGAAATACGCGGCTGGCTGGTGCTGCACCATTTTGGTGTGGCCACACATCCCAAGAGAGGTCTGGGATTAGTGTTTCTAACCACAGCCCAAAGCGTATGTGCACGTAAGCCACCATTAGCTTTATTTTTCTTCCGTTTTAATGAAATATTGTTGGAATGCTGGGTTGAAGATTTTGTTCATTATACAACAGTAACAAAACTTGATTAGAAATGAATGTCTTTTTAACTAGTCTATTTTTGCTTTATGCCTTCAGTAATTTGAAGAAATTAGTGGTGAATAGCAAATTTTGTCAGTGTTGTGAATAATTATACCTGCAATTATTAAACACTTGTTATTAAAGCAGATGATTAAGCTGGCAATTCCTGTTTAAGCTGCGTACTGATAGTATTAAGGAAGCCAAGAGAAAAACAATGGAGATGATTAGGGATCTTGGGGGAACGTATGGAAGAAAGCTGACTTTTATTTAGCCTAATAAGCGAACTGTTAGAGAGAATTTCACGCAAGTATTTAGTATATTGAAGTATATTGCAATAACAGGCCCAGTATGAGTGGGAAGGGATTGTTCAAGGTTAATGGCAAATGTTTAAACACGTCGTTGTGGTTCTTCATTTTCTTTAGCGCTCAGCTGTGAGCCAGACATCACACCGATATCTTACCTCACATTTTACTCGTGAGATAAGAGGAAACACGCCTGACCAATACACGGGTGGACGGATGCACACCAAAATGATACAACTCACATAAGGGCAGTTTGAACTTAGCACCAAATGTAGCGGTCGAATCTGCTGGGAGCCTGTCGGGAGCTTCCCAGCTCCTGGAAGTAGCTTCCTGGTGCAAGCCCCGACAGGACACTCGGAGCTGGCCACCTCGCAGCATGGTGGTAGCAGTTCGTGCTCTTAATGCTGCCTCTCTTGGTTGCAAATCCTGCTGATCCAGGAGGAGAAGATCCTCCTGCCTCTCGCTGAAGAAAAAATTCTGAAAATATTTGTAAAGAAAGTAAATAAGGCCCCTCTTGGAGTTTTACTTTCTGGGCAGCCTAGAAATGAAGAGCTACGAGGAGGCATCATCATTCAAAATGAACATACTCTTCTTCAAGAACTAAGTATTTTCTCGGAAAGCTTTTTTATTTATAATCATGATAGCCCAGTGCAGGACACCAATATTGCAACACCCAGCTCTTGCTGACTTCCCCACACCATAGCACATGGGGTTTGTGAGTGCCTGTGCTGGCCCCAGAGAGGAATTCCTCCCCGCCCATCTCTAATTTATTTCAATTCATGCTCATTTTAATTCACATTTGTTTTGTTGTTTTGTTAATTTCTCTGTCAAACAGCTGAGCACCCTTCAAAGTGGTGACTGGTGAGAAGCAGTGTCTCCCCTTGCGGTGGCATGTCAGGGTCTTGACCACTGGTGAGTTAGTTGTGGCTTTGCCAGATGCACTGTCGGTGTGGACCAGTCCAGGAGCAAAGGCCAGACAAGCCATTTTCCTCATCCTCTGGCTGAGGTAGGACAAGAGTCTGCCAACACCATAAGATATTGCCACTGCAGAAACAAAGGCTTACTCTCCTACTTGGAGGGACAAAGACATATATATATGTATTATTCAGAAAATAAGACCACCTCGAAAGCTATTTTTTCCAAGAACCCTGCCGAGGGCTAGCACATTTGGTTCATATCTACCCAACTGGTAATGCAAAAGGGTCAAAATGTAGGAAGGGAGCTTCATGACTGTCCTCAGTAGAGAGGCCAACAGGGATTTCCCAGAGCTAGCTGTTGTGCATAGGTGCCGGTATCCTATAGATTTGCTTGTGACAGAAGACAGTCGCTGGTGCCGTGGTGCGTGCCACTGCATCACTCGCCCATGGGCCAGTGGGGATTTGAGGACCCTTGCATTATAATTTCCCGTCATATTTTGTTCCTGGAGGTAAGATGCCAGATGTGCTTAAACGATGATCGGCTCTGTTTGCTCTAAGGTCCGTGCAGAAAAAGAAATTATGCCTCAGATTAGACATCAGAGATGAGCAAAGTGAAAACTCATATTTTCCAAATGACCTCAGCTCCAGTGGAGAGATTAACAGGCAGCATTGGGATGTCTCCATTACACAGATCTCCACCTAATGGTTCCAGCTATACCAAAATATTTTCTTTCTACTGCTGTAGAGCCGATGAAACTCTACTAGAGGAAAATAATGGATATTAACTTTCAACAGGATGGTGATTTGGGCTGAAATAAAATTCCTGTGGTTGACGATATGTGCTGGAGTTACAAGATCAAGTAGTGAATGACTTACGAAATTGCTACGGGGAGGTCTTTGAAGCAGTGAATGGGGGTAAAGCGTGCCGTAACATATTTAGCAACTGATAATGCAAATTGCAGAAGAAGAGAGGAGAAGAGGAAAATAGATTAACTCTCTAAAATGTTGTTGAGTATTTATGGGGAGGTAATAGGTTTCCTGACACTTCTTATGAGAAACTGATCATAATCCCGGGGTCCTGGAGAAATGCCAGTTCAGGTAATTGAGCTCTCTCAGCCCCAGTTGCGGCCACGGCCAGGGAAGCACTTCCCATCTCTCTTGTGCCCTTGCGTCATTTGCAAACCAACCCCTCCGAAGTTCTCCTGATGTTTTAAGACCCTTAAAGATTAAGGATAAAATGTCCGTATTCTTACATGAAATATGTCAGTGGTTTCCCCCTCCGCTCCCTGCCAGCAGCGCCGCGGTCTGTCCCTGTGCACAGCTGGAAGCTGGTGTCAAGCTGCAGAGGAGGCGTCGGGTGCCTTCACTGGCCTGACTTGGCTGAGCAAGTGATGGGCCCGTTCCTGAGGGGGGAATTTCTACCAGTTCTGGTGGTTTTGGAGCTGATGGGAGTCCAGATCATTAAGGAGTCTGGTTGCCACTCTCTCTGAAGGGCATGGGCTGATGATGCAGAGAGGGAGAAGTCACTGCTTCAGCATGGGAAAGCCCTCGAGAGCAGCTCCTGTGACAACATCTCTTGCCATGAGCAAGGGGTTTGGCCCCATTCTCTGGCTGGGTTCCCCATTTTCCCCCTGCTGAGGTGCTCTGCCTGCTGCATCTGCGGCTTCCCACCCAAAAATGCTTGGTGCTTTGCTGGAGGAGATGTGCTGTTTGGGAGAAGATCAGAGGAGGTGGCAGGGACACCTCACGTGGTGCAGGCAGCTCTCACCCAGGCTGGAGAAGAGGGTGTGTAGTCACGGGTGGCCAAGACCTGCCAGATGAACACCCGTCCCTGCACAGGCTGGTTAGAGATGGGGAAGCTGAAGGCGCACTGTGGTGTCAGTGGGGTGGAGAGTGGTGGAGGATGGGTTTTGGAGGAAAGCTCACTGTTATACCCATGAGCTCCACTGCTCGCAAGTGATGGGTACCTGGATCAGCTGTGGTTTGAGGGGGGTTGTGATTAGAGTCAGCTGCTTCTCAGGGTTACACATCCTGGTAGATGACTTTGAATATGGCCCTTTTGTTACCTTTACGTTGAAATTCAATTGGTTTTACATTGCTGTATCTATGAAACAGACTGACATATCTGTTCAGGTCTAGATAGAACTAACTGAAAGGTAACGTAGCTCCTGAAAGCCATAAACACTGAGCTATGTATTTGCCTTAGTGGAGACCTGACATACTCTGCAAAATACTCTCACTACATCTGCAGGTAGCCGGGCTCTCCGATGGACACCATCTTTATTTCCTCCATGGATTTAAAATCTCTTCATCTGAATCCTTTATATTCTCTTAGGACTTGGTCACTGTAATGCATCTTCAGTGACTTTTAACCCTCCACGGTCACCATACCGTACTTCACACTACTCTGGTGAACGTGAGCTGCGTAAACATGTTCTTCCACTGCAGCTTCAAAAAAATTAGAGAAGAAATCGTTTCCCGTTAATCTGAAATAGTTTCTTACATTTTTTTCAGTGAACAAGAGAAACAATTTTAATAACCTTAAATTCTTTTCCAACTGTCTATGTAAAAATAGCATTTTGAAAAATTAAAATTAACCATTTCTGCACGGGTGGGAATTTTTGTGTCACTGAAACAGTTCAGTGTAACTGGTGTGAATTTATGAAGTATCCTGGTTAACTTCTTTTCTTTTTTTTTTTTTAAAGGAAACGGCATAGAAATTACTTACCCAGCTCAGCTTAAGAACAGAGGAGCTATTTAACAAATAGGTGTATGCAAGGCCAGAGTCCCCACAGGATGCTTAGCCGTGCCTGTGCCTGGTGAACTGACTTGTGCTGAGCCCCATCTCCTGCGCCGGCATTTCTGTGCTCCGGCAATCTACAAAATGCCCCTTGGCTCCTCCAGCCCCTTCAGTTCCCCTCTAGCACTGGAGCTGTGGGTCAGGCACACGAGTGGGTCTAACAGCATCAGCTAAGGCCAGCAGCATCCCCGTCGCTTGCACCGGGCTCACAGCCAGAGGCCTGTGCAAAAAGCGAATATTGACCCTCATTCAAATATTGCCACGGTGCCTTGAATCCCTGACTTTTATTTTCAATCCCAGCATGATGCAGTCACCATTTCTCACACATATACACACAGGTTCTTAAACAGTCTGACCACTCCAAAACCCTTGCTCAGCCTCTTTCAACCAAAGATAATGCAATTTCTGCATTTAACATCCCCTCTCCAGGAGCACTGCTGCTGAGAACGCCTCGGTGGTACCAGCCAGCACTATTTAATTAGCACCCGATTTCATGCTGCAAAAGACTTCCTGATGTAAGAACAGAAAGCTGTGATGTAAAAACATGCTCTACATAATACAATTAATAATTGGGGCGCACTTAAAGCAACAATGTGTGACTCGCACCCTGTGAATGCACATGTAGCCTGACCCTAGTCTGGACACACGGGTCTTCATTATGTCAATCTGCAGGAAAAACACTCAGCTAGAGAGGTTATCACTTTGGTCTCCCCCCTTCCTCCTTCTACCTCGATGCTCCTGAAGGGAGACTCTGCAACAGTTTTTAATTGCCAGGACTTGCATTTCATGATTCACACAACATGACCGGCAGCACAGCATTCACTGCTGCTCCACCAGTGAACTAAGGCTCTGCGCTCCCAGGAGAGTTGGGCGCAGATGATGGCTTACTCCACAAGTCAGCTGTGGCTTCTGCCTGCAAACACAGAGCTGGACCAGGCAAGGGAATCAAATGGCCCAGAGGGTTGATGGGTGAGAAGAACTGGAGTCTGGGTTCAGATCCAGTTTCACCTAGAAGCCTCAGAAAAAGCCTCCAGTTTTGTCTGGTGACTTATGCTAGAGGCAGCCAAACCTCCTGGCTCTCCGAGCAAAGTGCCAAAATCACTCGTGGTTCCCAATGATTCAGATGCACAGCCACCTCCTGGGTGGGCAGCCAGGTGCAAGAGGGGTACAGGCAACAGCAAAGGCCCCCCAGGGACAGGGCAGGGCACCGTCTCACTCCTGTAGCTGCTGCACAAGCACAGCCTGCTGCGTTATGTGAGGTAGCCCAAGCTGGGGAGAGTGACTGCTTCCAGGCAGGGGACTGCAGCCCTTGCTTGCTGCAGCCTCTTTCCCTTTGCCCTTGTCTGCCTTGCACCTTGTTGCAAGCCCTGAATGCACTTCAAAGAATTATAAATCAATAAAAATGAGCGTGTTGCAGAAGTTCAGTACATTGGAGGCAGATTAAAAGGCCATAACTATCATGAACAGACGTAAGCGTCGGGAGAGATTTATTTCAAAACAGCTTTGGTGCTCCCTGTGCCAGTTAGAACTAATGCATAATAAGTCTATAATCTGCCAGTGACTATATACACAATGTGCTGCTGAACTGATGCTTGCACCCTAATTCAGACGCATATTGTGCCCTCTGGATGTACCACGGTGCTGCCTGGAACTCAGCACGGCAGATAAATACACATATTCTTATGTAGCCAGAAAGCAGAGCTGCGGTAAGCCTAGGATTTGCACAGCGCAGGGGTCAGTGTGGTTTTGATTTTGCACATGGCTTTCATCGTTTTCCATGGAAAATAAACTTCCACTATTTCCCCTACCACACCCCACACCAATTTCTCCGGGTACAAATAACAAATATGTGACCTAATGCAGCACCGTGCCGCTGGATGTGGAAGCAGAGGTTTCATAGCACCCCGTGCTGATGCTCAGGCTCTGTGCCGCAGCCACCAGCAGCTCTTGCGTGGTTGCCATCCTGCTGCGGGAAGAGCCAGGCTCGGGCCAGCCCTGAGCTGGAGAGGGGCAGTCAAGCCCTGCTGCACCACCTCCGCTCTGTGACAGGCTAAGCAGTGCTAACAGAGGTAATCGTGAGCTGCTACATTTGCCCCAGGGTCTTTCCCTTGCAATATAGGTCCTGCTCTGCATCTTGCCTGCAAAGCAGGAGAGTCCCCGTGGTCTTCTTGCTGCAAAGCAAATCCTGTCTTGGGAACAGTGGTGCTCCCATGGGTTCATGCCTGAGGAGGGGAATAAACCACCCAGCTCACAGAGACATGAATACATTTGCTGTCTATCACATTTTAACATCAAAACAAAATGCTCCTGTGATGGACGGCTTACTTACTCCTTTTGCTGCCCGAACAACCACAGACACCAGTCCAGACTCCGCAAGTCTCCATTACATCAGAGGCCACAGTTGAGAAGACCTCCAGCTCCGTGAGTGCTCGGTTGCACGACCACAACTGTGTTACGCTCCTGGTGAGGACTGGAGGGAGGAGGGGAGATGACCAGAGCTCTCTTCATCTCCATCCATCCTCCTTCTTCCCAGTTTTCCTGACTTCAGGAGTTTCTTGGTTAGGCTGGGGCTGATCTTGTCCTGTTCCAACCTCCAGCACATCTCAACAGGCTGACAACAGGGATTCAAACGTTCGTGCTGTATTGCTGCTTACCATCTCCCAGCCTTTAATTTCATCTTGAGGTCCACAGGACTGGGCAAAACTGCCCTGGGAAAAGGTGTCCTACAGACCGCCCGTGTTCAAGGCCTGGGGCTGGTTTTATCAATTTTCCTTTAAAACATCTGGAATTGATTGCTTGGAGGCAGACAGCAGCCCAGACGAGGTGTTGGTCTGACCTAGCTGGACATCAAAGACTACCCTGCAAGAATAGATTTTAATGTTTTAAAGAAATGCCCGTTATATCCAAGTGCATGCAGTATATGCTTATGGTTTCCCCATAGAATTGCCAGAAGGAAAACTGAAAAGGAGACAAGCATCTTCTGGGGTCAGCTTTCTGTTTGTTTTCTTAGGACACTGACTGAAATGTATCTATTAAACCAAGCATCCACTGCTTGCAAAACCATGGGGTGTTATGAAATTTTGAGCCGAAGGAGGTCAGCAGAAAGACTCCAGTGAGGGTAAATCAAGCTTAAAATAAATGTGGATTTTGGTTTGTGGCAAAACTCTGGAGAAGAAATTCCAGAAAGATGTTTTTAAAGTTTAGAAAATGTTCCCCAAGATTTCAGGAGGTCCCACAGGCAGCAAGGGGCCAAGTGCTGAATCCACAGCAAGCCCTTCCTCTAAGGAGCCCACGGAAAGGAACACGCTCCTTTTGAATTATAAAGTGAGAAACCTTAAAATATGAGTCTTCCTCAGGCAACTCAAGACTTAATATTAGGCACAAACAACATTTGTAACCATCACCTTAGAGGACAGAGCTAAAAGAAGATCAAATTATTAATTTTGTTGTTTACAATGTAGGTACAATGCTCATTCCCAGGTGCAAGGACTTGAACTGCATTAGAAAACACTCACCATCTCATAAAATAAATACCCTAATTTGTCTTTTTTTCTTACCGGTCTTTAAAAACTGATTACAAATGGATCTTTTCTTTCTGCCTTTTTCCTACCTCCTTTCAAACAATGGCCCATCCAAGGGCATCTCTCGGCTACAGCTGCTGCTACCTGCAAGAGAATATATAACAGGCTTCACCTCCAGGCATCACCTTGGAAACGGCAGAGTGGCTTTATGCAGTGTCCAGAGGAGAGCGGGATGTTTTGCAGGGAAATGAAAAAGGCACTGCCCTTCTCCAAAGTGCTCTCAGTCTGTTGTTTATGCTAGGTAACAGTACCCAGGTGGATGCGTATTGGCGTGGGCTGATGCTTGCGGCTGTCAGCCTTGACTCCACAGCCCTGAGCACGGTGGGGTCAGCGGGGCGAGTGCGGTCGGGCGCACAGGTCTCGGTTTCCAGGCCTGGGACGTTGTTTCCAAGACTTGTGTTAATACCTGTGATGGAGGTCTGTCGAGCACATCTCTCAACGTCTCTTTTGTTATCGCAAGGAGGAGTGTTGCACTGCGTCAGAATGTTCTGCACCGCGGAGGGAGCCCATGGCTGTTGCAGCAACGTAACTCCGATTACAAGGAGTTGCATCATGCTGAAATAAATCACATCCTTCACTGGCTGATGTCACTGTGGAAAGGAATGGCCTCGCACACTGCAAATCTAAGGCTGTTAATGGGCAAAATGGTAATGCATGCATGCAGCTTCTCATGGAAAGGGTTTATTCATTAAACACAAAGCAGAAAAGCAGTAGCAATCTCGGTAGAAAAAAATAGGTGGGTGACACAGGCACTTACAAAACCGTTGAATGAAGTCAGGCTGTTGTTTCTATATTCTTTTAATCACAGCTTATCCAAGCAGCCCAGTATTGTCATCCACCCTCACTCTGTGCACATGGAATAGCTCTGCTGACTGCCACAGGGTCAGCTGCAATGTCTCCGTGATGTTTTGGCCACCCCAGAGATCCCTTCCAACCCACTGCCATAAATAAGGCAAAGTGAAGGCCTGGGAAGGCACCTGTGGTGTAGGTCAGTCTCGTAGCATTTGTCCTGCTGCAAACCAAGGGGATCCTGCTTGTTTTATCGCATTACCAGGCAATTTTGCAAGAGCTGTCCTGTGCAAAAGGGATGGCAGAGCTGGGGTAGATGCCGCCGTGCTGGGGGAGTGTTGCAGCCTGCGGTGACGTGACAGCTACATGTCCCCCGACTGCATTGTGTTTCTCATGAACTGCGCTGTACTTTGTAGCATTTTCACAGCAAAACACGGTAATGGGGATGCTGGTGAGAGGGAAGCCAGAAAAACAGCAGAAGGTCAGCAGAGATCGCATGACTGGAGGTCAGAGAGCGAGCATTAATTGTCTTCAGATTGTCAGCTGTCTGTGATATTTGTATATGCCTTTATTTCTAGAGGTGATACAGGGGTGCTGTAAGAATAAGGATCACTTCAGCTTGCAGGCAGAAGGATGCTTTTGCTAAAGGTGAAACGTATTGAGAACATTCCTGACACTGAAAAGATGTTTTCCTCCATGCTTGCTCTTGACGAGACAGAAAAGCCGCCTGGGTCAAAGGTGGAGATGCTGCACCTGGAGTAGAAATCGAGCTTTTCCCAGCTTACTGCTTTCGCTGCAGGTGAATGACTCACTGTCCACCCCGGGAGCTCCCATCACACAGCCTTCAGCAGTCCATGCTGCCAGCTGCCGAAGGAGGGAGGCAATGCCTCCTGCTGCCGGCGGCCACACGTGGCATCAGTAAGGACTGGCAAAACCCGATGCACAATTTCACATAATGGATGGAGGCAAACAGGACTGTGGGACTCGGGACACAATCTCACGGAGATAAAGCCAGGAGAAGCTGTCACCAGCCGAGGTACCGGGGCTGTGTGCGTGTTGGTGGTCCCTCAGTGTCTCTGTGAGCCTCAAAGACGTGAAAGAAGGGGTGGCTCAAATACTCGACATTTTTCCTTTGTCTTTTGTTCTTCTGTTTTCCATGAGCTGCATTTCTGTGCCGTCTTCTCCTGGTTTCTGCTTCCCCAGCCTCACCCCTTCCCCTCTCAGCTGCTGAAGAAGCTTGCTGGCTTCACTGCAACTGAAGTCCCAGAAACATCTCAAAAAATCCACATCTTCCTTTCTTCCCTCCAGTCTCTACCTCCTCTCCCATGACACTCACTCACAGTACACTCACCTGCTCTCCCTGGCCCACCTCCCAGCTCTTTTGGGACTTACAGCCCTGTGAGGTCATCAGTTTCTCGGCCTTTTTTTGGGTATGTCTTCCACAGCCACAGTGTTTCCTTCATTTGCTCCTCACCACGTCCAAGCTCACTTCGTGCTGCTGGCCAAATGACCGCTGGGCACCCAGCAGCTCTCCGCTCTGACTGCTGCTTAATTTCTCTGCTTAGCCAGGTAGAAATGGCTTCTGCTCTCCTTATTTCTTCTGGCACGGGACAAGGCAGCTTTGATATCACCACCTTCTCCCTCCCCTTCTTCTCTTGGATTAGGCTTTTTCATATGAGGCAGCAAGCAAATCCAAACCCGATCCTGCCTTGGCCCACAGCTGAACCCAAATATGTTCGGGTTTCTCCACCAAAGCACAAAAGGCCTTCTGGTCTCCTGAACAGGCGGCTACCTGACACAGCATCCTAAATGTCACAGGCGGATTGTGATGTGCCCTAAGGGATGCCCTTCTCATCTCTCCTCCACTTTCCCTCTTCTTTCTCTTCTTACCAATAATTACAGCTGGGGTTAGACAAAGTGTACCAGACCTCCAAGGATAACAGGAGGAAAATGCTGTAAAAACTCACTCAAGTTAACTAGGCAAAACAGATGAGACTTCTTCTTGCAGTTTAAGAGAAACAGCGAGAGCTTTTGCCAATTTTATGCAGAACTTAAAAAAAAAGGTCAGTGATATTCTCCGGAAAACAGGGTCACATTTTAAAACCTGGGAGGGGAAGAAGATTTTACTTTAACAGCTAAGAACATGCTCAGCATGAACTTGGACAGATCTTTTTCCCTGAGTTATAGGCAGACCAGTGTCTAACGGAGTGGAAAGTGCTGCAGCTCCTTTGGCTTAACACGATGGTGTTCAGACTCCAGCATCTCACCCTGGGTGAGGAAACTGGGACTATGGTCTTTTTGTAAGGCTTTGACAGTGAAAGCACTAAGGAAACAATGTATGTAACTGGTAGAACTAGAACAGTTACTAAATTGCTATGAGATAGTGATTTAGTATTTTATTGCCATTTAAAAAATGTTTTTAAACTGCTTTAATAAATGCTTGAGGGATGATGTTTTAACCAACTATCACAAATACTGTGACAAGGCGGTGGATATATAACTCCTTACTGCAGATCCAAGTTGCCTGAACATTAAGCCATCCTAACACAGGATGACAAAACAGAGAGCACAGCTTTTCAAGTGCTGCCAACAGTAGATATCACTTCTTAGATTGTTTTATAGTGATTTGACCTGTGCCAGTATAATTCCATTGACTTTTTACATGATGTTACTGTTGTGTTTTGTAAGAGAAAATGATGGTTTACTTCAACTACGGCAGCTTTTTTTACAGATCAACCTACTTTATAGATCAGATTTATATGGTCCTTGCAATCTTCAGTGATTTATTCTGGAAACAGTAAGACACCATGCAGGAGAGGCTCAGAAGGAAGATCTGCACATTGGTTTTCATTTCCATTTTATACAAGGGAAACTGAGCCCAAGGGGGTTAAAGAAGTGGTCAGAATCACACATTGGGCAGAAAAGGAAACTCAACCCAGACCCTGCACATCCTAAGCTAGAGCATGAGCAGCAAGTAACATCCAAGCGGTAACCCAGGTTAGATCGATTTCTAAAGGGTATCCTCAGTAGGAAGTCTTCTTCCAAGAAACACATTTCTGGCAGCCCTTCCCCTACCAGCTTTCTAAGCTTTCAAGCTGCCAAAAATGAATTGCTCTCTTTGACAAAGCTTTTGAATTCATTCAGGCTGAATCTGCTGCCCCTTCTGGATTTGAGTTATTAAGCATTATTTTTATCTATGATACATCCAGCTACCACTTACTCTTAAATAAAGACATTTTCTACTTTTTTTCTTTTGCACTTTGAAGCAAATAAAATTGCTTGAAATGTAGAGAGGTGACCCTTCTTTGAGAAGTGCAGGATTTTCAAGTAAATCTTTAGCATAGAGTACTTCTCAGAGCAGCAAGTTATTTTACTGAAGCACACAATGTATTGGTTTTATATATAACGTCTATTTGCAGTCATGTAATGAAATATCTCTCCTTTGTTCCAGCCTGTTTCTAATTTAGTCACTAAGAAATAAAAGAATTCTGAGAATACCCCCATCTCTTATCTGGCACAACAGCAATGTCATATTTTTAATTTTGAATGAGGTGACTAAAAGTGCTTCATTAGGCAAAGACAGGGAGCTGTTATACGGCCTGTAGAAGCTGAAATGTGACAGAAATAAGTATAAATAAAGTTATCGTAACCGAACCCAACTACAGCCTGCTTCCCTTGACTTCAGTTGGCATGAACTGCCTACAATAATGTAGACATCTTAATACGGGGAAGAGAAAATTTCCGATTTCTCAGTCAGCCTTGACTCAGGTACTGATCAGCCAGGATGGGGAAAATTTACCCTTGAAAAAACAATTTCTGACCATTTAAAGTTGCAGCACTGTCTTGCTGTTGTTCAAAGTCATTTGGGCGCCATCCTGGAGGGAACTGGGACAAGTCGGAGGAAGACTTGCACAGAAGAAAGAAAGAAAGATGCTGCTTTTGTGCCCAAGCTTGCCAGTATTTACCAGGGGGATCAAACAGGCAGAAATCAATGGAGCAATCCACAGTGCCTTTGAAGCTGCATTTACATGCTGCGTCTTGATGTTCTCTATAACTGCTGGGGTTGCATGTGGTAAAATGTTTGCAATGTCCAGTCTTTCCTTGTTCCACCCCTTTCCCAAACAAACGGCAAGTGGTTGATGGCACAATGCACTCTCTGAAGGTGGATGCTTTAAAAACAAACCGCGGTGTACAGCTGTGCCCTGATTTCTCTCTGGAGTTAAAGACAAAGGTATGTTCAAATGTGTATGCTAAATGTGACCATAGGGGTTAAGTTCCTTCTTATTCATATACATGAAGAAGCTGGTGCATGTGTCATTTTTACTACTTCAAAATAAATAAATAGATAGATAGATAAACTCAGACTAGCAAAAGCCCTGAAACCCAGCAACCATAGCCTTCTGCTAATGGTTTGTGCCCAGAAACAGTGTACGTTAACAAGCCCATCTCTGCTGAAGCTTTTGATATTGCTGTTGTACTTGACAACTCTGATACTGAAGTGGCTCAGAAAATGTCTCTGCCGGCCTTGCTAATGCACAAACTGCCTCCTTGCACTTACAGAAATGCCTCTTGCAAGCACATACTGTGCAAACACGTCAGTGTTTATTAAATCTGGGGCTGAGATGTGGAGCAGTCTCAGTCTCCTCTGACACCAAGGCAGATGACGTTCTACCCCCTGCAGGATCAGCTCTTAGCTGGTAAATAATGCTGTATTCTCATTCTTCATCAAGTGAATTCCCTTTCTCTGACAATCGCACACTCTTGGAATGATGCCAGCCTTATCCAAATGTGACTTGCCCTTTGGGGAATTTCTTTGACTATTTTCTCTAGTAGGGATGAGAGAAGCTCAGAATTATGACACCCGGTATTCATATAAATACCATGAAATGGTTGTTTACAGTGAACTGCTTATCAATCCAGCAAAAAGCCCCACTGTGCAAATGATGTGAATTGGTTAGAATAACAGGTAGCTCTTAAAGGACCTGCAGGCGAAACCCAGAGATATTTATACTTGCTGCTATGAGGTTTCTGGTGCTCAGCATCTTTTTGGATCACATCTTTATATTAACTCCTCAAGTTTTCTGACGATTAAAAGACCTGGTTTGGACTTCAGGAAACAAGATAGGAATGATTCGACAATCCAGGGGCAAGCCCAGTCAGTTCCAATAACCTCATCAAGCAAACTATATGTTTAAGTTGAAGTACAGATGCTTATTGTGGTAAGGAATTCATTCTGGACTGGAATTTTGCAGCTGGTTTTGGTATCTTTGATCTTGGACCAAACACTAGCCCCCAACGCCCCAGGCTTGGAGGCATCTCAGCGAGGCCACCTCTGAATCTCAGTCTTCACTGAAATATGCTGCTCTATGAGGAGTGGAAATGAAGTTTCCCATGGGGTTGGACTCTGAATCTCCACATTCCTTCCCTTCCCCTCCCGGCTCTCTCATTTCCTCTCTGCCTGGCCAGGCAAGCAGCAGCACCTTTTATGCCGTGCTTGAAGTTACTCATGGGCTGGCTGGCCAGCAGATTCTTGCCTCTCATCACAGATAAGAGACTGAAAGTGTTTTTCCCTTTGTGGGGCTATCCTGGGGATGTGAAAATTAATGTCCGCCTACAACATGTAGGATGGCATATCTGGGGGATCTCTGCCTCTGCCAAATGGGACTGAGGGTGATCAGTGGATTAAAAAAATTCTTAAGCAGGTCACTGAGACAAGGTGGTAGCATACGGTTTGGTTTCCTTTGCACACTACTGCTAGAAACAGCTTATAGAAATTAGCTTTTCCAGCTTACTTCTTTTTTAGTGCTTAAACTGATATGTTCTTCTGCAGCCAAAAACCTCACTCCAAACATGGGACATGTCTACTGCATGGCATCGGGTGATTCAGATTAACCTTGTGTCAGAAGCAAAAGCAGCAAAACTTAGTTTTCATGCCTTGTCCTCCACTGTGTCATGTAGCTAAAGCATCATGTGGTGGTAGGTGTCGGCACCACAGCCTAAGGTGCAAAGATGACAGGCTCCTGGGGGTTTGAATCCATTCCTGTAATGGAGCTAGAGGCTTCTGATGGACCTTTTCTCTCTCAGACTCCTCTCAGGGTGGGGACAGAAACAGGGACTGGCACATTGCAGAAGACCTGGGGAAGAGAGAGGCAGAGATCAAGAACCTGAAACACACAGGATTATTGGCTTCATCAGGGTTCCTGCTAGTCTGTTTGAGCAAGGCACCATAAAAACCTGTGCCATAAAAAAAAGTGCCCTGTCATGGCTTCAAAACTTCCTCAGAGTGCCCCGTGTTTGCTTCCTTCAGCCTGCCCACATGCAGAACATGACTTCCACCCCTTCTGCCCCACCATGAGAACTACAGACCCTGCTCCTTGCCAAGCCGAATTACAATTACTGCCAGCACTGAATCTTTATTGCTTGGATTTGATGCATGTGTTGCTTTTCCAGCTCGCTCTCCACCCACCCTATAATAAAGGACGGGCAGTGCCCTCACTTTGGTGTCATCCCTTCCCTCCTCCTGGGCAGTCATTCCCAGGGGACCACCCACATGCTCCTCATTCAATAAGTGAGGAAGCTGTCAAAATGTGCAATGAAGAAGGAACATGTTCCAGATGCATGAAATGACACTGGGCTTCCTGAAGACGGCAGTGGACAACGCTCCAGGCGTGGCTAGCCCAGCCCGCCTGGCCTTTGCACCACTAACACTGCCATTTCCCTCTGCCAGGCAAGGCTGTATCCAGCAAGGTCTGGGCTGCAGGAGAGTTACTAACATTTTAACATGGGGGGCTATCTGCTTCCTCAGTTGAACTTTTTCTGTGACCACGTGTTCTCCATTACTCATTATTTTTAAGTTTGGGACCAGAGATCTTTTGGAAGACATATTGTCATCCAGCAACTGATTTGGGGGCATCCCAATAATAAGTGACATTTTAAGAATGATGTTGAAGTAAATTGGGCTTTTCTAGGCTTAAAGGCTATGCCTGCAGCCTCCTAAGGTGCCAGTTCTCCACTTTCTTTCTGTTCAACCAGGATGGTCAAAAGATGCTGTCTGTGACTGCTGTTAATTTCCTAGTGTCATGCTGCTGGAGAGATGTTCCCATCCAGGACTCCCTTCCTCCTGCCATCAAAGAAAGGTGGTGCGAGCCCATAAAATCCCTCACTGTTACTCTGGATTCAACTGCTCTACAAATGGCAATTAAAACTCATGAACCTGATTGCTCAGAGACAAGCAGAGGGAAACTGGAAACATTTATCCCTTTTCTCTGCTGGGTTTCTCAGATATAGGGTGGAAACCTGGGTGATCCATGAGCTCTGTTGAGCATCCTCATGTTATGAAGAGATCTGCAACTACAACCACAATTCAGTGAGAGAGAAAAAGAAATTATTTGGGATATTTTGATGAAACAGCTGACAGAAGAGTGATGAGAGATTATTTTTTCCCCTGTGGCGATAGATTTAAGCGCCAAAGTAGAAAGATAAACAGTAAGAAAGATTCACAAGCTGCATTGTTCATTTTGAGAATGTTAAAGAGCTCCAGATCAACGAGTGCAAAAGCAGAACATGCTTCTATCGGCACAACTGGCCATGAAACTGGACGTGTGCCTGTAGGTGCTAATGGCTGCCAGGAGGCAGGTTGTGATCTTTCAGCTGTCATACTCTGGATTAAAACTGATGGATGGATTTAGCATCTTTTAAAAGGTGAAATTAAAGGGTCAAAAGAGCACCAAACCTTGCTATACAGCAGTAGCTGGAAACAGGAGAAGCAGTACTAGAATAATTCTGACCCGATGGGCAGAACCAACCTAAAATGCTGGGAGACCTCTCAGCAAATGGCTGCCAGTGCTTAATTTTAAGGGTTATTGGCAATAATGATGGAAGGAAAAGGCAGAGAAGGTGAACATCCCCAGTGATTGTGGCCTTCAAAGGGAGCAGAAAGCCTGGGCTCCTCGAGGCTTGGAGCTGCCTGGGCAGGCAGGACCGGAAACTGTGAGCAAGAAAACTGCTGCTGTATTTTCTTACTGCGTGGGGACTCTGTGAATAGAGAAGATCACACTATGGAAATATCCTCTTCACTCCCCCGGCACACCAGCAAAGCTCTGAATGTGTAGGTTAGCACCTATGCTGAAAGGTGGAAATTGGATTTTCTCCCAAAACTCTAGCTGAGAGACTAAACTTCATTCCCTGTACACTTTATTTCAAGGGTTTGAAAGCATCTGAGGGCAGACTTGTCCGAGCCACTCTGCTTCACTTTGAACTGCTGCTGGTATTGCTGGTAGGACATCCTCCAGCTGTGTGCCAGCAACATGCAGGTACACCATTTCCTACAAACAGATATATCTCATGCTCTTGTTAGGCAAAACTGGAACCAGTACAGAGTCGTATCTGCGGTCTTAGTACTGATGTGCAAAATGTTTCTTTGTAACTGTTTCAATAGAAAACAAGGGACAGCAATGTGGCTTTTCAATGCAAAAAGGCACCATATTTCATTATGTAAAATGGCAGCTTGCAGAGAGCCACATTACATGACATAACCCATGTTTCAGTGGCCAGAATTAAGCAATGCTTTATAAAATGCAGGTTATGTTTCAAAAGACATTCTTCAGAGTAGACTGAAAGAGTTTACTCTGAGGGGGGAAAAAGCTGAGAATCAAAGGAATATTCGGAAAATGTTGCTGAATTAAGATCAGTTCAGTAGACATACACGTTATAGCATTCCCATTGTAAGAAACAGACCTTCGTTCAGTTTATTTACTAAGGTATTCTGGAGGAAAAAAAAAAATTCTTGCTTTTCTGCTTCTGCATTTATTGTTTATAAGTTCAGCACAACACAGGAGTCTTCCAGCGCTGGCACTGTGAACAAGAACCCAGGAATCACACATCTTCTCAGCTACAGCAAGTACCAAGTCAAGGTTTCCCTGGGATATTGTTCTCCGTGGCGGATGCTCTGGAACAAGTCTGACTTTCTGCAAGACCTCTGTGCTTACGGCTTTAAAGAACACATTGTTTAAGGACCAGTGGAGATTGTCTAGAAAAAAGGCAATAACCATAAAGCCAAAGAGGTCATAAAGCTCCTGAAAGCAAATTCTATTATACAACTTGTGAGATTCCTTTTATTTTGCTCTAAACCTTTTCAGCATTAGATAAAGTTTTCTCAGCTGAGGCATCTGGCTGTGAAACAAATTCCAGAGGAGATTAGGTGAAACTGAATTTGGCCATCTAAAGGAAAACTTGCAGTCTTTTGCTTTACAGAAAGCCTTGCTAGAAGAACAACATTGCTTGCATCATTCTTCAGTTTAGTCCCACCAAGCAACCAAAAACTCTCTCAACCAAAGCCAATAATTTGATAACCTTATCATGAGAACATTTTCTTTCTTTGAAAAGGAGGCAGTGCCTAGGACTCCATGAAGGCCATCCAGGAACTTGTTGTCAATATCCATTGCACACAGAAGGAACTCAGATACTCTGGCATTGGGTATGAGAACTGGAGGTGAGCTGATTAAAAGGTACTCAGTGTAGATATATGCTGTATTGCTGCTTTAGTGATCTATGTGCCGGTTTGTAATCATGATACACAGACAGAGTTCTTCTGCGAGACCTTGGTCACCTCCAGGTGCTTTCCCAAAGAGTGGTGGGATGTGAGTTTGGTACGTGGATCATGGAGGGGGTCTCTCACCGTTATGATGATCCTGAAATCAAAGTGATAGAAATGCAAGGCTGGAAGATCCCTATCTAGTCCTCATGCTGTGCTGTGGTAAGGTCCAGTACAGTAGGTCCTCTTAATCCAACCTGGGGAAAAGACAGAACAGCCTCTGGAGGTGAGCAATGTGGACCTTCAATGCCACAGCCCCTGTCAACGCTCACGTGAGATGAAGTGTCGGGGCTCAATATTTTCTAAGTGTTTTCACTTATGTGTAAATAAATCCTTCCCTATACCCACACACGTCCATGTTCACTCTCCTGTAGAGAAGCTTTTTGGAAAAACGAACTTGCTATTAAAATGACAGCTTGTTGGACAGCAAAGACAAATTAGTGCTAGCTGCAGAATAATTACATTGACAAATTGCTTGAGTTGTATAATGTTAACATCAGTGAAAAGCCCCAGGTCCTCAGTAAAACTGTAGCAATATGGGAAAAATGGAGAAAACCAGGACCCCAAAGTAAGTTTTAGAAATTTAGATGAAATGATAGTTCTGTGAATTGGGGTACTTACAGAATGGTGGGGAACAGGACAGCTTTAAACTCTTCTCAGGGCTGCCTTGCATGTGAGTTGCTCCTTTGACTTCAGTCTATTACTAATGTCACCAAATAGCACTTGCAGAATTGGGAACTAAATGCGCAACTAAGAACCCCTTGAAACTAAATAAACAATAAATTTTATCATCCCAGGCACAGAGACTATTATTTCAAGAACAGTAACAATTAGCAGATCTCTTATTTTTTACATGAAGTTATAACAACAGTTCAGGGTATAGGTTCCTTACATCATTGCGTGTGCAACGGGAGACCAGCACAAATATTCCAGTGAGGCGGTAAAACCATACTGAGTTTTCCCAGCCACCTTGGCATCTTGAAGGCAGAACTCAAAGGTAACTATGACCTGCACAACTCTCCGTACAGCCTTTTATTGACTTCACGGCTCACAGAGAAAACTACAATGCTGCTGAAACCAGGCTGGTTCAAAGGAAGAGCATGGGAAAGCACTGCAGTGATCTGCACTGTTTATGCAGTGAGTTTTTATAAATGGCATTCCAGGAAAACTTGAAAAATTTCAGAGTATGAATAATTTTTCCCCCCAAAGGATTTTGAAGTGCAATGCCACACTTTAAATTAACAATGAGGTAAATTAAAGTTAGTTTGTTCAAACGACTGAGTTTATTTTGTTAGGGATGAGGTGGACCATTTTAAGTAATTTGATTCAAGTAAGGGCAAGAAACTTAGTTGTAGGTCTTCACAGCAGTCAAATTAATTTCCTTTCCCTTTTGCTTCAGTTCATACAGACGTTCAAACCCACCACCAAAGCAGCAAGTTCATTTCTAAAACAACCTACTGGCTCAGCAGCTAATTGTAAGTTAAAAACAAGGTGTGGTAGCTGAGTTCAGTTCAAAACCATAGAAGTACTTAATTTCCCTGAGCACCAGTATTTTCTTGCAGGTTTAAAAAAAGACCCTGACCTGCACAGTTTATAAAACCTTACCGTCCTGCACTGTGAATTTTCTTAAATATTGAAAACTGGATTTAAAAAAAATCATCTGGATGGCCCTTATTTTCTGAAGTGTAAAAGGAAAACATTTATGTTTCTATAATGAGAGTATGGGAATTAAATGCTGTAATGTCAGACTAAGTAGTATTACTTTAGCTCCTGTATGGATGAGTGATTTTACTATAATAGTTTCTCATAATAATGCTTTTTATCTGTAATACATAGGGGATAGAGAGACTGACAGAGCTGTAATCTTTCTTTCAGAAGCATGGTGTTAAATGAACAGGGGCCAAGTGAAAATATAATTCTGTAAGGAAGATAAAGACAGCCCTATATAAGACTGAAATAAGACGTGTCACCATTTCAAGTGAAAGATGTTAGCTCTGAAAATAATGCCATATATTAAGAAGAGATGTCATATGAAGCTAACTTCGAATTTGTACTACAAGGCCTAGAATTTATTTGTTTGTGGCAAAAGGCTGCATACAATCTCGTGAGTTTTGCATAGCCCCTACTCTTGCCACTGCTATTTGCTGTTTATGCAGGGCTGTGCGTGCTGAGCATTGAATGCATTTATGAAGACTAAGGCCCTGCCCCAAAAAACTCACCATTTACTAGACCACAGAATGAACAAACACGTTCTCCTGGTTTCACAGCCACTTGCGTGTACATGCAAAGCTCCTCCATGTGTACCGAGGCAAACTAATGCTGGAACAGCTTCAGCATGGATGGTAGCTTCTACTGGAGCCGCCAACCACTCATGAGGACACGCTGAAATTAGCGCCTTCTTCTGTTTCCCTCCCAAAACTCCTGAACCGTCTCTTCTGTGACCTTTTAAGCACGTATGGTCATTGGTGAATGAAAGGCAAATGTGCTGGTAGCCCTGAACTATACTCTAACCCACCATCACTACTATGCAACACCATCAAAATTTTAACGCTGCAATAAGATGTTATAGTGCCGTAAGTTATCACCAGGTTTAACGTGCTCATATCTATTATTTTTACATCACACCGCCCAGCCACATCAAAGCCCAGCGCTGCAGCATTCCATCTTTCCTGGGCCCGCATGTGTGATTGTGAGCTGTGGAGAATAACCTGGGGAAAACGATGGCAATTGCGGCAGTGGTTTACAATCCACGGGCAGGCGATGATGGTAGGAGGAGTAGCCTGGCTGCTGTGGCTGATGGCGTTAGGCTACAGGAGAGCCTCCTTCGGCCTAACCTGGAGGCCGGCACCTCGGGAGCGAGGAGCCCCATGGCCGAAGCCCACTTGCCTCATGAGCAAAGGCCTCGGGGCTCTTCAGGGGGGCAGCAGGGCCCTCAGCCACCAGCCCGAGGGATGCAACCTCCATTTTCAGCCTGCCCTGCCCAGGATCTGGGGAAGGCGGCATCTGTGGGGTGCTGAGGGCTGCGGTGGGGGGCGAAGGCCCCACAAAGCCGGTCGCACCAAGCGACACCCAAGCGGTCCACGATCAAGGG
>WAAD01040714.1:28707-43331 GCA_013389945.1 Fregata magnificens | reverse complement strand
GGGGGGCCGCGGCGCTGCCCTGCGAGGCGGGGCGGTGGGGCTGGGCAGTGTCCCCGGCTCCCCACCCTTTGTGGGGGAAGGGCAGCGCAGGCTGCTCGGGGCCGTCTCCTCCTGGGGTTTCTCCTGAAATCCCGTCAGGAGGCAGCTCCAGGGTCCCCACCCTCGGGGGTCTTGGGACTCGGGCCCCACCTTAGTGGAGGAGCTGTAAGAAATAGGTGGGCAGGCCTTGAAAAAGCAAAAATATCCCTTTGCGTATATTTTTTTCCATTAATATTGGAGCCCTTTTTGCAGCAGGCAACTTCGTTAAGCACAGGAGGTTCACTGTAGCTTGGGCTGTGGTTTGCACTGTGGTGCCTCAGAATAATTTAGATCTGTTACATTATTTCATGATATGGTGAAATTTATTGGGGGCAGATTGTGTGGTTTCATTGGTCTTTTTTTTTTTCCCAAGAAAAATTGCTCAAGGATTGGGCCTTTAGAAAGGTATCCTATTGGCTCAAGTGACAAAAGAGTAAATAAGTTAATGTTCCTTTCTCTCCTAAAGGTTACCCGAAATTTTTTGTTATCTACACAAAGCTTGCATTTAGGTATCATATTTACAAAAGCGTTTCCTGCTGACAGCATCTTCAGACTTCCATGTGTATGTCATACAGCCTGCTCCGTTTCCTCTCTCTCTCATAAACTTGTTGTACACGTGAGGGGGAAATAGAAGAAATGGCTTTTGTGATGTAACGGATGGGGTTTTTGTTCTCCATGTAATTTTGTGCTCATCTATTTTGCTGGATCAACAAGCAATTTGATGATTGTAGATTAACTTCCCCCCCCTTAAAACTTGTCTTTCTACACTCTCGTATTTGGTTACCCAAAATCCATAGTGCTTTAGATTAACTATTTCTGTATGTCTGTTCTAATCTGACACTTATTTCAGGCATAATTTCGTTTTGGGACAGTAGCCCTTACGTGATTTAGATATCCAGAAGAATGATGTGCATAATGGCGAAGAGGTGTGCAAGTTTTTATTTGTAACTTTGCAAGTCATCATTAAACTCTGTTCTAGTTAAACCTCTAGCAGGAAGATGCATCTTGTTTTGTTTTACATCTTAGATTGCAAGCTCGTCCAGGCACAGGTTCTTAGGTATTGTTGGAATAAACATGATAATGCCAAGGGAAATAAAACAAGCAGTGGAGTGATATGCAGAATGGGACATGGATGTGATTCAAATGGTGAAGGCTCCGCTACCCCTGATGTTTTGATATATTTGTATCTTGTGGTTATGTGTAGTCTAGGACTTTGGTTCTAACCTAATGTCACTGTATCAGATCTTTTTCTGAAATTCATCTTAAAAGGGCAACATCACTGCTAGTCTTCCTACTTCATGTTTCTTCTTTCTTTCAGACTAGGTAGTTACTAATAAATTTTCTCAGTCTTCAGGAGTCTTCACTTGGAAAGTATAAGCCATATCTTCAGAATTAAATATGGTATTTCAGCACTAAATTTCTGGGAGGATACTTCTGTATGTTACATGTACTGATATATTATTCATACTCTTATAAAAGTACACACAACATGTTATTTTGAATGCATTTGTAACTTTCTCTTAATTGATCTTTTTTGCTTGTACTCTTAGATGTGTATGCAATTTGTCAAATGTTTCCATTTCACTTGACAGTGTGGTACAAGGGATTCTGAAGACTGATGGACAAACAGGGAATTAAGTCGGTTAAATAGATCGGTTAGTTAAGCTAGAATAAACCCGCAACACAGACCTTATTTAATCAAACAGTAAGCATATTAGAATTAGATTTTGAGGATAGATAAATCCCTGTGCTCAGTTTCTGAAAGGTAGATGCTTATACTTTATAATACTCCTTCCTCCATACTGGTTTCAGTGACCTTTTTCTTGACATTTTTCAATACCTTACCAATGGTGGTGACATACGAAAGTTGCCAGTACTTAAAAGTTAACTGATAATCTTGTTACAAAGATGAAATCTTAAAGCATCATTACATGACTATTACTTACAGGAGAACGCGATCTCCTTAATGGTTAATAATTTGCAAGTTAAGGGTACATGGTCAAAACAAGACTTCGTTCTTTGAATGAAAGACTAGCATATGTTGTTTCTGGATGAAGTTGAGAAAGAAAACTGTGTATTTTACATGACTGATCACTTCTAAATTAGGTGCAATATTTGTTTTGGCTGGATGGAGAGTAAGCAACACGCTAATAGCTGTAAAGTAGTAACCAGAGTTGCTTTACTTTCATCTTACACAGAATATTGTTAAGTTCCTGTTAGTGGGTAAGAGAAATCATCAGCCAATTCTCTGCTGGACAAACTTGAATGTTTAATCTCTGACAATATATAAAATACAAAACCCCCCAGAATTTCATATTTGCTGCACAGCATAAAGTTCACTACTTGTTAGCATGCTTTCTGTTTCCAGCTTTAGTCACTTCCATGGTTTTAGGGCATCCATTCTCGATGTGGTGGGCACATCCTTCTAAGAATGTTCTATTGGATGCTTCTTCCAAACTTGTCTAAAATATAGAGTGAAACAGATGTTTAAGGAATGATCCCATGTGTGCTCCACATTCTTGTGTGTCAGTAATTGCTCAGAATGAGGTATACTTTCAATATGCTTTATAAAACAGGTTGAACAGAGTTCTAAAATGGCTATATTTATGGTTGAAACTAAAAGCACATGTGCCAGTATTGAAATTCTAGCTAAGCCTGTTAAAGCTAACAAATATATTTTAATTGAGGTTTTTATACATCTTATCTGGAGGATTTTTTAAGACTGTAGGCTAAATTCTGCATTAGAGTACATGCTAAGTCTTGTTCTGGGATGCAAGTGGGCAACTCCTAATGGAATCTTCCTGGAAGCTACGTTGCCCCATGCACATGCTTTATAGCATCCAAATTCATCCTCTCTAGCACTGTCAGATGTTTTAGAATGATAGTGAAATTAAGGATGCTTTGGCAGTGTTTCAGTGCAAGGGAGTATCTCAGTTTTGGAAACCTGTAACTGTGTCGACTTAACTGGAACTGGAAACAAAGTCATTTAGTTGTGTGGTGCTGCTGCAGGACTTCCCTAGGAGTTATATTTTTTTTTTCCTTACAGAACTATTTATGGCAATGTTATGGAGTGAAGAGTCAAGTATCCTATAAATAACAGTAATTTGTAACCAGAAAATAAAATAAATATTTTGAAGTTTAATTTAAAGAAATAGATCTTGGTTTCTGTTGTTTGTTTTTTTTTTTTTTTTTTTAATTCAGTAATGCATTGCATCAGGCCTTCATAATTTGATCCTATAAATTTTTGACTGATGGTTGGATTATTGATGCTGTGAGATGCATTTGATTATCAACCACTGCATAACTCATAGATATACTGTAGTAAAATTGGCTGTTCCTTAATATGTTCAGGTACTTTGGAGTGAAGAGTTGTATGTCAGTGGCTGATCAGCTATAGTAGTAGTTTTTGTTACAGGCCTGACTGATCTTGTGTTATTAAGGGGAATAATTTAGTAGCCATTTTACAATTCTCTCACTTGTGTTTTTCAAAATATTGTTTGTCCGTCAAGTGTAGTAATATATTAAATCATCTTACATGAGAGCTGTCTGTTTTAGAATTTTCATTAAATATTTCACTGGACTATTCCTTTATTATGAGATACTGCTTTTTAAATAGATATCCTGTACATAGCAGACCATACGTTGCCACCTTTTAGACCAATTTTTTCAGCAGCTTTGTAGTGCATTGCATTTTACTGATATCTGTGCTTGATTTGTTGTTTGAGATTTTCCCTTTCTCTCTTCCCCCTCCATGATTCAAACATTCAAAAGAAATAGTATACAAAAGAGGAGCTTTGTCAGGAGCTCAGAAGTTCAGCAAATAGCTGGCTTTTGTACTTTTATATAATGCCTCCTCCCCTCCAAAAGCAAGCTTATTTTGGCCAATTTTTGTCAAGGCTCAGGTAAACTAGATGAATTCCAATACATAAAATAGTATTGTAACCTCTACTCTTCAGGCTGACGAAGCAGGTACTTCTAAACATTCATAACGCTTACTCGATGAAAAGAAATCTCTTTGACAGTCTGGTAGCCCATTTGTTCCNCCTGAAGAGCATAAGCTCTGCTTGTTTTTTTAATAAAAGGAGATGTAGCAGAATGAGATGAAACTATTAGTATTGGGTTTAGGTGGTATGGTTGACTTAACTTGCTAATTTAGAAAGAGAATCTATTGTGACTTAAATGAATCTAACTAGAACACTTCAAACTTTAAAACAAGCTTAATGGTTGCATAACATTCACATTAATAGCTCTTTCTTAGCTTCTTCCCGTGATCAGTTAGGGCATTTTTCAGCTAATAGATCTGAGACCACAGGCACACGTATTAGTGGTTCATTCAGATCTTGTAATACTGCTCCTGGGAAGCGTGTGCCTGTGTGTACTCATGACCTTGACGTATACCTAATCCCTGAGTGCTCCATTTCTCCCCCACCTCCTGCACCTGCTATATCATGGTCAATTGATAACGAGAATAATCGGTTGTGAATTGTTAAATGAAACATGTGGAAAGTGTGTCCAAAAAAAATGGCATCTGGTTCAGTGGTGTCTAATCTGTACTAGTTAAGTATCCTCCTATGGCTTTGTTATGAGACGCTTGATTCTGGGTGTGAAGGCAAAGGATTTTTTTTTTTTTTTACTGTATTGGTTGCAAAATGATTGAGAGAGAGAAATCTTTTACTCTAAAAAACATAGTGACTCCCTTCCCCTCCAAACTTTTGTTTCCTGACTATGAAAACAAAACCTTGTTGATTTAATTTGGAACTAGATTAATATGAAAAGTTAGTTCTGAAATAGGTGCATATTGATGAGAATATTCAAGGTTCTTGTCCAGTTCTTGTCCTCCAATTTTTTTTTGATCCCAGACAGTACCTGAAGCTTTAGGCATTTAATGTCACATTCTTTTCGTGGTTATGGCATTTATCCTTTGGTAGTGGTATCCCATCTTGAGGGGAGTCCTCAGATCCTTTCTACTTTACAGTCTGTGTAAGGAGGGGATCGAGGCTTACTCTATTCTCTTTGCCTGGCAAGGAGAGCTGAGTGGATGTGGCAATTTGATTTGGTGGTGTTTGTTGCCTACAGGACTAATGTTTAGTCCCTGATGTATGTGTAGCAAGGGTGGTCCTTAACAAATACAGGTCTGCTGAAGATGTGTTGTGGAGAAGTTATTAGGAGAAATAAGTGGGAAATAAACTTGTTTTGCTTAGGATGTACAGGGCTTCATGGATGTGCTAGGCAGTGTTCCAGGTTTATATGGATCTGGGTAATCAAAAAAGATTTAATATTTGTTGGGGCTCCTTCACTGGTGGGAAAGGAGGTCATATATCCTCTTTTATTAAGGTAATGAAAACAGTTCCTGCATTTTCCTTTCTTGTGGTAACTTTTTTATTTTAATAGCAACCAAGGTAGCTTTGGACGGCTCTGTTTTGAGAAAGAGTATTCCATATGTGAAATTTTCCTTGGATAATTAAACAGAAGGAAAAATTTGAGTTAAATGGATAGAAGAATGCTGCAGTTCAGTTCTCTTTCTCTGCTAATATCTTAATCTACAAGTTCCAAATTTCTTGTGCTGCAAATGAAGAGTTCAACTGGGAAATGACATTTATGATGCTGCTTTTAATGTTATTATGGGAAGGGTCCAAACTGAGGTTTGCCTGAGAATGCAATAAAATAAATATGCCATTATTTTTTTGACATGAGAATTACTTAATTTTATATTGTAAAAATTCAAGGCAGCCTATGACATTATTGACCTTCACCTTCTAGCTGGGTGAGGAAACACACCAGAAACAGTATTAAAGATAGGTCTGAGCAACATAGTAATTTTCCTGAAGTATATATTTTCTCTTTTTTTTTTTGATACAGAATGTACAACTGCTTTAGTGGTGCAGAAGTTAGTCCGAGCACTGTTTTACAAAGTGGATTTTAGGGGAAAAATTAATGGGGTTGCTTGCAAGCCTGTTTGAGGCTGTTGAACTGAAGTTGTTCATGTTGGACCGATGATAGTGCTGGAGAAAAACTTTCTTGGAGTGTGAACTTTAACCATGTTCTTAAATAATCAAGTTACCTTCTGTTGCACAAGCCACAAATGTAGTTCTCTCCATCTCAAAATTCCTAGTAGTGATAGAACACACTCAGGCATCTGAGGGAGGCACTCCTGTTCTTCACCACTCCGTAGAATGGCCATCTCCCTCCACTCTTTATTAAAGGAAGCCTTGAAGGACTTTGGTACAAGCTGGGTGCCCAAAGTTGGATAGTATGGAAAATCTCTGTAGGAGGCCATGCTTAGCCTCTACTTGNGAGCTCAAAGGAGTTGAGATGAGTGACCCCCTGGGTCATTTCTTAAAACGAAAAGAATAGCTTTGCTTATTTATAGGGAGGAAACAAAAGCTTGACTACACTGTGCATTTCTCAGAAGAAAAGCTCTGGGTACTTTAATGAAATATTGCTATGCGTAGTCTCTTCTCAGGCCTAGAGAAATAAAACAGAATAGGTTGCAGATGCCTCTGTAGTGTTACCTATGGTGAAAGGTCACAAACTTAAGTCCTCACGCGCAGTAGATCTTTACAATAGTCCTCCTTTAACACATTGATCTGTTGAACGGGTTTGTAGTAGCTTTGTCAAGTATTTGCTTCTGAAGGAACTTCAAAAACATGAGACCACAATCATCCAGGTAAATAATTAAGTTTTTCCAGGGTTATGAAAGTCATTATTTTGAAGTCCAGAGCTGGACTACCTTGATCTAGAGCAGACTTGTCAGCCATGGCATCTGGGCTTTAGGGCTTCTCTTATGGTCTCATCTTCTACTTGTCTTAGAACACGGCTGTGGGCGGTGAATTACTGGCAGTGCAGGAGGGGCCAGGAGCCCTGCGCCGCAGTAGGCAGCGAGGACTAATTTCTGGGAGTATGCATGGGTGGCAGTTGCTCTTAGAAAAAGCTGCTGGATTTTTTTTTTAACTGCTTTGGCATAAGTTCAGTGGTCTGTGTTGAGCTGCAAACAGATGGAGGATGTGATCAGCTGTTGGGGCAGTTTTTGCTGCTCTAAATAGCTGTTCCTTGTCTTCTCCAGGGAAGGGTAGCAGGCTGGTTAGAAGTGTCCGGCTGGCAGTCCAGGGGACTTCACTGTTCTAGAGCTAAATTTTCAGATGCCCATCTTTATTCCTCTAGATATTAATTATGCCTATGCTGTTAAAAGTATTAGTTTAGTCATGGCTTTCATTGCAACGTCAGCTTTGCTCACTTTGATCCATAAGTTAGTTGTTGCTCTTTCTGGAAATAACTTCTCTGCTTAAAGCAAAACCAAACAGTGTAGAGAACTGGGCGGTGGTTGGTTTATGTCCCAAATCTGTGGATATGCTGAAGAGGTAAGCTTTCTAAAGATTGTATGTAAATACATGCATCACTAGCATATAAAACTCTAGTGACTGATATCTGTTTATTAAATATTAGATGATGGATGTGTTAGCTATAGTAATCAAATCCAATACTTGTCTTGTGAAAATGTAAAAGGCTCCATGGACCCATAACTATCTGTAGTTTTCTGAATTAGGAATGTAAATGCTGGCAACTTAAGTCTATGCTAACGCTTTTAGTACTTAGACTTCTGTGGACAACAGTGAAATAGATGAGAGGTGCTTTTGTGTAGTTTTCTTTTTCTCTCCCCCTTAAGGTCTCACCTTCTTTAGGAAATCTGCAAGCATAGCAGACGTAACCACTGAAATTATTCCCCAAAGAGGGTATTGGAGAGTAAAGAGTAGAGTAGTAGGCGTGTTTGTCTATGGCATCAGAAGCTGAAGGAGGCTTACAGTAATGAGAATCTCATTTACTTATAACACTCAGAAAGCTATTGGGAAGAGGGGAAAATGCAAATAGCATGTTGTGTTCGGACTGTCCATCTCCTGAGCCAGCTTTCATCTAAAATTGGTCATCTAAGATAATAGATGATCTGGATTCATGATAGTAATCTGCCTCTCAGGTGGACTTAGCACAGCTGTGTGCTAGCATGGCTGTCTAGCTTCTGCCAGAGCTGGTGTGTAGTAGCTCAGAGTTAGTGTTCAGCCATGTCCATCAAACGTTCTTTCTGTACCACCACCAACTATTTAGGAGCTGTAAACCTGGATATTTACCAACTAGACTGAGGTCTGAACAAGGCCCAGAAACAGCATCTGGATATACTTTTTATGTAGCAAAATACTGCTTTCTCAGGAACTGGTCTTTTTTGGTCTACTTTTATTCTCCCCATCTGTTGGAAGAAACAGGTGGCAATTACAGATCTGGTGAGTTAAGAGAAGTCTGTGGTTAGTGAATGAGGATGGGGTCTTGGAAGGATAGAATAAGACCAAAATGGCTTTTTCGTTCCCCTTGGATGATGTAGAAGAGTTAATGTGGATAAGGAGAGAAAGACCTGTAAAAGAGCAAACGTTATTGATGTTACATGAAATATGCTTAGCCTTTTGAAATGGACAGGTGAGTTCATGAAAGAAAGACCCTTGAACATATTAACTGAGCATGACATTATGTAACCAATTTTTTTTTAAACTTTACTAATAAGTTTTGGTTGTGGCCTGCATAGGTTTTGAGTGTCTGTCATTAGTGACATCTAAAATAAACTTAATTATATCAGCATTGTAAGGTGAGGGAAAGAAAAGAAGGTTGTCAATTGAATTCTATTTCTGTAAGAAGTCTATTAATGCAAGCCATGACTCTTTAAAATCTGTGTATTTCTTTATTAGGGCCTATCTCATTGTGTGTAGTGCTGAAATTTGTTGGAAACTGTGTAAAATGTTATGTACATGTAATGTTCTGTGAAGTGCTGTAAGGCTCTACCTTGACTCCTGTTCTGCTTTAAGCTTTGTGCTGTCAGACTGCATCAATGACAGCTCCTTACAAACAAAAGAAGTGGCTTTAGGCAGGGGTGCCAGACTTGAATGCACTCTGCCACCAGCTTTTTCTCTTTGAGGCTTTTTTCAAAGAGAAAGAACTAGTGCAAACAGCTGTATGTTGATGTGGTTGGAGTCAGTGCACTAACTGTGGGCACTGCAAACTTTTGGATTTCTTCTGTATTTTGGGACTGAAGTAATTTTGCTTTTAAACTAAGATTTTTTTTTTTTTTGAATGCCAAAGTTTGTTTTCTGTTTTGGGATTTTTTTTTTTTTTTTTTCTTCTATGTGCAGAAATGGTAGCTTTAGCTCTCAGAGCAGAAGTCTTCCAAAGCTAGGAAGGTGGTGCTACCACTGAATTGTACACAGGGGTAGTTCAGCTACTTTCTAATATTAAGTGGTTTTTTTCCATTGATCTACGTGCAACAAACTAACTGTGATTTAAAAATAGCTTGAGTTAATGTGTTTTCATAGGCCGACTTTGGTTAGTTTGTGAATATTACAAGAAGTTACAGAACCTCGTTCAAATTCTATAACCATATTAAACCCCGTAGTTGACTATTTCAAACTTGTTGTAGGGAGTATTTCACAGAGATGGATGTGAGGCTCTGAATTTGGATAACACTAATGTTGACGCAAGCCCAGAGACACTTTCATGGACAGATGCGTGAGTGAGAATGTGTGTGTGCATGCTCATACATGTGTGTGCATGTATCCAAGCTTTTTAAAACATAGCATTTTGAATGTGGATTAATGATGTTGCTGTGTAAGTGTAGGCATGAAGTAAATACTTTGTATGTGTGCATGTACATTTTTTTGGATTAGGAGAACACGTACATATGTGTTAGGGCTGCTGATGGACAAAGAAGCGCCTGAGTAAATGTTTAAAGGTTCTTTGCCACACTGGGTCTCATAGTGAAACCAGTTATTGGGAACAGAAGAGTTTGCCTTAAAAAGCAGTTCTGAGCCACAGTGCAGTTTTGCCAGCCTTTAGTGTTTAATTGGTGTGGAGTTAATGACCAAAAGATTTCTTAATTGCCGTAATGCTTCCAGGCTGCTTATCTTCAATAAGCTGCTGCCACAACAGATGGTAAGTTAGTGGTTTAGCTGAGGTTCACTAGAAGTTTTTCACTACTTTGTTTTAATGGCCATAACTTATCTATGTGGCTATAGATAACATGTAGTTGAAACCCAAATCTTCTCTGGAATAGGCTTCAGATGAATTAAGCTTTTATTTTGTCATTCAGCAAGAGCTAGAACACTCCTTTACTGTCAGAAGAAACTTTGCAGTTTTATCTGTGTGATCACCTTTATTTTATCTTTACTTCTTTTTTCCTGGCTACTCCCAAGATTTGTCTCCACTATACTGTCATTCTCCGCTTCTTTTCAGGGAGTCTGCAGGGAATTGTACTGGTGTCTGCTGTGATTTGAGACAGCTTGCAGCAGCAGCCTGAAGCTGACTGGAATTTTTTTTATTAGTGTCATAACTGGCTAAGAGTCTGAACCACAGGAATAAAAGTGGACAAAATTAAACTTCCATAATTTTCAGATATATATTGCTTTAAAAAAAGATTCTTATGCTTCCAATGGAAAAAAATTATAGTGATTTTTTTCTGTCCTGAAAACAGGCTACCATACTTGTACAGTATCTTCCACTAGCTATAAATTTGAAACCTTATGTAGGAGGAGGAGGAGCTTTGTATGGAGGAACATTGCATAGTAACTAAGTTAAATATTAATATTTATTTAATGTTTTCAGAAGTGCTGTCATTGGTGACCTAGCTTACTGGTTTTCAGAATTATGGGGAAATCATGACACTTAATCATGCATACTTTGAATAATATTTAGACTGCTTGTTGCATGTTTTTTTTAAACTTGATGGCTGTATCGTGTGTCTTAATAAAAAGAATGAAGAGGAATATTCTTTTATCAATATTTAAAGCCATTCTGAGCCTATGTTTTCATTTTTAATCAGGTGAAAAATCTAGTGATTGTGTAAGGTTTAGGGGATTTTTCTGGTCCCCAGGAATTTGTTAAAATATTACTAGTAATGGCCTGTGGGGGTTTATTCATTAAGTACCAGTAGAGCTTTCAAATAGAAGTCTGGATGCGTGCTTGCCTTTGTGGCTTTTGACTAAGGACATAGAAATGAGTATTTGTGTAAATGTGAAGCCAGTTCTGAAACAAACTCTGAAGTCAGCAGGTTGCACCTAATCATGCTACCTGTTAGTGAGATTGGCTCATCCTCTCAGTCAGTAAGGTATTTCCGATGATTTGACAGCTAAGCTGCAAAAGTCTACGGTAGTCCGTGTCGGTTTCCTGTTCAAGCCTAGAGGATCCTAACCAGCGTTAGACCTCCCTTGTACTGAAGACACTAAAAAATCCATTAAAGAAAGCTACTCCCAACCGTGTTAATATTTATGATAATCCTGAGAAAGTAGACATCCCTATCATCAGCTTTTTCCATGAAGTCTTGGCTTGGCGAAATGGCCGATACATCGCTTGCAATGTTATAATACGAGGATACTTGCAGTATTGCCCTAATATTAAAAATCGTTCCCAAATAATTGTATTTTTACATTTTAATTGTTTTCCCAAGTTAGGGATGAATTCTTCTGATGAGAAAAGATTTTTCTATGGTTTCTTTGTGACTCATTTCCTTTTTTTTTTTTTTAATAGCAGGAAGTTAGTCTTCACTTTTATTTTGCTTGCATTGTCCTATCTCTGACACTTCTGCCATAAATATATTCTTTTGTATAGTTTGCTTGAGAAATTTAACTTTTTGAGTTACACGCAAAGTTTTTTTTAGTGTTTGTATTAACTCATGATCAGTAAAAAAAAGTTGATGCAATGGAGTCTGCCTTTACCGATGCTTTTAAGGCTTTGTATTTATGACTAGCAAATTTTTAGTGTCCTTGTCTTAATCTTTTTCACCAAAATGGATATTTTGTAAGGGGGCTGTCTCTGACATGGGAGAGTTTGGATAAGTATAGAAATAATCTATTAATGAGTGTTAGTACGTGGTTAGGGAGGTGTTACATCTGATGATTACTTCTTTTGTAGGTGTCTCTGCTTTTGTTAAACTGTGAGAGCATCACTGGAAGACGTGATGTCATGTGAGAAGTGATGTGATGTGAGAGTATCACTGGAAGAAGATGGCACCTGTTGCGTCTGCCCCTCCAATATATTGTTGTGATTCTTCCTTTCCTCTTAAGCAAAATTTGATCAACACTAGTGAACAGAGAGGATGACTGTAGCTCCTCTTTCTGGAAAGCCATCCCTCTTTGTGGTCAGACATCTTGATCTAGTTGGCCTACTTGAAAGGAAATTACATTGGATGGGCTTACAGCTCCACTGTAACACCAGAAAATGGTGGTGGGAAAGGCATAAAGGATGGCTACGTGCCCCATTGCTACTGTGTGGATTTGTCCTTCTAATTAGGCTGTCTTTTTTTTCCATCTTCCTAATTACAGTTGTTGTACAGTCACGAGAGAGAGCGTGCATTTTGGTAACTGGTAGGCAGGCACTGAGCAGGCAGGCAGTCTGAGCGTGGCAGTGTATCAGGAGCTGGGTAGCTACCAGGGAAGTTGAGCTTTGTGGCCCTGTTTTTTCCCTTTGTGACTTGTCTTAGCTAGACTCTGCTGATTATAGAGCTTTTTATTTTCTTTTTAAATATTAATGGACAACAGTATTGGTAATTATCTACCTTGATACATATTAAAAGGTGGATGATTTGCTTGAAAAATACAATTAATTTTCTTTAAGGTTGTTTTTTTTTGGTTTGTTTTTTTTTTGTTGTTGTTGTTTTTTTTGTTTTGTTTTGTTTGTGTTTTGGTTATTTTCTGAACTTTACACNGGTTTGTGTTTTGGTTTTTTTTTTTTTTTTTTTTGTAATTGCACTCTAGGAAGCAGACATAAACCCAAGCAACCATCTTCCAGAGTACTGCTCATAACTATGCTAATTTAACTATGCTTGCTTTACCTTTTAAATCTCATGCTAGCCAAGTAGCCAGACTTGCTGCTAGTCTAAAATAGCTGCTTACTCTGTGCAAAAATGCTTTGCTACAGTCTTACTGAAACACCTACCTTTAATTTTATCCTGTTACAAAGGTATCCTTGCTGAATAGGCCATGGTTCTTGGGTGTGGGTTTGGGGATTTTTCTTGATAAAGAGCCCATTAGAACCTGATGTTTTATTATTGTGAAGGTACTTGTTTACTGTAACAGAATTACCCCTCAACTTCCTTTTTCATAATCAAAACTCGTTAGACTCTCAGTTATTCTAAGCATGTGTGCTGGCTCTCAGGTAGTTCTTTGGTTCCTTCTGCACTTTTTTAACTATCTCCTTAAGTTCAATACCAGATCTGAATGTAATATTGCAGAATCTCTTTTCAGTACTATAAAATCTTGATGTCAAGTTTCATTCATAGGACGAGAGGGAATGGCCTCAAGTTGCGTCAGGGGAGATTTAGATTGGACATCAGGAAAAATTTCTTTACCGAAAGAGTGGTTAGGCTTTGGAACAGGCTGCCCAGAGAGGTGGTGGAGTCATCAACCCTGGAGGCGTTCAAAAAAGGTGTAGACATGGCACTCCAGGGCCTGGTTTAGGAGTCATGGTGGTGTTAGTTGATGGTGGGACTTGATGATCTTAGAGGTCTTTTCCAACCTTAATGGTTCTATGATTCCATCCTTGTTTTTATCTCATTCATTTATCCGTCTCCTGGCCAGTGGAGACAGCACTGATTATACTTTTGTCATTTGTTTGTCTAACCTGCTCTTAAAATGACCTCACTGATGAGATTCCACAACCTCACCAAGCAGCCTATCTCTGTCCTTAAATAGTTTGCTGTGAATTTTCTATTGCATAGAAGTCTCCCTTGCTGCAATTCAAACATTTTATTGCTTGTTCTGTTTGCTGTGGATACAGAGAACTCGCTCTTCCTCCCCTCAGTATTCTGATCTGTAAGTTTGGTGTCCCCAGTTCTTTCAGCCTTTCCTGGCAGGTAATATTGTCTATGTCTGGTAGTTGTTCTCTTGTGGCTTTTCTCCAGCTGTTCCTGTCTGGTTTGAAGACCTGTGTTCAGAATGAGTTGCTGTTGTCCCTCTGAGACTTACTGGAGCAGTATTAGGTGGAATGATTATGTCATGTGTCACATAAGCTATACATCCCATGGTAGCATTAGCTTTTTTCCAACAGTCTGACCTTGTTGACTCCTCTTTTGCATACAGTCACCTATCCCTATTTGGAAATTCATGGTAGTTCTGTCAAGATCTTGCTTTTTAGTGTGGCTATGAGAAAGTAATTAAGACTGTCGCAAACATTAACCGAGTAAATCATGACATTTGCTCTTTCTCCCCTGTGCAACTCTGTCACAGAAGAAAGTTGTACTGGTTTGACACGGCTTGTTTTTGACAAAACCAAGGTGGCTGTTCCTTCTCTCTGTATCATCTAAGTGCTTAAAAAGACTTGTTTGAATATATTTGACTGACTTTTCTGGGAATTGAAGACAAGCCAATATTATTCCTCAGGTGTTTCTGTCCTTCACCATCCCCTTTCCCTCCCTCAGTTTTTGGTTTTTGGGTTTTTTTGGTTTGGGGTTTTTTTGGGGGGTAGGGGGGGTGGGTTGAGGTTGTTTGTTTGATTTAAAGAAAGGGTTTATATAGTTCACCTTT
>WAAD01040714.1:2748-24863 GCA_013389945.1 Fregata magnificens | reverse complement strand
CTCTCTGATCTCCACCTCTTAAGTTGCAGCAGTAAATCAGGTGCTTGGGTCAAAGGACTTCAAGCTTTACATATTTCCTCAGCTAATTCAGTAAATTTCTCATCCTTCCCATAGTGGTGGTTGAAGCACACCATGTGTTATGTTTCAGTAGTATATTTCATGTGGCTCTAAGAAATGTAATACATGATGTATGCATGTATGGTGGACATCTAGAGCTGGGCAGTTTGGGGATAATGAAGTGCAAGGACTGAGGTATTCTGCTATGGATATTAGCTTAACTTGTGATTTTATTAACTTTGTAGTGATTTGTTAGGAACATAACCTTTGAATGCAGGTCTGATATTAAAGCTTACTTGCTGCATCTTCTCCTGTAATTTTGCTGATTGCTCTTAAGTCTAGCTATTAAACTAGGACTCTGCTTCTTATTGGTTGCTGATTTTTGCAGAATTGAAGGGGCTTACAACTGGAGAATTATTTCTCTGCCTTGTATTGTCTGTGTCATGTCCGAGTACAGCGGATGCAATTTGCCTGGCAGTTCTGTTTCTCTGTTATGGGAAAAACATGACTAATTTTAGAAAGTGTATTTGGTGGGTCCTTCTGAAAATGCCCTCTCCCATGCATGGCTTTACTTAATATTTTAGAAGATTTTGCTGTCAAGAGTGAGTTTGTTTAACCCTTTACCAGTTACCAGGTGAGGTCATTTTCTTGTAACATAACTCCTGGAGTAGAACATCTACAGTTGTATCACTGAAGCTGCATAGTCAAGTAATTAATTCCTAAATGTTGTCTTACGCATCTTAAACTTGCCTTTGGATAAATGCTTCTTACTGTTCATAGGGGAAGTGCTGGCACGTTTGGGGTTTTTTTGTTTTACATAATCCTATTAATTTTACATATTTCTGTTCAGGATTGAAATATAAACAACAGATTAAATCTCTAACAACTCTCTACTAGGAAAAAAATGTCTATGCATGGTTGTTACCTGTCAGGGCTAGTTGAGAGAATTTGGGGGCGTTTTAACTACCTGCTGAGAATACTTTTGGCCATTGTACTCGGGGAAAAAGAAATGCTTGAATCATCTTCGTTATTAGCTTTTGGTATTCTTTTTTTTTAGTACATGCGGCTGCATAATTGCTGGAAAAATGTTGAACATTTTTCTAGTACAGGAAAGGCAGAATCCTGGTAGGAGGTAGATTGGCTCTGTTCTGCTGTGTCATATTTGGCTACAAAGAAGGGAAGTATTGCATGTGGGATATGTGTTCCTAAAGAATGTGATGTGTGTAATTAAAACAAAATCTCCTTCCCTCCCTTTTTCCCCTGGAGAGCATGGGTTCTTTGGTGGCTTGCACATCTGGGTATTACAGACCCAAGTCTTTTTTTATTCAAGTCTAAGCTTGTCCGGGCTTAAATTAGTTCTGTTATTTTGTATACCTGCTGCCATTTCACTTGTCAACTACGCAATAGCATTTCATGCTGTGCAGAAAACTCTTTAAATATAATTAATTACTATACTTCAACCAGTAAAAGACATTATTTCCTCCTCCTCCCCGTATGGCTTAATATTAAATTTGATTTTAATTCGGTTTCAGGTTTTCAAGGTTGCTTTATCTTGCAAATTGTCCATACCTTTACACAAAACTTAAAATACTAAATTTTTCTGCTTTTTATTTTAAATGCATTGTTAAAAGATATGTAAGAGCCTTATAAAAACTACCGTAGGCAAATTTCCCATCATTGCCCTGCCACAAATAGAATTTTAAAAAACACCCAGAAGACAAAGACAGGTCATATATTACAATTGAGTTGCAAATATATTTGGGCAACTGAAAAGCTTTTTTGTGTGAATGGTGATAAAAATGTGAAGGGATCTGGGCAGGTTTTTTGCTACTGCCTCTCCGTAGAAATACCATAAAATGCCTTTCATGAACTGATTCAACTTCATTTGAAATAGATCTTCACTATCCCTATCTTTGGTTCTGCTTCACGTCCTTCATGCTGTGACTGATAGTCTTTTACTTCAGTTTGAATGTATTCCAGGACATTTTACTCTGCTTTCCCTGTCCTCAGTTTAATTCTTGTCTTCCACCCACCCCTAGTGCATTCACAGAGAGAACTTCATTGTTTTGCTAAACTAAATGAACCAGGCCTCTTGCTGACGACCCTGTTTGACTGTCACCGTGTCTATTGCAGTTAGTTGTTTCTTGAAGGTGGTTGACCAAATGTAGATTTTTTTTAAATTATTATTATTTATTTTTAATGACCAAAATTAATGTTTCATTTTATTCTGAAAGTGAATTTTTCCTCTATTTATGATGCTATGAGGAAATGGCTCATCAGCTGAGGCTGCCCATTTGTACAAATACTGACGCTGTAGTTTACAAAGTGAAGTTTGACAATTGGATAAAAGTGCAGCTTTAGGCTCCTATCTCCCCCACGCCCCCCACCCCCAGGCAATATTTTTCATTTATTGCAATACAGTGTGCATTACAGTACGGTAGATTATATATATTTTTCTAGTGTGTGCTTATAGATTTAAGCATAGTATAAATAGTGATTCTGATACTTCTAGTTTTTTGTAAGATGAGACAGATGGGTTTAGGTTCAAAGGAAGATAAAATTACCAGATGGGACTTGCAAGCATAGGCACTTTTCATGGCATCAGGGATCTGTTGCTTTCTCCTGTAGTGATCCTTCTCTGCTGGAAGGCAATTAACCATTAACCACCAGAGACTTCAGTCAGTGCAGGTTCACTATGGCATTAATAACCGTTGCTTGGAAGCGTACGTCTTCCCTGAGAATGAATGTATGCAGGCATGCGGGGACGGCTGGGGAGTTTTATCTTCAGGGTTGTGGTAGCACTGCATCTGGTGTTTACTGCTTTTGAAAAAGTAAGGGTGACTTCAGCTTGTTCACTCTCGAATGCAATAGGAGTATTTTTGTTCCCAGGTGATGTGGATCTTCCAGCTTTTTGCCCTGGAAAACCTTCAATTACTAGTTGTAAATGGGTATATTGCTAGTGGGTTACAGGGAATTGTGGTAATGCTGTTAACTTTTTTGTGTTGGCGTGGAAGAAAACGTGAAATTTTATTGATAAAGCTATATAAGGATATAAGGACTTGGAAACGGATAATAAGAGCTCTCAGCTGATGGAGGAAACCCAGTATTTGTTCATATTCTACAAACAAACAGTATTAATGCAAGTGTTGCCAAATTTCCAATGACTTACCTAGATAGATAGATTGACCGTTGGGGTTGCTGTGCTGATTGCCTGTGCCTAGCTGCAGAATATTTTGTTGAGGTGTGGGGGGAAGACTAGCCTGATCCTTGAAGCTATTCACAATGGTATCAAATGGAGGAGTAGGAAAGTTATTTGGTATCCAGGAGGGATTTCTTCCTGAATACCAGTGCTTGTGGCTACTGGTAGGAAGGATCATGCTAATTGTCTGTGTTCCTGACTTCCAAGGGCCTGTTTTCTAGCTCTTTCCAGTTCCTCAGAAGGTAAGGAATAAATGGCTCATCAGATAGAAGCATCTGAATACATAACAGAAGAAAAGTGATGATGGAGAGTAAACAAAAATAATGAAATTTGCTAATGGATTCTGAGCCCAGATGAATTCTGTTTTAGATGATTTGCTACTTGCAATCTTTAAAAAGGGATTATGCTAGATCTTATCTTCCAGAAAAAGCACCCAAACAGGAATTAATTCGGGAAGGTCTTTGGCTTTTCTTAACACAGATTTCATGAGATCATGTGCCAGGCAGCGCTTAGATATTTTTCTTAAGTACAGCTTATGTAGGTTTTTTTTTAGTGGTGGAATTCAACTTAGAGTGTCTACAGAGCACAGCAGGACTTCTGGTAGGGGTCTGGACACTTCATTCTACAAAGCAACTGTGTATTTCTTTATTTTTTTTTTCTTAGTGTATTATTTGGTAGTGATTAGTTGTCACATCATACTTTTCTTAAAAAAAAAAAAGGGGGGGGGGGATTTTACTGCAGTGGTTGAGGTAGGAATGAATATACCCATTTGTAAGTTTCATGGAATGAATAGTTTAAGTCTGCATCATTCAAATTAACATCCAAGGAAGTAATTTGTCCTTGTTTAATAAAACAAAATAGATGAAAAACCTCTTCTTTGAGTATAACCTTGCTTTAACTTCCAGTTAAAAAGTTAAGTGACTGTAGGTTATTCTGTCTTATAAGGGGATACAGATCAGACTTTTATCTTTTTAATTTTGGTTTATGAATGCTTCCTAGTTCCTGTAGAGATCATAGCTTTTTTTTGTGTGTGTGCTAACATTTTAATATTGTGGCACTGTAACCTGTGAACTCCTTATTTCCTCACAGGTGCTCATTTCCTGAAGGATGTATTTTAGATTGATTCAGCTAAAAGAAAAATTGAGTGTGCTGTTGAAGAATGTGTGGGAGGAAGGGCACAGAGTATAGATGTTGCTCCCTTAAAACTCGTTACAGAATAACAATATCTACATTCTTTTGAAAGTACTACTTCAAAGTTGTCTTTTTGAGGTATTACTGAAAAAAAAAAAAACTTTCCTAGGATAGTTTCAGGCACCTTTATTTGCAGTGTAGCTCATTTCATTTAAGATGGCTGTGTTTCTGAGTATAGATTTTTGTCAATCAAGGTTTGATGGGTTTGTGAATTTAAGTAGCTGTTTAGACTTGAGTCTATTCCAATTACTGTGCTCCAGTAGAATTGTTATATCTTGGCTCTGAGGCCCCAAAGGAAAAAAAGATGCAGCAGATAAATAAGCAGTTCTGTGTAAATCCACCAGAAGCGTTGCTTTTACCTATTTTCAGAGGACTCAAGTCCTTAAAGAACTAGAAGTAGAAAGACAGCCGGTTTTCTTCCTTTTCTGCATTGTTCAGTGCAGATTTCCTTCCTCCCTGCTCTGTTTTTGAGGTTTTTGTGTGTGTCTGGTCGTACTGAAAACAAAACAAAACCTTGATTACATACACTTTTTGCACTGACTTTTTAAAGTTATCTATGTATTTGATCTGGCAGATGCTAACAGTGCATGACCAGCGCTCTTCCAAACCTTGGGGGAAAAACTGACTTTAACTTTTTCCAACTATTAATATTACGCCTTGTGTTGCAAAACAGGGCTGTGTACAGGTGACTTACCCCCTTTCCCCCACCACCGCAAGCCCCCCTGTGATGAACCTGTAAATAGTTACATCTTATAAAAATTCTTTGGCACAAGGTCTTGTTGGCCCAGTAACTTAGACTTGAGTTTTAGCAGAAGGTAGTAGAGACTTGTCATCTTGGTTCTGTTTTAGGGTATCTCCCAAAACGGGTGAGATGAGGACAGCCTCCCCACCCACCCCCAACCTCACTCTCAACTCATAACTTCTGCTAAACCAGAAAGTATTGGTCTTTTTGAACAAGTCCAGTATAGGCCTACTACTTACACTTTTTATAATTCCTCTGCCTAGATTGAACATCTATAATGATAAAGGTTTCAACTGGAAAAGTATTTCCTTTGAAATAATTTCAGTTTCTGTTGAAAACTCCTTTGATGCTTTGACTTAGTATCAAAGGTCATAAGGGATTTCACTGCCGGAAAAGCAGCAAATCAGGTTTGGGATCTTGGGGGTGTGGGGAGAGGAATAATTTTGTTGGGGTTTTGAGTCATTCATAGTAAACTTGCTTTGCTATCTATATGCAAGGTAGATTGAGCTTTCTAGATTGTCTCCCCACCCTCAGCTTGTCAGCTTGTTTGACATCAACAATTTATTTTAGGAATAGCTTTTACTAAGCTATGGAAATACAGTGTTATGTTTACTTAAATCCAAGTGATAAGTTTTGATAATATGACTTGTTGAAGAAGGGAAGCCTTCAGAGAACCTGTCTTGCAGGTTAGTCAAATTCTGTAAAGGTGTGATTTTACTTAGTAAAGAAAACGCGGGAAGTCGATGTTATTACATTAAAAAGATTAAAATTGCAATGGAAGTGTCACTAAAATTATTGAACTCTCATAATGTTGGTCGTGTATGAATAATGAGCATTTCCCAGGGAATTACAAACAAGAAAACTGTTTGTTATATTGGCTAAAAAGAAATTTAACCTGGGGTCTCACAAACTGTATTTTAGCAGTAGCACAAGTCAAAAGGGATAGAAAGCATTTTGCTCCTAAGTATTTTCTGTGGAGGTGCTTGGATAGTAAGCACCTAATTTTGGATTAATGTGATGACTGTCTATTGCCAAATACATCTTAAAAACTTTTAATAGATTTATCTTCTTATGTTGTTCCTAATATGAAGTAATATCATACTTCACCTTTTGGAGGGCTAAATGAGTGACCTACTTGACAACAGCCTTGTTAGCTCCTTGAACAAGTATTTGGGTTTGTAATTCAGCACAGCACTGGTGCTATCTGCTTGGCATTTCCCTATCTTTTGCTTGTCTTGAGAATTCACACTCGTTTTGATTGTAAAGTTCGATGAATCATCATTTCCTGGTGCCAACATTGTCTCTCTTCCTCCTTCCCCGTTTATAGGTTATTTCCTGTGGTTAGTCCTTGAGTACATAATTCCCGCTGGCTAAGCGTGATGGAGGGAGCATGATACGATGGGTTAATGCGCTTTACAGTCACAGGATTTCCAACCTGCCCTATCCAAATGTGTATACACAAGATCATACATAAATCAGTTTTAGTAACACGCCGTTGGTAATCATAGCTAGTTGATATATCTCACAGCTAACATGGTGTTCTGCAGCAAATCTGCTTCCACTAATGTCCTCTTTGACCAGGAGAGGGGTGTGCAGTCACGTCATGCTTAGCTCCTTGCCTGTCAAGTGGAGTTTTGGCTTATTTCTACTTCAGAAGAGTGTGGTAAGGTTATATATTTGACTGACCTCTCTGGTATGATGTTAATGATTTCTGTTAAGTACAATAGCTATTGAACATAAATGTGCTGTGTATTAGATACCAGCGTAAGTAAGGGTTGAGTCGACAGGTTAGCTATATTGATGTGCAATGCTTTCTGCCATCCTGAGCCTCTGCCAGGTTTCTCACTAACGCTTTACTCTTGACTGCTGTTCAACTTCTGGCAACTTCTTTTACTCCTGCTACTTAATTATTTCAGACCTAAAAGGTAGCTTATCTATATTTGAGAGTAATAGTCAGATTTTGTATTTCAAATTTTGAATATCAAGAGAGTCACAAAAGCCCTGTGACACTCCTTGGGATGCTTGTTCTTCTGCAGCCTTCACTTTTCTATATCCCAGTTAATTGATGTAAAGATTTAAAGGTTCTCTGAAACTCCATGTAGTCCAGTAGCTTTTTAAAGCAGTACGAAGGGACTGACTTCTTGCATCACTGACTTGTTTATTAACATGTTTCTCTTAATTGAAAAGTTTTCCTGTCTCAAGAGTGTGGACTACACTAGAATAATGCAGGCTAGGCTGGGAAGGGATAACTTGGGAGTTTGTTGGTATTAATGTCCAAAATAGCATGCTTGGTAAAATGGATTAATAGTCTGCAAAATTAATCAATTGGCCAGATCAAGTGTTGGCTGCCTTAATATGGATATTTGAATTTTAATTATCATCTTGTTTTTGCCTTCTCTGGTTTCTGTTTGGTACTTTGGTATCCTTAGTAAAAACAAGGATCTTTTTGTGTAGGAAACCTTCACAGCTTTCCCTGTTGGTGATGTTTGTAGCTAATCAATAATTGCTTTTTCCGTCAGTGTCTCTGCTATAATACTGGGACTCCCTGGCAAGCAAGTGTGTAAGTGTAACTAACTACATTCTGTTCAGCGTCACTACATCACACTAAGCCATGACTGTGTTTGGAAGTAGGAACCTGCAAACTTTTCACTGGTGCCAATCAAACATTTACCAATTTCCAAACTATCGCTTAAAAGTGCTTTGGAATTAAATTTTCTATAACTGATGTCAAAAGAATTTTTTTCTCTAAAACAATAGTAATAAACTCTTGATAGCTGCTTGAGTTTCTTGAACATTGCTGTGCCAGTGAACCTGGAAGTGTTGCGTATTGCTGATTATTTTCCCACATGTTGCTGGGCATGTTAATTTTGCATTCTTCATACTTCAGCACTAGGAAGAAAACTCTTATATTTAATCTTTTTTTAAAATAAGATTTTAGTATTTTTCTAGAAGGGCATGTCCTCTTACTGCGAAACCTCTAGTACTTTTGGGGGTTATTAAACAATGAAATATAAGAAATCTTTAGACTTCTATCTTACCTTCTATTAGAAAAATTTCCTGTTCACCCGCCACTTTGGCATCAGACTTGCATGACCATGGACAGGGACCGTTAGTCACCTTGGGCCAGCCCAGCTGCCCCTTGCTGAGTGCAGCAGGCCCAGGTACACTTTGTCAGAGGACGCTTCTACATCTCTTGGCCATGTTGATACTGACCATAAATGTTGCGGTAGTTGCACTAGTAACGTGGTCATCGTCTCCAAGAGGATTCCTGAATATAGTTCTGCATGATCATTCATCTGGTACCAAGACCTCCGTGGACTGTTTCTTTCAGTGTTAGACCATCCTTAACAACAACTACTTTCATGAAAAAATGATGAAATACACTGGTTTTTGTAGTGCAGGTAGTGTTCTGCTTTATTAAGCATATGCCTTGTTTTGCTTTGTTTTTGCAGTAGTTTGATATCTTGCAGGGCTTACGCTATTTTGGTGGGTGAGTTTGTTCTCACTTTCATGTGGTGCATGGAACTGGTCTGTCTAGGGTGTAGGGAAGACAAACTTTTCTGTGAAGAACCAGACAGTACTTTGCTTAGTCTCTTCGATGGGTACTTCCAATGCCTTAAAGATGTTCATGGATTTCTTAAAGTACAGCAGATGAAAAATAATCAGAATGTTGAAATACATGAAATCACATAGGCAAGAGTGGTGACGCTGCCAAGTAGATCTGTTTCAGTTTGCTCTTCCTCTGAAAAACCCAGCTGTGCCAGATGTTAACTGTGTATAATGTGAACTTAAAAAAGGATTAAGGAAGGGATAAGTGTTGATAGTTTACTGCTGGTTTTTACATTATAATATCTCTTCAGTGCTGTAATATACCTTCTACAGAGGCTATTGTTACTGCAGAGACTATGGTCACTACTGACAACGTTCAGGAGCAATGTTTACAGCAAACAAACCTCAAAACCTTGCTGTGCTAGAGGTCTGGCCAGCATGCTGTCCTGTCTGACAGTGCTTGGTACTAGATGAATGGAGAAGAAGACTACAGCACTTGTGTAGAATAATCTTCCTCCTGTGTGCCTTTTTCAGGTCTGCTGGTCCAGAGATGTCCTGCATCAGATTTTGTTTGCTACCTACTGTTGAACCTCTCTCTCATGCGTTTATCATCATTCTTTCCCCTCATCCATGCATTTGACTTCCACAATGGCTTATCCTTAAATCAGTTGGGGTTAGGGAGGAAGGATCCCAAATTTTCACTTACTGAAATCAGATAGTTCCCTATCTCTTGAACTGAAGGCATAAAGAAATCCTTCTTCATATCTGAAAATCACTTAGGATTTTGTAAGCATCACTCATCTGCCAGCAGCAGTTCCGTGACTGATTTAGCTGTGCCTGGGAGAGGAGAACAGCAGCTCAGCCTGCGACTGGAGAGCACCCAAGTCAGAGCTTCACTCGGGCTGCGGGGAGGGAGGTCTTTACTAGCAAGCGCGACTTGAGACTGCTGCCTCCCAAACGGCGTTGGGTGACAGCAGTGGGAAGCGAGGCAGAGCTGCTATGTGAAGCTGCGGAGCAATGTCGTAGTGTGCTCGCTGACTGGAAGTGCCTGAGAGAAGGCTTAGCACAGAACAGCTGTGGCAAATGAGTTTTGGCACAAAAAGTGTAGGCAGGAGAGCAAGTGGCATAGACAAGACATCTTGATGGGTTTTTGGGGGGTAGCCAGGGTTAAGTGCAGTAGGTTTCTTTAGTGTTACTCAGACACAGAAAATATGTTGTTTCAGATGTTTCAACAAACTTAATTTTTCACCTCCCTATATAAAACAAGGGAATTAATTCAAGTGGTATGGAATACCTTTGTTATATTAGGACCTTGTAGAATAAAGTGTAGCCTTAATCATCCCTCCATAACACTGAGTTTTTTCTAGTCTATATCTTTCCTAATGCGCATGAGAAAAACAGTGCAATATTTTCCAGCTGTTTTCCCCCAGGAGAAATTTGATTAAATCCTGCATTTTTTTCCTTTGAGCATCACATTTCTGTTGAACTGTTTAGGGTTCAGTGATGATGAGTCAAATCTAAATTTTCTTCCTGTGCTTTTCTTTTCCTGAGCTCTCCTGAGACGTTGCATCACTCTCACTTTCATGATGTTTGTGTGACTTCACCAGGCTTCAACTGCGAGAAAGATGGGGGTGTGTTGTCTAGTAATATGTCACTCCGCCCACTGAAGGTCTGATTTTGATTGTGACAGGCTATTTGAGCAAATTATGGCAGTCTTTTGAGTGCTTATGTTCTAATTGCTCAGCTGGTTCTTCAAGGTCATTCAGGTGAAATTGAAGTGAACATGAAGATGCAAAAAATAAATCTGGTGTTTCTGCCATGACCTTTGCTTGTTTGAGCATTTTTAATGCATCTATTTGTTTGCTTACTTTAGCCTTGCAGATCCTGACAGGCTACCTACTCCTCCTTGCTCCTCATATGCCTTGAAAAAGGATTTAATTGTAGTTCTTGTATTTCCCCCCCACCACCACCTCCTTAAATTATTTGTGAGACTGTCTCATTGTATTTTTTTTCCTCTCTGTCTGTTTTTAGCTTGCTATTGTTTGAGCCCCATTTGGACAACTTCTACACGATTATTCTAATGTTTTTTCTAATATGCTGTTTAGCCATGTCCTTCCCTTGCCTGTCATGTTGTTATTCACCCCCACTTAAGTCCTTTTCATGATTTTTTTAAAATATTTGCTCTAAGCCCCACATACAATGTCTTAAATCTCATTGCCCAGAGACATTTAATTTTTGATGATTCTCTGTAAGTTTCCTCCTATTTGTCTAATTCCTTTCTGTAAATTCCTAGGTGTTTGTTCCTCCTGCAGGTATTTAGGTCACTACTAAATCCTGGGGGGCTTGCACTAATATTTTGAACCAAATTCTGCATAGTGCTTAGGATCAAGAGATGCCTTTTGTTAGTAGCGTGACAACTAGTTCCATGAAGGAGTCACTCCTGATGTTCAGTATTTTGTTGTGGCATCCTGTGACATTTAGTGGATAACAAATTTCTTTTGTCTTTGCTTTTGTAACATTTCTGACTGCCTTCAGCTTGGTCACTCAACATCTGCATGTTTAAATGTGACAGCTCATGCATTTCTTGTTATCACTGTCTTGAATGTAAAGAAGGTAAATGTACTACTTTAATGAATAGGTAATGCTTTTGGATAAACTTGACTTTTTTTAATTTTCTCAAAAAAAATTTTTTTTTCTTTGAGCTGCAGGTACCAATTTCGTTCTAAACTTTCTTACTGGTTTCTTTGGTCTTGAATGCATATGCGTGCTAGTAACTAGTGGGCCTCCAGCACTGGAGGATTTCTTTTCTTGGTGAAGAAGACTGACTTTAATTCAAAAGACCTTTTCTTTTTTCCGCTTTTTTGAAAGTGGCTGAAAAAAAACAGGGAACTTGTTCCACATCAGCATTTTTGCTCCCATGATTTGGATCTGAGATGCTTGACTTGCATATGAGGGTGTTTTTAGTTAGCATAAGGTATGTAAGTGAAGTTGCATGGTTTCTTATTTGTATCTTCTCTAGCAGTGATTTGAAGATTGTGTTTTATCCTCTACTTTGGCCTTGAAAACTCCGGCTGAAGACAGCGGCTTTGCAATAATCTCACTGGCTCTGTAAACTGAGCAGTGAGTAATCCTGTGGATGTGTAAAACTAAAGGACACTCCTTTGTACTGGAGGAGGCTCCACTTTGAGTTTCTAGTTTGGTAGCAGGGTAAAAACGTTTTCTGAACTCTGTAAATCCAATACACAAGATGTGGGGGTTCCTACATTAAACAGGCTGGTTTTTACTGCGGTCTTTAGAGTAGTCTTAGAAATACTAATATCAGGCAATAGTAGGTGGAAAACTGGAGAGCAAGAAGAGGTTGGCAAAAACATGTGAAAGGTGGAACCGAGGCATGAGGTAAATTATATCTGAAATTCAAGAGATAAAGCGATCGTCAAGAAGAGGGAAAATAAATAATAAAATAATTGACTTACTTTATTTCCCCTCTCTTTTTTTTTTTTAAATCAAACACCTTTTCTTCAAGTCGGTGTGATCTAGGGCTCTTCATTGTCACTGACTTGAATTTGTATGCTGTCTTAACTTTACTCTTGTTTTAGTGTCCTCAAATAATGCTGGATGAAAACACTTGGGGCTTGTGAAAGGCACTTCATTGATATCCAGTGTAGTCTCTGTAACACTTGTGGAGAAACAAGGTGTAGGAGAGATCCCTGAGAGGTTTCTGTTTGAATTATAACCTGGGCAGGAGGAAGGCTTCTGCAGTGGAATAGCTGAATGCCATTTGGAGGCTTGCTGTGGAAGAGTCTTTCTGATTAACGCTGCATATTTTTCTAAGCAGTATTGTATTCAACTTTCAAAAGGCAAGAATCTTTGGTAATTGTCTCAATTCACAATAGAAGTTTAAAAGCTAAATGCAAACAATCAAATACAGAAGGAAAAATGTCGTTTTGCTTATGACGTTTTTCCTTTATCAATTCTTTCATCTCAGAGTTGCATTGAGAATAAAACAGCTATAGTGCAAAAGTTTAAAATACATAAATTGTAGACTTTTACATCTGTAGAACTTTTATTACAAAAGAAAAGTGATTTTCCATCTCTGCAGTCAAACAATCATTCAAGTTTCAGAAGCTCTTTCATCAACCCTCAGATGCAGAGTTTGTTGTTTAATTTTTTAATGCTCTTTTTAGCATTAAACTCAACTATTGTAACCAATGTACTATTAATTTTTTCCAGGTTTTGCTAAATGGTACACAGTTTACAGACAGTTCTGTTGGATCAGAATTCACAGGTGTTTCTCAGGTATGTGCAGCCAAATCTTGTGGATGTCTATAACAGAATTATTAAATGTACTAGAGAAAACTCTTCAAAAAGATGTAAATCTCTGAGATTGGGACTTGGCTAACTGAAGTCAGTTTCTGATGACTTCACTATTCAAGCTTTAAAAAGCAGTGAAAACTACTATTTAAAGTAAAATTTTATTGTTATAATAAGCTTGAAATTGGACATAGATGTAAAAAAAAGCTATGCAGTTTTATGGTAATAAAGTTATTCTTGGAAATAAATCTAAATGCATAGCAGAGATGCAGTTATTTCTATTCTGGCTTGTCCTACTTCCAGCTTTCATTTATGAATGTTATATCTGAACATGTTTCAGAGAGAAAGTGAGACTGGGTGTTTTCTTACAGAGATGCATCACACATTTTTTTTGAAGCTTGACTAGTGGAAAAATATCTTGCTTTTCTCAAAATGTACACTTTGCTCTGATTACGCTGAAGACACATACAAATACATATGTGACCTAATTCCAAGTTCATCTAATCCAGGAAGAGTTTACTGCTGCTGTTGAAATGGTCACATGAACAGTCACTGCATTCATGATCTTTTAAATAAATGAGAAACTGCAATTCATAACTTCATTTTAGTATGATAGAGCCATAACAGGAATCTAAGATGCTTATGGTCTAGATTTTGTCAAGGTTCTAACTGTTAATTTTGTTAGAAATAAACTGCTTAAATTTTCATTCTTAGCAGGTGGTTCCTAGAGCACGATGGAAATCAAGTGCTTTCATTTGAACTTCATATCTGTTGTAAATACAGGCCCAGTTGGGAGATTGTTAGGATTTTAGTGAGTCTCTGAAGTGGCCAGAATTAAGATTGTTCCCACTGTATTTGCCATTGGGGTTTTTTTGTTGTTTTTTTTTTTTTAATGAACATGATGCAACTTTAAGCAAATTACACACACAAGTCTTAACTTCTAGAAGTCCTTGCAGCATGGCTGGGATATGTTTGCCATGACCCATACCTTTGCAAAAGAGTGTCAGGTTGTCTTAACTTCTGAACTTTTACATCTTTGTCCTCTGCTTTTCCTACTTGTTGGAAGATGTCCTGCAGATGATGATCATAAGGATTTGCCTGCAATAGCTATGAAGATGTCATTGTCATTCCAATAGAGACTTAATCTGGCTTCAAAAAAATTTATTTTAACAAGGAAACTTTCAGGGCTGAGGGGGATGAGCAGCCATGGCCTCCTGTGTGCAGGGTTTTTAGGCATTAATAAGACCTGCAGTTGAGCGCAGGTCAGCCAAGAGGAATGCCTAACTTGAGAAATCTGTTCATGCTTGTAGAGCCAATAAGGGGATGGTTCCAGCCTTTCAGGAGGCAGAGCGAGTCTTCCCTCATGAGAATGTTTTCTGAAAACCAGCAATATACACCTGGAGAAACTGTGTTCTTTTTCTTGCCATAGTGCTTAGATGTGAATTCTTGAAGTGGCGTCAGTGAGTAAAGAGATTAGCTGTTCTTACTAAATTTATTAGCTTAAATTTCTCATGAACTTCTGAAAGATAAGATACTTGTGGAGGTGAAGTCAATGTGTCTTTTTTTTTTTGATGTCTAGAATTCTCAGTTTTTCTTTCCATATTGCTGAGTCTGTCAGTTTTATAAATGGAAAGAACACAAAAATCAAAGTTCGTAATGCTGTGCTGCTTTTCTTCAGATGTTAGCAACAGGGAATTGATTTGTTGTTGCTGTGAAGGCAAGAGAAGAGTTAGTGAATTGTGTTATAGCTCCAACTAGTCCTTTGCCCTAAAGAACTTTTCACCTGTGCTTGTGCAGTTCAGCCCTACAGGATCTTTAAAGCAGTATTTTTGTTAGTATTAAGGTTGGAGCAGTATCTAGAGGAATACTTGAATGACTTATTTAAATTTTGGCTTTCCTTTGAGAAAGAATTTAACTATTTTGGGGCTTACATAGAAAATCTTGCTAATTAAGGCAGAGCTAGTAGCTGTAATATAGTCAGACAAATCTCTGATTCTGCCATTACAAGATGTTTTGTTCCATTCATTAAAACATCACTTATGTCTTATAAAGTTGGGTTCTGTTTGGCTTGTGCTGCTTGACGTGTTTTCGAGTATCAGTCTTGGTGAATAATCAGCATCTCATGGCTGAACCATAATTTCATACACGGTAGTGTCTTGGAAGAGACGGTAAGTTTTGAACTGCCTCTGTCCTCAGAAGTTACCAAGTCTACTTTATTCAATAGCTGATAGTGGATTTTAAGACCCTACTTATTGGTTTTGTTAAAACTGAGTTAAGCTTTTATTTTGTCACAAGCTTAGCTGAAAGTGTCTTTGTTTCAGTTAGCATTGAAAAAGGAGGTGATGGACAACTTCAAAGAGCAGTTCTTTTCCTTTTTATCTCTAAGAATGACAATAGTAAAAGGAATTGTACTATCCCTTTTTTATCTTACTAGATTATTGCATCTAGGCTGAATTATTTTAGAAGGGAAGGCTGTAGTCCGTGCTCCCTGAAAACATTACTTTTTAAATGGGATTGTATTCATAATCAGAATTGTTTGCCACGTGGATATTAACACTGCTGTGTTTGATCTTGGGACACTCCAAATATTCACCACTTGATGATGACTCTTAAAATATGTTTTGGGTTTTTTTTTTTTAATCTCAGAATAAGCTTTTCTGGCACGTATTCTGTGAATAACCAGTTATCTATCAAAACATATATTTCTAGACACCGTTTACCTTTGGCTTGGGCCAAAGGGCACCATATACAACTGGCGAGCATTGTCTTCTTTGTAGAAGTGAACGAAAAGATACTTCGCTTTCAGAGAGCGGAATAAAAAATTCTAGCAAAACAGCACTTTCCACATCTCCAAAAGCAAACAATATGCTGCATCTTCCACTGTGGGTGTGTCCAGACTGTCGACGAACAGTCGAAAAGGAGGAAAGGCATGCTACAATAGAGCAATCTCTTGTGGTAAGTTGAAGTACTTCAGTTCAGTAGACTAAGAAGATATGTTGTTATGGGCTGAATGCTGCTTTGTGCTTTGGAATCACTTAAACTGTAAATGCTTAGAAAGTATGTTAGGAGATTTTGAGTTGGTTTTCCTACGAGCTAAACTGAACAGGCAAGTTGTTCCAAAAATGAGGAGTTCTGATCCTGAGTGTTAGATTTTTGAGTAGAGCAAGGCTGGATTTGTTTCTTGCTGGTTTTTTTGCCCTTTCAGTTTATTGGATCTCATACTTTGTCCTTTTCCTCTTCACTTAAATTCTGTTTCTTCTACTCTTACCAATGCAACTTTAATCATTACACTTTTTTCTATTCTCTGTCTGCTCATGTAAACTATCTGAATTTTCCTTGTTCTTTCAGTAGTGTTCGAGTCACTGCGCTTGCACTGCCACCTTCCTGCATGTGTCTGAGTTTTGTTGTCTTTTTGTTCTTGCATTTTTTTTAATAAAGCACAACTTTGCATAGTATGCATATAACAATTTCTTATTCTTTGTTGTAGCACTGCAAACATTGATTTAATACATGGTACTAATATTTCAAGTTGTGATTATTTTCTAAATTAAGTGTTAAAATATATTTTCAAATGAGAATTCAACCTCACTTAAGAGCTGTGCTCGGTGTAGCAGAAAGATACAAAAAGTTCATTGACAGGTCCAGCAAAACCCCGTTAGAAGTAAACTATGATGTTACACTGTGGAACCAAATCTTCACAACTGATGTGGGAAGCCACACACTTCTGATAATCGGAAGCATTATAGATTCCAGCTGACATATCCTTGTAGAGAGCTAACAGACTGCGCACGTGCCCATAGGCACAAACAGATTTTTATTTCAGTAAACAAATCAGTGTGAAGAAAGATTGTCTTTGTATAGCATATGTTGTTAAACTCATGTTAAAAGCACAGTTAACATATTTTTGGTAAGGAAAATTTAAGAGTATATTACTTGTATACAACTAGTGTTTACTGATATTCTTGCTATTAACAAGGTTAGTAAAATTAATGAAAAGAGGTTACATCTAAGGGAATTATACTGGTAGTCTGATGGTAAACACATCCTAGAGTTCAAAGCACAGCAAGACTGAAGCACACTATTGTTCAGTTGAGTAAAAATTTTTGACATATTTAAGCTCTGTTTAATGAACTGGTAAAGAGAATAAGTGTCTTACAAGTGCAAGGAAGGCAGGATTTGCTTCCTAAACATTTTGTTAAGTTATAGATACTCCAGGTAAAATAAAAATTGACAGTACTTTTTAAATTTGACAACTGTTTTCTTATTTAAAGAGGAATTTTTAAAAGCAAATAGCAAAAGGATTTTTCAAGTTGGGAAGCTTGACTTAGAGCAACTAAATGGATTAGGTGGCTAGTCAAATTAGAAAAACCAGCTGGGGAAAAAACCAAAATAAGCTTGAAAAAAAAAAATTCTGTTATCAGTCACTGCAAGCCAGAGCATAAGTGGTTTGCTATAGATACTCCTGTGTTGCTCTCATTACCTAGCTTGGTTTGCCTCAGCACCATCCCCAGTAGCTGGTCTTGCTATTGGCAGCCAATGCATGCAGATTTGTTTTGACCTGTCTGCATCCTGCTCCAGGATCTGGAGTGAAGCACAAAAAACCCCTTCAGTCATGCCCCTAATGTGGGAGAGGTCTCTGCCTGGTGCCACAGAAAGTTGGTGGCAACCTGGGGAGGGTGCAGGAGGGAGGCATGGTATGTACCTGGGGCTGGAGCACAGAGAAGGGAGAGAAACTGGAGACCAAAATACCAGCAGCCTTGGGAGAGAGGTTTGTGTCATCTGCTAGTACTGAGCAGCACTGTACACAGGAGATAGCATCCATTCCCAAGGACAGCAGTTTTCTAATATCCATTACTATGAAGTAGTATGTCTGGCTGTTATAAACAAGGAGATTTTATGCTTTTTGCTAGAAGGGATTGTTGAACTACAAAAGTCAAACATAGTGTCAAATAGAGACTGAAGAGATATTGCTAGTTTATGATTAATCATGGATGATGCAAGCCTTCCTTTAGCTTAGTTCATTGTTTGTGCTGGAGTACATAAAGGTGATAATTAGAACCAACGTATTTTGGTTATTAGAAGTGAAACTATGTTTATATCATTGGTTTTCTCAGCCCATATCTTGCGTTGATTAGGCTTTTTGAAGGTAAATTCTTTGTTCCTTGTTGAGTGTCCTCCCAAAATACATTCAGCACTAAGAATTTCCACATTAATGTTTGCCTACCTATTAACATTTCAGACTTCTACCTTACAAACTGAAGGCTACCTGTGCTTTTTCCTTTCAGAGCCAAGATTTCCTTTTGCACATGCCTCTTGGAAACAGTGGATCACAGCAGGAATCTGTAGGAGGAGGAAGAATAACTGTTGGTGCACAGACAGTACCTGCTGCAGATCTTAGCAATTCCTCTCCTTCAGACATAGCATGCAACTGTGAGGCCTGTAATGAGCGCAGGTAAGAACTGAATTCAAACTCAACAGTGTGGTGCCACAGACTTTCGGCAGTGTTGTAGCTTATTTGTTGGTGTATGCTTAAACACTTTAAACAGGCTATCTGACAATAACAGTAACTTATGGATGGCAGTTTTTATCCAATTTTATACTTTATTTTAGGCGTGTACTTTATTTTAGGCATTTTCAGATGTACATTGTTTTTCCTGAAGAGCATCTTCAGAATAGTAGGAATCAATACATCTATGTGATGTTCAAATAGAGAGTAATTATTTTTGTCATTATTTGCAGAGAGAATTCAGCAGAGCCTGAACGTGAACCTCAGCAGCTTCAAAATTACTGGTCAGAAGTAAGATATATGGTTCGGTGTATATATCGCCAAGCTGGGACCCCTTTGGCAGATGACCAAGACCAATCTTTGGTACCAGATAAAGAAGGAATGAAAGAGCTGGTGGATAGGTATAACACTTTGAAGAATATCTATTAATTGCTAAGAGGATTTTTAAAATTAGTTTTTAAGTAGTTTGGAATATTGCTTTTTAATAGAACGTTACTTACTATCTGTAAGTCCGGTTGCTTGGAATGATTGCCTCTCCACTAGAATGAAAAGTCAGAACAGTCAATTCTATTTCATGCAGGATTTTTAAATGTTAGATTGTGAATGCGTGGGAAGCTATTAAATTTGTATGCTGTTTGCAATAGGAATATTAATGTATAATTATGGAAGGGTCCCAAAATCTTATTCTTCAGAAGACCTTGAGGTGATTAATATGACACTGTTTAGTTTGAATTGCCCCACATGAAAATCTTACCTTGTCAAACTAACCTGAGTTGTTACAGTGCTTGCATCTTGCCGTAGTTGTAACAGCTAGAACAGCTAGAAGAGATGATCACTCAATGAGGTGGATTCCGAGAACTTTTCTCATTTCAAGTTGAAATTGTAGCTTTTCTGGGTGTCAAGTTGAAGATGTGCTTAATGAGATTCTCAGTTGTGGGTTTCTTCCTTTTGAGAATAGTGTGGCTGTCCTTAAAGTGCTCCAGGAGGTTCATCTCAGTTTCTGTCTAACTGAATGTGTGGTCAAGGAATAGTTGCTCTCCTTGGTTCTGTACGTACTTAATATACTATGGTCTGACTAGTCTGACAAACTGTAGTTCTTATGTGGAGTTTCTAGCTGAAGCTAAATTCTGGCAAAGTAAAGAAACTTTTGAAAGATTATAGTCATCTAGCATTTGTCTTTATATGACTATACTCCTGAATCAGCCTTAATAAATAATTAAAAAAGCTTATGGCACTTCTGTTATATAAAAACTGAGTGTTTGGTTTTGAACATGAGTTGTGTGACTGTAGAGTAATATAGTATGCCTCCCAATTAGTCGCACTTTGTTTATTTAAGTGATCAAAACATGCAACGTAAGTTTTGAAATCAAAGATGCTTAAATGTTACATAGTGTGTAGGTAATTAAAACTGAATCACAGCTAAAATGGTGGTTGATTTTTTTTTTTTTTAATGCAGTTTCTCTTTAATGGAAAAAACTTTGGAAATTGGAATGCATACTCTTATGTACTTAGGACCTTTGATTTCTCTAGAACTGTTGTTCACTTTTGAGAGAGATTGTTAAAATATGAAGGCAGAAGCAGGTTCTCAAAGAAGGAAACCTTAAGTGTCAGTATGATTATTTTTCACTCGTGGTCCTTATGGTCTCCAAAGTATGAAATAAAATTAGGATACTGTGTTTGAGCAGACACCAGTGTGTCCAGTCTGTGGTGCTAATGTCATGCAAAATTTTTAACAAAGCTAGTCAATGTAGGTACTGAAAGTGTGAAAACAAACCAAACAAACCAACCCAAACGAACAAAACAAGAAAAATCCCAAGCAAACCATGTAGGTAGCATGCCAAAGATCATACTGTGGCCAAGTAAATCTATGTTTAAAAGGCAGAAATTCCTAATTCCATGCTCAGCTCTGTTAGACACAGCTGGCAAGAAATGGTCTGTCTGGTCGTCTTACTCAAAAATAAGTAGTGGTGCCAAGTATTGTCCATATTGTATGTTGGAGCACTTTACGGCAATATGACAGTACTCTATTTTGTGAGTGATGAGGGAAGAACAGGGACTAGATAGCAGCAGACTTTTATTCATCTAACTCTTAAGTACTTATCTAATTCCCTTCTTCCCTACCTCCCTGTGCTGTAAAAAAACCCGAGACGAGTGCTTAAGTTCCATGCACAGGACTTTAAATAGTACGATTTAACTCCAAAGTGCTTCAAAGCAGCCATTGTGTTCAGTTTTCTTCTGTGTGAGGTGGTTCAAACCCATGTCTCACTTCCAGGAGAGTATCAGACCTAGCCAGCTGTATGCTGTCCTTTGCAAGAAGCCCTGACCCTCTTTGAAGCTGTGTCTTACAGTGACAAGTCTTGCAGGTATTGAGTGGCTGAATAAAGTGCCTAGAGGGCAGTATCGTTCTGGAGCTTCAATGTTAGTGTGCTTCCCTGGAACAGATGAGTCCCAAATTCTGGTCCCTATTCTAGACTTAAAAAAACCCCAACCCACCACCACCAAAAAAAAACAAACCCCAAAAAACCTAAAACCCACAAAACCGTCAATCGTTTTGTAATGATTGCAGCTTAGACGCTACCGTAGTAGAGTGCCCTAAGTTGTGTTCCTTGAAGGACATTCTTTGTGGCCCTGTGAATCCCGCACCTCTGCTATACAGTGGCACAGCTTTAATAAAAGGTGCAAAAAATGTTCTTGTACAGAAGATCTGCACCTTGGAGTAAGAAACTCTCAATGAAGGTGAGAAAGAGTTTAATGAACGAGTGTCTTAAAAGTTTGGTAATTGTATGGAATGTCTTCTTTCAGTTCAGCTCAACAACAGAAGGGTCCCCCAAAGCAGTCACGGAGTTCAGTCTGGTTAGTATGTATTTAGGCATGTTCTGGGTGCCTAACAGGTCAAGCTCCTTCAATGGCTTGGAAGTAAAGGCCTGTCCTTCTACAGGATATTAATCGGGCCTAGGTCTGGCTGTTCCAACTGGGATATTTATTAGGGCTGCATATAAGAACATGAAGTTATCAAGAAGCTTGTCTGAAGAGTCTAAGTGTCTGTAGGGTTGTATGCAAATTGAATAAAGGTTTTTTAGCTCACAAGTTGAAGTGAAATATTGAGGTCCTAAATTGATTTGTTCATCAGGTGTGCAAGCATCCTAGTCCTAAAGCTACACAGGAGCTCAGTTCCACAGTGTAAAAGTAGGGAACTGGACTGTGTTCTCCCAGATTTAAGGTAGTTCTGTAAATCCTAGCCATTGTTTCTTTTTGATGACAATGATGGTAACTGGTAAATATTTTTAGGGAAGTTAAAATTGTTGATTACATGTGTGTTGTTTTTTATGTTTTTTTGGTCACAAATCTAAAAATACAGGCTTTGTGAAAGAGATCCATATCAGCTTTACCAACGGTTGGAACAGCAAGCTAGAGAATATGTGCTTGAAATGAAGGTTCGTCTGCTCAGACACTTGTCAATGGGATCTAAAGTTGCGTCAACATTAGCGATACAAGGGCCACCACAGGCACATCAGTTCATCTCACTCCTACTTGAAGAATACAGTGCACTCTGTCAGGCA
>WAAD01040711.1:5798-40735 GCA_013389945.1 Fregata magnificens | reverse complement strand
ATATTTTACTCTAGTAAAAGATTTAACATTAGTAAGATGCTACCATTTTTAAGCCAGCCTCAGGATTCTGAAGACCTAGCCAATTTCTTAATATTTGAATTGAAACTTTGGAGTCAGCTTACCAGTCTCAGAACACGGTAGTAAACCATTCCCACATCAACTGCTGAGGATCAATGAAGAAAGAATCCCACCACTGCTGAATTAAATGCAGGGGAAAGGACTTTTGTATGTGGTAAAGGAAGCAATTAATATTAGGACAGAGGGAGGAATACAAGTCAGGCTTTCATTATTCACCGAACACTTATGAAGAGATTTTGCATGAACTTAACAGTCACAGTAAAGATTATCATCCACTCAAACAAGTGACTGGGGAGATGAAAGAACATGTCGTATTTGGAAGAGGAGCAGAAAGTAGAGTCTACATCCCCAAAAAAGTGGGCTGCAGTGAAGTAAGTTAAGGAAGAACGGAGATCCATCCCAGCCAAGAGGAGAATTACGAAAGCACAAAGAGCCAAGCTCTGCTCCGTACAGATGAAGGCTAAAAGGCCTCATCCAATCTTTAGAGGTAAATAGGATCTGTGATTTTTCTTGATTTACTTTCTAGCTATAAAAAGAAAAGGAAAAGTGAAATATTTGCATGCCTTAGTATTCTTTACTCACTCCACTGGGGACTCCTCTCTTTGAGCTGATTCCTAGAAGTCAGCCAAGGGATCTACACAGAGTCATTGGTTACACTGACACAGCTCAATTCACGCTTGACGCTCTGAAGATCCTGTGATGCGAGATGTTTAGAGGTATAATCTCTATCTAGTGGTAAGTCACTAACACTCTAGCCTTTGATTTCAAACCTGTCCAAATATCCGTCTTTAATTTGCCTTTGTCCTGAGTGGTTTTACGTTTGTTTTCATTGTGACAGTCAAATTTTATGAACTATTTAAGAATCTATTTAGCTACTCAAATAAAAAACAATTAGGAGACTGAAAACAGTAATTACAATAATAAGGGTCATATAAACTTCTTCAGGAGTTCAGACATAGAAGTCATGAACATAGTTCCTTCTGTGGGAAAAATGCTGAAAGGCACTTCTTAAACTTGGAGGGTGCCAGTTTGCTCTAGACAACTGCAGTAGTGTCTGAAACAGAGATATAATATCACGAAAGAAGGGGCTATGGAGCACAGCAGTTTCGTTACAATTCTAAATATTGTTCACTTTTAATTACAGGATTCATCTGAAAAAGAGCCCAAAATACATGTAACACAAGCCATTATACAGGAAGTGTTTCATCCATTACAAAAACATAACAAAACCAGAAGCTTTGCCACCAGTTTTAAAGAGGCAGAAGGGACGCTTCCAAGAACACAAACCCCTTCTCTGTTCTCCTCTACTCAAGTACACTGTTTCTTTCCTCCCCTATGCTATATTTAAAAAGACACCTTCAAAACTGTAGCCAAGATTTGTTCTGACCAGCAAAACTGATTTAGCCAGTTAATTTGTCTGACACATTTCTGCTTTAACACACACAACCTTTGGTGAAACATTAAAGACACACGATCGTAGAAATTGGTACACTGAAAAAAGAAAACATTTTTAGTATTACTGTTTCCTACTTCTTGCCAAATTCACTAAAGTTGGCCAAGAAAATAAGCTGTTTCAGCTTATGTACTTAGGATGTTACCATTCCCTTGTCTAACAGGACACTGTGCAAGGGCTCAGAACACTCATTCTCTTCCTGGCGCTTCCAGACTTCTGCTGGACATCCCTGTTCAAGGCTAACTTCTACCACCCTCTGCCTTTGTTTTCCTCTCTGCAGAAAACAAAGAGTAAACAACGTCCCTGTAAAGCACTTTGAGGTACACGTCAATATGAGCTACAGCAGCACTTGGTAATATCGAGCAAAAATATGGCTTCAGTAAAATTAAAAAAAAAAAAAAAAGCCATTCTTTCGACTGAAAATGGAATGATGGAAAGGAAATGGTTTTGTTTAAAACACACGCATTGGGCCCATATAGCTCTGACACTGCTCATTTAAATAAATAAGACAAGGATCAAAGTCTTGAATAATTTTTACCTTTAATTTTAGAGAATTGAGTTTTTCCTCCCTTAGATGCTCTCTTAACATCTCTCGGTGAAGCCTCTCCTGTTCCATCGCAAACTCTCCAAGTGTGTATTGGCGCACACTGTTGTGGCGAGTAGACATTCCCAGTGTGCTTCCCCCTTGGCTGGGAACACTGGTGAAGCCTTGCCTTCTCGTGAAGTAATACACAGTAACACAGTTAAAATGGACATTTTTTGTTCTCTTCCGCTTCTCTCTCTTCAGGATTGAAGAAGCTAGAACAGATGCAGATTACAATATGAATGATAACTGGCAGTCGTATAGCAAATTCGTCACTTGTGTAGTTCCATCTACCTTAACAATACCTATGTGCACACTGACGCTCAGAGGTGTGCAGTCTAACTGAGGAGATAACATCAGAAGTACTTACCGTATATGCAAACCTAGAAGCCATTACAAACCGCAACAATCATGAACACTATTGTCTACTTTAGAAGAGAAATTCTTGGCCAGGACAGTTGTATTTTCCCATAGCATTATAAAAATGTTTTATCCTTTTACTAAGGAAGCAAATAAACCCCAGCAAAAGGAACTTCTTTCACAGTGTCACCTCAAAGACAGCGATCCACTGACTCGCTCCTCTTCAAAACCCTGCGAACAAAACAATGCTGCATACGAAAGCAGTGAGGTGAACAGCAGACCATGTCTCTCACAGGTCTATAGACACCGTTACTATTCTGTCAGCAAGGCTTAGCTGTAGACATCTATAACTACATCTTTAAAGCATTGGATCGCATTGGCAGAAAAGATTCCTATCTCTTATAATCTAAAATGTGAGAAATTACTGTTAGAAAAAGTATAAAGGCACATACGTTTAGTGTTTCAGACTCAGAAATTCGTATTGTCATTGTCACAGAATAACACAGGAATAATGCTGATTAACAATCAGAACCACTTCCTTTTTCTCTCTGCTGCCATCCACTGAATACGCGTGTATGTGTGTATGCATACATATTCTAATGTGTAGAATTTTGACAAAAAATTAAATCTAGTCTTTTCTAATTCTTTTCCGATTGCCCTCACACTTATGCTTAGTTTTTCTTATACATATCATGTATAATATGAAGTATCATATGAAATGGATTTGTTTAAAAACAAATGCCAATTTTTAACTGTTAAATATTGTTCTTTTTTCTACAGACATTTAGTAACTCCTTCCAATGATACCGATCTATTGTTTCGCACTGGTAACAGTGGTGAGCCTTTAGAGAGAAAAAAAAAAGACACACAAATGTTAGAGAAAGATAAGAGACACTCCTTGATTTTTAGGACGAACAGCCTGATTTATCTGATTTATTGCAAAATGGCAATAGGATGTTGAGAATGTAGGTAAGAAGTCACTGCTTTGCAGTTTACAGGCAACAATCGGGCAGGTGTGAATGAGAGACCTAACTGCCAGAATTCAGGCAGCAAAATGATTTAAAAGGTCCCTGACCACTCTGGAAAGACTTGAAACCATTCTATAAAGGCAGTAACAGCAACATGATGTACACTGCTAATCTAAAATTGCACCGTCTCTAGAGATTGGAAGCACTTGGCCTTCGGCCTCAGTTTCGCAATGCGTCTGGTTTATTGTCACAGTTAAAACATAGTTCGTTCTCTAATATTATTATGCAGTGAAATGTTAATCACCACAAATGTAAAACCCCCAAACTTTTACACGAAGTAATTTGGTCCAAAAAATAGCATAATCTACCTAACTATATGAAAAACAAGTATGTTAGAAAATATAGTCCTGTAACCAAATTACAGACAGTACGCCCTACTGACATAATCATAAAACTATTCAGGGCTCAGTAAAATATTGAAATAGTATTATTTTTCCTAAATACTGATAAGCAGCTAGAAGTATGGTTTATTATATAAATAACATGCACTTCAGATATGCTGCAGGTATGTTAGATTATAAAGATAAAACAGATAAATAAGCTCAGGTCCTATATTCACTTACATGCTCTCAGTGAAGGGCGTTCCAAAAAAGGTGTAGGATGTCCATAGAGGAATCAAAAGACAAATTCTGTTACATTGGGCATGTCAATTATTCTCTCAATTATTTTGGAAGAAATATTGACAGCTACTGAAGGGCAAGCAGCTTTTTTACCAAGTAAAAGAACCAGCCACAAATGGAATGAGAGGTAAAACTACAGTAAAATACTAAAGGAAAGATAAAAGGTTAATCTTAAAATTATATACACGTATGCTTCATGAGGAAATAGAAGGTAATTGTGCCTGTAAATCGCACAAGCTAGCGAATGCCTTTGAATCTTCATCTGTAAACTTCAGTATCTACCACATAAGGTCTACGTTTATAGTAATTTGTTTTAGACCTTAGCTATGGAACTCCTGAGATGGCTGCTTACTGGCAGGAATACCAAATGCTGCAATAAAAGTGCTTCCATTTTTTTAAGTCTGTCAATCTCTTTATGGAAGAGATACTACTTTCATACTACTTCCTATACTACTTTCCATACACAAAGAATCATACTACCTTCTACAGATAAAGAAATCAACCTTCAGTTTTATTCACATGCTACACACTAATATTAATAGCTAAATGAAGCTAGGCAGAAGGCTCTGCGATCTAATTACTTCCAGCTGAAAAAAAGAATGTCATCTATGATAAAAACTAGATTACATGAATGAGCTTTTCCACTATGTGGATTTTTGGGGAGAGGTGGGGGTGCCCATGTGTGTGCTGTCAAAATTTAGAACATGAATTTCATACATTGCTGTACATTTATACCTAAAAGTTTGGTCAGCAGTCTCTCTCTGTAAGACTGTAGTTGTCACGAGCTGTCTTAAAGAACCCATTAATGCATTTCTTCAACTTTTTTATAGTTCTTATCACTTTTAGTAATTAAATTATCAATGCCACACCATCGAAGTTGTTTGTTTGGGGTTTTTTTAATATATCACTGACAAAAACCTGCGTTAAAATAGAATTAAGCTGAACTTCAAGAAAACGCTGGCATACCCTAACTGCAACACCACCAGCACTGTAAATCCAGCACTATGCAACTGTATTGAAGACAGCGTGAGAGCCAACACGCATTTGTTGTAAATGTCATTAAAGTTCATGGGTTTATTTATTAACGTTATAGTTCCGAGTCAGACAAATTATATGATAATCTGTATAAGTAAACAAGCATGTAAATATTCAGAGCCCTCAGATTACACATGATTATTTTTTTCTGAAACACATCCTGTCTTTGGGGTTTGCTTCTGTCTCATCCAAGAGCTCATTAAAGGGAAGAGCTAAGGCTCTGTGAATAACTCTGTAGTCATCTCTTCTATGTTACTGCTAGGAAGTAGTCAGAATATATTCATATTCATGAGAATGTTGTTTACGAGAACAGATCAAGCAGGAACTGCAAAAGATTACAGGATTTTATTTGATTACCCAAAAGCACAGATTAAAGATGTCGGTGAGGGGACTGGAGAATTGCGACCACCTCAGTAACCAAGGACACGAAAGGAAGCACAGTCGGCACCAGAAAGGCACTATGTTCTTGCTCTACTATACTCCCTAAAATCTCTGAGCAGAGGGCTGCCTTAATGTTGTAATTACTGCTAAAGACACTGCTTCACTCAAGACAGAGCAGAAGGACATACAAAATACATATTTTCTGATACATCGGAAAGCATGAACATATGCCCAGACAAAATTTACTGACATTAATCATTTAATAAACTCCTTTCAGAATGAGGGACACAGATTGTGGAAGGCTTGCATGCCGCTTTGGAGTCAGTTTCAAAGGTTTTGCAGAGAAGGAAAAGCTTGTAACCTAAAAATTTATCCAAAGAAAGTGTAAACACCACACTTTTCCACAAGAGATCTAGTAACGGTTTCCTTGCTTGGCCAGTCTCAAAAAAGTATTTACATGCCATCTGCCTGTGCAACAAGTGGCACCAGTGGATGCCACTATCATCTGTTCTGCGCAAAAAGGGTGATACTGACTCCAGGCAGAGCCTGCTAGGCAGACGTGCTGTTTAGCAGCTGCTGGACACACACTGTCAACAGGAACTGGAAGGTGCTTTTTGAAAATGAATGCCACCATCTTGGGTCTAGCAGCCCATGGCGAGCAAGGATGCCTGAGGGAATAGGAACATTCATCATCACCTAAAACTGCCCTATGGATCACACATGATCTTGAACACATTTATATACTACAAGTCTGATATATTCCATGGAAGGAAAAAAATACTGCATTCTCATGTATTTAAACAATTAATGTAATTTTTAGTTCCATGTTTCAAGATTATATGGAATTAAATATTTTTGACAGATACATAAGTACTGTAATGCATAAAATATATCAATTATCACAGGGAAAGATGATACTGTTAAGAACATAATTACTGCTACAGAACTATCTCTCAGAAAAGGTCGCTGTATCTGAACAAGGTCTTCAGACATAGATATCTTCAAACAGGACTGTCAGAATTCCTCATCTGAAATAATATCAACTGCTGAAATTTTGATTTTTGGCATTTGATGTTTGAGTGGCTCAGTTTCTGGGTTTAGCAGAGCAGAGCTCAAGTTAATAACCTGCTTGCAAGTGGCCTGCCTCCTCATGGCATCAAGTCAGGTCCTGTAGGCTTATCAGCTCCTTGCCGTGCAAAAGCAGCTGCTGCAGATTGAGGGCTGTATCTGGACACAGCACAGCCCCATCCATGCAGCACTTGACCTGAGCTAACAGCCACAGCACAGGTCATCTGCACCGCAGAGCATTTATGGCAAAACTGGCAATTGTCTGGAAACAAAATTCCTAAAGATGAGGCCAAAAGAACTAAAGGAAAACTTTTAATAGCAAACAATTGCTTAACCCAAGCATGGTTAACGCATCCTGTTCTTTGTGCTTACCCTTTTGCTACCTTTGTTCACGATGTCCCTGCACACAGACGCAGTAGGACGCATTTCTTCATCTTTTTCTCAGTTATTAACCTCTCGCCCTCATAACAATTCTCTTTATCCACAGCAGTTATAATTTATTTCATGACTACATATGATATTTCTGCCATTTCTCTTTATGCAGTATTCCTGGTTTATGCACTTCTCTGGCTATTGAACATACAAGGAATCTCTGAGGTTTCCAAAATTTAAGAACACCTGTATGGTGAGCCAGAGACCTGCAGAATGGTGCAATGCCTAAACGCTAAATACAAAGGTTTTTTTGTTATAGCTCTTCAGTTTTCAGTATTTCAGTAAGGTCCTTTTTCAGTCATCAACTGTAGTACAGAATAGAGATAATTGTTCAGCAGTCATTCAAGAAATTGAGATTTCAGTGATTTATTCATAAGACTGCACGCTGACATGAAACAAGCTTTATCTAATTCAAGACAACCTTTTTCTACATATTACCAGCCCCCCACTCCACCACCCCTCCAAATTATACAGATTAAGGGTTGAGTCGGTAAATCTGTCTTACCCAACCTGTGGTTTACTAGACACAGGGAGATGAACTGTCAAAAGATTGAAAATAGAATAAACACACAAACATCATTATGGTTATTCCCATAGGTGGTAAATTATACACATAGTTGAGGACCATCTCCTACATCAGGACACTAAGTCATGACTTCTATTACTATCATTTTTATTAAAACGGTTGCAATTTAAAATAGTTACATTTTATCTATCAAAACAAAAAGTACAATTTTTATTGTCCAGTGGCTAACAGTAATGGCATACAAGATGGTTTATGGATCCTTTTCCAGAAAGACTAAGTGTTCCTTGGATTTTTTTTTTTTTTTAAGCTTATAGATACTTGATCAAGTGCATTAAATGGATTTTCCCAGACACAGTGCGTCCCGTATGTCTGCATGAAACAGGAGGCCCCATTAATTCATTTTTCAAAGATACCCTAAAAATGAAACTTTGAAGTCAAAACTGAAGAATGTATCAATGTAAAAAAAAAAAAAACCAGCTATCATGAAAATAACAATAGCCTTAAAAAATAAAACTGTTCTGTAAAATAGCTTCCATGGCTGCTGTTGTTTCTCGCTTAGGCTGCTGTGTTGCATAAATCTCTGTCACAGTGACGATTAATGGGAGAAGGGCAAATATTACGAATAGCAGTTTGACAATAAAAACTTCCCTGTCAGATTCATCCTGGCTGAAGTATGTTGTACAAAGCATTGATCTGTGCTGGAATTCTGTCACCAAACAAACCTAGCAAGTAAGAAATACTTTCTGGGTTTGGAGAAAGACTCCTCGACGAAGAAGGCAAAAAAAATGAGAGCCATTCAAGTCACATGAGGTTAGAGAATAAAGAAGGGCCTTTGTTCCTCAACGGTTAATAAAAGAGAATGAAGCAATTTATACGGCAGAAAAGTTTAAATATATGTGTCTAGAGGAATGTGTGAATAGACAAGGGTGAAGAAAGATGTAGCAATACACAGATTTGTAACAAATCAGTGTCAATATTTTCATAATATATTTTAATGTAACTAGAACACTATGGTTAGAGACTGTCTCCTTAGTGTTATAGTTATATGGAAAAAACCACCAAGTCCTGCTTCTAAGTTAGTTTCAAATAATGGTTGCCATCACCTTATTCCTACCAACAGGCTCATAATTATAAGATTTTTTGCACTTACCTTCTGTATTGCAAATAAAATTTATTTTTCATTTTATGTATTATTGGGAGACTGAAGAATTTTATTACTAGCTAACTTTCCACAGGTTATTCAAAGCTATGTATCAGCAGCTGTCTAACTTCTGAAATTGTGCGCCCTTCTTTCCTCTCCCTACCCCATACCAAGGTATTTTCAAAGCATGGAGTGGAAAGCTAGAAGCAGAGGAGATTCCTACTGACCTCTCCACACGGGGGTAAGCTGTTTGTCTGCTAGCACTTCCCACCCATGGACACCCACCAAGCTAGGAAGTCCTCAGCCCAGAGAGGTGTCGGGGGAAGATGCTGGCGGGTGCCACCTGCACCCGACATCCCCAGCCACTGCCTCCTCTCACAGCTGGTATGAAGTTCTGCAGCTGCTTCCGGTGCCCCTTCCTTCTCCACCTCAAGTTGTATCTTCTGCTCTCTCCCCTGAGAACAACTATTATTTATCTATTTGTGAATTTGTGAAAAATGAAAGACACAACCCCCCCAACTCTTTCCACATTTGAAAAACTCAGGTTTTATCGCATTTATTCATAATATATTTCTTATGTCTTGGTAACAGATGTCATCATGGCCCCATCCANGGGGGGGGAATCAATATTTACACTAGCCGTCGAGTGTATCCTTACGCAAGACCTCCAAGTCTCATTTGTTTATGAATAAATTATAACTGATGAAATAGGCAAGCAACAGTAATAATGTGCTGGCAGACTGAAACGAAGTTTTCCTGAACTGTTCTCACACACATGTAATGCACTATACATCTGCACTTTTCGTTCGCCTTTGAACATCTTCATTTTGCTCTCTGGGCTGTGGAGCTACAGCAGTGTGAAACAGTGAAAGACAGAGCATTTCCTTCTGCGTGTTTAGCGGCCAAAACAGAATCCAGGCCCCCCCCGCACCTGGGAAGAGATTCTGCTGCAGCTGTATCAGTCTATGAAATGCAAAGCCTGCTTCCTAGTTTTACAAAATCCTGATATGAATGACATCTTAAGCCCAAACATTTTCTACTGAGAAAACTGGTAGTTCTTTGATTACGAAACATAAATAATCTCAGTTCTGGCTGAACTCCAAGACATAAGCACTTTCTTCTGCTGCCTCAGCTATTCTCCTGATGTCAAAGACACATTAAAATAAATGTGAACCATATGGCTACCCGGCAGATTACCAGCGCTCTTGCATCAATGAGGGCAAAGCAATTCATTGTCACCAGCACAGAAATATCTTAGGCACGTGAAAATTTCAAAAGGCTGGAAAAAAGGTGTATGAAGCAGCCTTTTGGATTAAAGCTCCCTCTCAGACTGGAGGAAATGTTGCTTTTCTTACACTCTACTACCCATTTGTCTGCTTTTTACATACTCTTAGTGCCATATAAACCACCACGGCAAGAAGGATTAACACCATTCTCCACCTGCTCCATGACTTTCCCACGCCGTGTTTCATCAAGTCTAACACCACAGAACAACAAAGCCTAATCCATCATGGTAATCCAGGTCAGAACATCACTTATAAAAGCCAGCTTGCTTCGCAATCTTCATAGAAAACAAACACGTGGGAAAAGGTCACATTCCAGAAATTGCTTCCACCTCTGTCTCCTACCTCTCCTTCTATCCCACTGCCTCCCAAAAGTTAAGAGTTTCCATACACTACATTTACAAATTTTAAACCCTTAATGACGAAACACTTTTCCTACATGCTGGAAATCCACATTAAGAGGAAATGCTGTGACATACAATATACCCACCCCCACAGAAACATGTAGGCTTGAGGGCAGGGAGGCATTTTCTGAAATAAATTCAAACCTGGAAGTCTTGAAGGGAACTGCATACTCAGAAAGGCATAAATTGCGTAGTGGAAATTAGACAGGACAGGGACAATGCTGTGGAACAGCAACACCTACTCTAGCAGCATTTCTCTGCTCCATCCTTCTGGTACCTTCCTTGTGGGTAAAGCCAAAGCTAAACTCACCTCACAGGAAGGTCTTGATAGCACTGCTTGCCTAATGCTACATTTATTTATGTCACATTTGAAAAGATTTTTGAAAAATACTAGCTCACAGACAAGTTTGACATGAATAGGAGGGGTTTTTCATTCATACTCTAGTTAAACATTTTACCTCACCATCAGAGTTTTGTCTAAAATCTCACAGAAATGTTAAATTCTTGGGATGCATGCTAAAAGCTGGAATTTTACTGCTAAAATTTCAGTGAAAGCTTTACTTCCTCTGCACCCTCTATCTCCAGAACGCTTTTCTGTGACGTTCATCATACTAGCCCAGTTTCTCCATTCTGCAAATATAATCAGCCTGCGGGGAGAAGTGGAGACGGTTAACTGCTCTCTGCCTCACCATTTACTCCAAATGCCAGCTGCTGTTTCGTAGATGATTAGTTCTGACCTTGGCCCCTACTTCGAACAGTGTGAGGAGGAAAGCCGCTACCATGGATCCTTGCAGGAACACCCATGCATAACAATTGTATTTGCTGAACTCTCCTATAGACACTACAGGCAATCCTTTGTCCCATCTTATGGATGACTTCTGTAAATAGCCATTTGATACAAATAAAACTACCCATTTAGCTGGCCGTGACTTTGCATTTGCAAACATAGTTTGCATATCTGTCATGAACATCTTCAACAAAAAAATTTCGTTTATATGTCATCTAAGCCAACAAAAACATCATGTAAAGCAAAAAACGTCCACCTGTTTGTATAGTATATGAAATGCATTAATTTATAGGAGAAAACTTTTCAAAAACATAGAAATAGAATAAGTTGCACAAATCCTTCTGAAAATCAGTGGGAGCCTGCCTCCTAACCCCTCTTTACATTTTTTAAAAACTCCCTCTACAATAGTCGTTATTCCAGATAAAAGACAGCAGGCAAGATCCTGTCATGGCATACCCTGCCCTGTCATTCTGTATGAGTATTTGAGCGAAGACGTTGCAATACATTTCACTGAATTTCTTTGCATTTCTTGGTTTTTACTGCCCAGATGAGCTGACTTATTTTAAAATCAAAACCAAGAATCTCCCAACCTGTTTGCATTTCATAACATGAGTCAACAAATAACGACAAGAACATATTCCTCGTTAACAATGAAATTTCAAGCCTGGTTGCAGGCAATATAAATACTTGCAAGATGCCATGAAAAAAGAATGCCTGCATTTAGCTACACCTTCTAAGTGTTCTCCCATAATAAGCCAGCATCACCACTTTAACTCATTTAGATTTCTATCGTTAACCAGCAATTAAACACACAGCTTAAGCTCAAAGCTCAGGTGATGCCTTGTGCTATTGACCTCACACCAAATAAAACTTTATCCTTCACATAAAGATCATTTAAGAGAAGCTAGACCTTCCTAAGGATTTCAAAAGATTTGATACCTTCTTCCAAGTTCTGCATGGCCACATAGATGAGGCAATCTCAATACGTTAGCGAGTCTAGAATACTCAAAACAGTACTTTTAAGGGCATATGGAAAGAAGTACAATGGGGATGTATCTGTATTTTCAAATTCCGCGTTATCTTTAATGGTAAAATCAAAAGATGGCAAGAGCATTTAGAGATCGAAGGGTTTTCTCAGAACCCTTACTGACCAGCCACATTCACAATGAACCTAAGGCATCCAATACTCTTCAAGACAGTACCCTAATTAGCAGAATGACAGGACCTATGATTACAGCCAGCTGCAGTATAACCTTGCTAATGACAGTGATAATGTCAATGGCAAGCTACAGATAATTGATGGAGGATATCAACTAGACTGTGTGATGGTTCTACCTCCTGTTGATCACCTTGTCAGATGAGCTGGTGCTGGAGACTTCACCTGCCTCTGCAGGTGAAGAAGAGAAGCCTCTGCAATAAAGGCATTACTCTGAAAGTTTCAGCTACGCTACACTGGAGTTGAAATTGCAGAGGAAAGCAGCAGCTCCTCAAAGTATATTTCTTAAGAGATGAGTCTGTGATTAATGTGGTATGGGGAGTTTTTACCAGCACCAAAGTGCAAAAGACAGGACTTGATGAGGTCTTCCCAGGTCTTTCAATTGCATGCAATTCTGCAACTTAAATTTGGATATTTTTCTTTATCAGAAAAATAGATCAAGCATTTAGGGGCAGGTACCCCCACAAGGCAGGAAGAATCCCCCACAGCTGAACTGGCGCGTGGAACCCAGCACACACAATCGTAGGAACTGTCAGGGTGTTGTACTGACATCCTGAACGGCAATTCCAAAGACAACTTGCTGTGGAACTGATGAAACACAGCAGCGGGGTGCCCTAGCTCAACAGGGCAATTCAAAGGAGCTGAAAAGGCATCGGGTGTGCTCCCACCCTGTATTCCATGTACCTCTAAGGGAAAAGGGAGAAAATATCCTTAGTCCTGACTAATACTGTATATGCATGCTTGGACTGCTACTTGAAGCTGAATACCCCTCTCTCTGATATGGAAGAGGGGCCATGAAACGGGGCGGGTGCGTGGATTGGTTAGTAATATGCTTTGGCATCTGTTAAGGTAAATTGCGGTGTGACTAATGGCCTGCTGAATCAAACTGAAACAACCTCAATAGACTGAGAAAAGTAAGTAAAAAAGATGGTAGGGATTATGTCTGCTAGCGGTAATGAAGGCATTCCATCACCATCTGATAAGAGATTTAAACATGTGCACATGTATATACACACATACCTGACCAAGAAAATACTACTTTTTTTTTTTTTTTTGGTTATGAACCTGGTAATAATTGTCTATGCTTTATAGACTGTCATTTCATTTCCCGACTCAGAAAAAGATGCCTGCAACTTAGGCTAGGGTGTTTGGGTTGGGTGGTTTGTTTTGTTTTGGGTTTTTTTTGTTGCTGTCTTGATTTATTTAAATTGATATATTGTTAAAGAAACTCTGTACTTATCCCTGTGTAGTAGTCACAACGGCTAGCACTTAGGGACATCTCAGTCATGTCTTTTCTGCCATCACACTACAGGGTTGAGATCAAAGCTATCTTCTGGTGGTTCTGCCCCACCTGAATGATCCACAGCAGCTGTGTGCCTCATTTAGCTGGCAGGTTAAACCGACCTTAAAGCTAATGGAGCAGGAGAGCTGAAAGGTTCTCATTTATCTGACTCAACACGTTGTTTCAAGGGTTGTGTAAATACTGAGATGCATCAGCTATTCTAGATAGATTTATACGCAAACTGCCCGCTTGCTGAAGCACTGAACGAGCTGTAGCTACAAGCGATTAAAAAACTATCTCTTTGTCACATCAATTAGAAAGGAAAAATAAGACCTAGAGGGCCACATTAGGCTTTTTTTAAAAGCTCAGTTAAAGAATTAACGTATAGATCTTGGCGTTGACTACAGGTCACCCACAACCCGCATATTTCCAGTCAGTAAAAGAGAGTTTATATTGAACTTCAGATTTACTTATATGAAAATGGACCGGAAGGAAGACAGTAGACAGGATCTGACAGTGTCACACAAAAGAGAAAAGAAAATGGTACAAAGTGTCAGGAAATGGCTTAGAAAGATAACCTCCATCAAGGAGGTACTCGGGCATGTAACAGGGGCAAGGAATCTGGCCAGCCTTTCTTCTGCACTGACTCTTTTCAGTCTGTTTACTGAAAAAGTCTCACAGAACTCGTCCTTTCCATATGCCCTTACAAGTACAGATTCAAATATTCAACATAGGAAAGCTCTTATCTTTTATTTTGGGAGACGAATGTGTTTAAAGAATGAAGAAAACACCTTTCAATGCACACTGTTAACAGTTTCATTATTGTACAACACATCTGCATGTACTTTTCAAGCAAGCATCACTTAGTAGCTCTGTAAGACACCTGTATTCATGAGACATGAATATCGACAATTTCCACATATTCTGCTTTGACAAGACAGGGCCAAGTACCTCAGTAGGATCAGTTCATTTTTTATCACTTCCTAGAATTCAAAATATGCTTTCTCAAATAATATTGTTTAAAACAATCTAGAAGTTAAAAAAAAAAAAAAATCTAAGTACATACAAAGAAAAGCGCTCCTGCTCTGTAGAGCATCCAACATCACACAATTGATACAAACCAAAATGAAAACAAATCCTGTGTGTACAAAAACCTCTCCAATTGTCCAATTAAAACATTCTTTCCAGAATCAAAGCACATGATGACTCAAGAAAATGTGAGATGGATAAAACAAAATAAAAACCCGATCTCAGCAAAACCCCTGTTTTTTCTAGAGGTAGTCAGTTATCAAGTTAAAAACATCTTTCAGCATTTGTCAAGTATCTTTACTCCTTTACATTTATTTTAAATATAAACATGATTAATTTTTATTGCAAATGCATATTAACTTTTACTATCATACATCATCACTAAGACTCACCTTTTTAGTAGAGTTGCTCTTATATATAGCAGGTGTGCCTAAGTGATTTTTCTAACACTGCTCAATTGATAGATGTCAATTGTGTAAACATATAAGTTATTGATATGCTTTAATATTAAGAAGAAGAAGGTGCCAAATCTCACTTGCAGCATTTTAACGATAAATTAACAAAATTGACTGCCCCATCAGGTGCAACATAGAGTGTCCTTGGTAAAGTTACAAAATAACGATGCACACTGGAAGAGAGTCTGGATGCAAGATGCAAGTAATTAGATAGGGATAAAACCACCTTTCCATGCTATACTTCATCCAAACATCAACATCCTCTATTTTCTTACCAATAAAAAAATTATCACCTTTATCAAGCTCCTGCAAGTATGCTGCATTACACTAAGAGCAAAGCAGAATGTTAGACACTGAAAGATGCCACGTTCCAGTGGCATAGAAACTAGTCCTCAAAAGTCTTTTCCTTGAGGACCTTGAGATCTGCCTATTCAAATGCAGCACCAAGGTCACCTGCTGCTGCATCTGTATTAAAGACAATACTTTTTAAAAAGTAGTATCAATGCACATGCAAACAATTTACTCTTCTTATTTCTAGATCGCCAACTGATATATATATGTATTTTAAAAAATTGAGTATGTACAATTTCTATATACAGGTGTGTGTGTGAGTGTACGCACAGATAAACGTTTATTACTTTGGCCACAAATATTGCAGTTATATGGATCACTAATCATAACACTGAAATGCTATAGTTTCCCTTACAGATTTTATTCAAACACTAGATTATTTATTGTGTCAACTACAATCAAAGCTTATTGTTACATGCATGTATTAAAACTTTCAAGTTTCTCCCCTGAATTACAAGCCTTCTTTGTATTGCCTGTGTGTTCACAATAAAACTGCTGTCTTCTGTGTGGGCAGCAATGACTGCTTGATGTAAAAGGACTGCTTTCAGTCTATGATGAATAATCATCTAAGTCCTTAAACAGATGCAAAAGTTAAAAGATCAGCATGCAGATAATATTGTCACCAAGCTATTTCTTAATACTACCAAAGAGATTTACTGGGTCACTTACTCCTTTGTGGCATTTCAATAAAATAGGTCCCCCACTAGTACCGCATCTTAAATATAATATACCACATCAAGACTGTTACATGTAAACACATTTGAAAAGTTGTGCCTGTGTAACCCTTTGCACAGGAGTGCTACTAGAGCAAAGAGGATTTGGACCCTCACATCCAAACCCTAGCTCAAACTGCACAGCAGCATTTGGTAGACGAATCAGTTGTAAGAACATTCCTACCACATGCTACAAACATGATTTCTAGGCACAATCTAAACCACATAGTCATAAGGATCACCTTGTGTATGGGCAGTGATGAGGAGCCTCACCTACTCCTTGGCCCACAGTCTTAAGAAAACAGCTATAGAGCCACTAACTCCAGTGGGCAGATCTATATACAACAGAGTTGAAGGAGGCAAACCCCTGCTTTTTAAAACATGCACTTCACTATTAAAACAGTATAACCACCTAAAACAAATACAATAAACTACAAGTATAAACCATAAATTCATTCTTCCTAGATATATATGTTGCACACATAGCTTTGCTGACTTAAAACCATATTCTTATCTGTACACAAAACCATTGCCTAGTAGAGAGATACCCTCCCGCTACATGAAGAATAGAAACTATTGCAATAATGTGTCCCATACACAACGTTCTCCAATTCCAAATAAAAGAAAGCTTATTATTTTCTTTGGAGAAGAACTCTCACCAATACAATACTGCAGACAGCTGACAGCTGCACTGCACTTATCTAAGGAAAATAAACAAACTTTCCTAAAGCACCTTCCCTACAGTACCTGTTTGAAATACCTTAAACACAACTCCCAATGTTAACTACAAACAGCTACATAATTCAAATAGCAAATAGGTAGGGGCTTCCAAGTGACTTCAAATTTTTACAATGACACAGTTTTATGTAGTTAACAAGAAGGCAAAAGGGTGCAAGTTTGCTAAGTCATTTTGAGCAAGAACACCACAGAGAGTCCATTTTATCATCTGTTCAATTTAAAATCATGTTTATCTAACCATAAAATTTATTTTATTTTGAGGAAGAGGAAGAATTCTTTAGATACACAACTTTAGTACTTACGGGTAAAATGGTTAGAAGTGGATGGATTGACACTGTCACCACTGTCAGCACTTTCACTGCTAGAAATGTCATCATCTGATTCCCGCACAGAGGAACAAGGTGAGGAGCCATCAACTTCTTCAAACTTCCTCTTTAAAATTCCACTCATCGCTGCAATGCTGTCACATGCACCTGTAACAGGAACAGAGGCAATGAAGCACTGAAACATCCAACTGCAGAATATGCAGTCATAACCTCCAAAGTAATTTTTACTTAGAAGTACCAATAAGTTGCCACTTCTGGTCTTGAATAAACATTTAGTATGAAATTAGATATAATTAATTAGGAGACAGTGAAGCCATAGGAAAGAAAAAAACCATCAAAAGTCATACTCTAATTTTACATCGATGGAGATGGTTATTTTGGTAGAATAATGTGTAACAGATTGCTTTCGGGGAGTATTTTTCTCATTTTGATGTCAATAGCATCCCTGACTTCTAGGTTATGTTGTGAAATTTCCCACAAGGAAAAAATGGGAGTTTCTTTACAAACACCCTCACCTGGTCCCTCCCTTGGCTGCCGCAGGTGGAAGAAACATTTACAATCAGGGATGAAATTAAATGAGAAGAAACAATGCTGAACACTACAGTTCCCATTGCCAAATATATGTGATCTAATCAGTGTTCACATCACCCCTATAAGAAATCCATCTGATAATTCCAATATTACGGACAGATAAAAGACAATGAAGTCACAAAGACCGCACCAACTTAGTGGTCAATAAATGCCTGGAATTCAGAAATTCCCCACTCCAGCCAGAGACACCAATTGCCTCCCAAACTCTCTCCTTCCCACATTAAGAAATGAGACACCTAATATACTCCTGAGGTTGAGTAGAAGATTATAAAGCAAAGTATTCAAGCAGAAATTTAGCTGCAGAGGTAGAAATATAACATGAATTGCACATAATTAAGGAGAAACTGTACCCATAACTAATTGAGGAGAGATCAAGGACAGCTGGAGCTTGCTCAGAGGACACGCAGCTGCCACCATGCCGCCCGCAGCACTGCAGAGGCAAGCAGTGCCGATACTTATCCAGGCAGAAAGTTTTGTCTAGGATTGATGACATGCTAGACTCACCGAGTAGGACACACAACCTAGCGCTATGGACTTACCACGGGCTTCTGCCAAATCCCACTGAAAGCAAGGAAAAAAAAAAATTTCCATTCCTCACTGAAACAGAACTTTTAAAATCCCTGCAGCCACCTTTAGGACTCATTAATTCTGAGCCAGCTGCATTCTGCTCCACCCAGGAAGCTGGACTAGATAACCTCCAGAGCCCCCTTCGAACCAACATTTCTATGGCTATATGGTTAAAAAAAAAAAAAAAAAAAAAATCTGTCAGGAAGCTAACATATGGTGGGCTAAATGACTACTAGTAAGTCGGACAAGGTTAAGGCAGAGACTCCAATACCGGCCATACTGTTTAACAATTAGCATATTTCAGAGTTTTGGCCCAGGCCACCTCACGCTCTCCTGGATAACACAGGATGAAGCAGGTGCCAGAACCATTCCCAGCAGGCAGGCTGGATGAGGGCACCCAGGTTTTGGCAGAGGTCTGACAGTTCAGTCGCTGTGGACAAGACCCACGCCCTGCCACTTGGCAGCAGAAGCCAGAGAATGCTGTCCTTAGCCTGCATCTTTTTTATCTTTTTAATTAATATAGAGGTAGTCTCACTATTGTGGCTGCTACGTTCTGACCCTGTAAGCACAGCACTTCAGTAGATCCTCTGGTATCCTTGTTCACACTTGGTCTAGTACCAAGTAGTTTCAATGTCTCCTATGCATCCTATAGCTCCCTTCAAGCCCCAACACCAGTTTCCTTCCTGGATAAAACAAAGCGACAGTGTGAAGAGGTTTGCAACCATCTTTTGGCCCGATATGAAGCTAGAACAAGATAAGGGTGGGTATATGAAGCTGAGAGCTTAAAAAAAAAAAAAAAAAAAAAAAATTGATGGGCTCACCAGGTTTAGAATTCAAAATCATAATTCAGCAAACATTGAAGTCTGTCTATAGGAAATCCCGGGACTGAGGTGGCAAGAATATCATAGTTTCATCCCAGTGCAACAGAGAGTTAGTTCTAATAACTTGTTTTGCTTTGCTGACAAAGCATTTTACATTGTCTGCCAGCTCCTAAGCACAGCAGGAGGGAGTTACGGGCAGGTTTAAACTTGCCTTTGTAAGTCAAAACTGGAAATTACGGATACATTATACCACATTTTTATAATATTATTTAATTACAAGGACTAGAACAGAAGTTTTATAATACGGGAGTTCATTCACCTCTTAAGAAGCAAAAGCTCTGAGAAGCACATACATGACTGCACCAAGTTTAATATCCTGTCTCCAGCAGTAGTCAGTATTTAACGCTTCAGCGGAAAGCAATGGGATGAGAAATCCAGCCACAACTGCTGCAGATACATGGCTCTGCTTCCTCATCCTTGCAGTCAATTTCCCCTAAGCATAAGGCTGAGATGTTGCTATACGACAGTGCACAGCCTCTTATAAATTCATTTGACTTGCTCTCCTGAGGCAACAAGTTTCATATTAGTTTATTGGGGGAAAAAAACCCCACGACGAAACACATCTCCCAAAACTATAGCCACAGACCCTTCAAAATCACAGCAGTTTCAGTCTTTACGATATTTTGGACAGCAAACAGCAGCAGAAGCGCGCCAGTGTCTAGCAGCATGCTGTACTAGATAGAACGCCACACATACAGGTACTCCCCACAAAGTGGAAATAGCTGAAGAGAAGTCACTGAGGTCTTCTTGCTGTTTTACAGTGATGTTTCCATTTCAATCGCCAACAGTGACGATATTACAGGGGAGGTGCAGTGCAGCTGCTGATCCTGTATGGAATTAGGAAATGCCTTTATACTTGGGGGGATGTGCAGGGAGGGAATGGCGATGGGAGACGCAAATGGAACTGCAGCATCAAGTTACTCATCCCAAAGCTGAAGAGTCTGTCCAACTGCTGCAATTTCCAGAAAGCTCCCAGCATGTTACTGCCTACGCTCTCAACCTCACAACTGTGCAACCCTTAACAGCCTGCCTCTGGGGAAATCCCCAAAGCAGCATAACCTCTTGCTGACACTATTCCACTTTTAATGTGGTAACTAAAGTGTTCATCAGCCAGAACAAGGAAGAGAAAGTGAGCCAAAAACTGTGCAGGTCTGAAAACACTTGTGCACTCAGTTACTAATCAAACAGATTCTTCCCGATTCTGAGTTAATGATTCCCAAAACAAGACATGGATTCCCATCAGAAGGTATCCAACTCTTAAGGGTAACGTTCAGGGAGCACTGGTCCCTGATACACCCATCTTGAGTCTGCTCTGGGAACTGGTGCCAGATTCCCTAGGGCCAGAAAACAAAAGCAGGGGGTGTGATGTGCAATCTCGACAGGTACGCGTTGCCACGCGACACAGTATGGCCACCACCAGCGGCAGCTACACCTGCTCAGTCTAGCCCCTGCAAGGGCACAGGGGCATACAAATGGTTGATTATCGTCTGTCGACTGAGAAACAGCTGCTTTCAGTTGAGAAACCAGTAACTTTTAAATGACTCCAATGCCCTTGTCTTTGACCAGTCCTCAAACCAAAACCCCTTTCCTAGAAGGCTCTGCCCATCTGTCACCAAACTGTTGCCTTCAAAGGCTTCTGAGCTTTTTCAGGGTCTCGCTTTCTCACTCTGAAGTTCCCCTAGCATAAAGGCCGCTTCTGCGCATACCCAGAAGTTACAGAGACTTGAGATGCCTGAACAACTTCATGTCCAGGTCTCCCCGGGAGCCTGAAACTTGGATGTTCTTCCAAGCAAGGTGTCTACGAACAAAAGGAAAATGGAGTATGAGTGCAGAGCATGTTGAGAAGGGAAAGGGATGGAAAGGTTGAGCCAGGCCCAAACCCATGAGTGATTGTTTATGTACCTGAAGGCTGGTTAATACAGTAGAGCACTTGGCATGCTACCTGTGCACGCTCTCTTTGGACTATGAATTTTGGCATTATTCTCTATCCTGTGAAACGGTCTCCACCTAAGCAAAGGACTAGGGTGCTCTCTGCTAAGCTATAGCTTAGAGGCAGCAATTACTGAACAACAGATTCAGCTCTGCAGCATCCTGGTGAATTCCTTAGCTGTCAAACTACTGTGCAAATTACAGGAAACCCGCTCAGCAGCAGATCTTTACAAGAAAGATCTTTTAAGAGGAAGAGTGACCTATGCTCTGTTCTTGAAAGGGAAGGTTTATGCGCCTGCCTTCAGGAGTGGGCACTGGACTGTGACCGTGGAGCATAGCAAGCAGCTGAGCTGTGGTTCTGTGCTGAAGGGTAACCACCCAGACATCAGGGATTAAAACATTTAACTCTCAAGCATCTAACCTCTAATTGCCTTGCTTCTTATTCCACTAAGGGGACATGACTTAGGGACTAATCCTGAAACTTTACTCAGAAGTAAAAGACCTGTGGTCCTCAATGCCCACAGCCTATCCTTACTAGATTTAAAAAAAAGAAAAAAAAAAAAAAAAAGGTATTTCTGCTCAAAGAGAGTCATCGGATGGACAGGGCGTTTTACAGCCCTCTCGACACTGCTAGGGAACACATGCTCCTCCCTACAGTACGTTACTGGACCTTTGCATCAGTAAAGGAGCTCTGCTGGCACTGTAATTTTGCCTTGTCTTCAAACACAATGGGATTCTGATCAATTCTAAAACACTTTAAAAGGAAATGTTTGAAAAACAAAGCAGATGTATTAAATAAAAGGATCTCTGGGGGAATGATAGCTTAGCCTGTTCATTTTCCAAATTCTTTTTCTGAACATTGATCCCTCTCCCCTTCAATAAAAGGCAATTGGATTCCTTTAATTTATCTTCTGGCCACCTTAAAATCAACTCAGCTCTCTTAACACCCTTTAGTACATCTTTAAAACATTAAGTTTGCATATCACAGCTAACGTAATGTCAAGATTACAATTTAAATATTTAGTCAGAACTTTCCTATGAGGAAATACACTACAAAATGCTTGCTTTAACTGAGAAAGCATTAACACTTGGAATTTGAGTGACACAGTATTTAGTTGTAGCCTACATGCTTTCTTTCAAAAATAGTTCCAGCCATTATGACTTCAAATGCGGAGGAAGTGAAGTGTAAGTGTCAACAATGAGACTGCCAAGGGGATGGTCAAAAGAAATGGCTACAACAATTTAAATGGCTAAATAAATATAGGCTAAAAGTCAAGTCAAGGGTAAAGATATAAATTCATACTGCCTCTGGCAGGAATCAATTATGCTGGCTATTCTGACCTCTAAATATGTTCTTCTGGAAATGGGAACATGAAGAGCTTGCTCTTATTCTCTCACTTTCTTCCCATTTACTCTCATCTCGTTTGCAAGTTTCATACGTACCTTGATGTATGTTTAAGCTTGGCAAAAATATTTTAGAAGCAAAAAGAGACAAACTGTTTTATCTGTGTTAAAAAATAATATTAATTTTTTAAAATCTTGCAACTACAGTGGTTGAAAAGCACTCTCACTCTCACGAACTTTAAGGAAAAGACTTGAAATTTTTAGTGGAGACATCTCTCAAAGATGTGCCTAAAGACGTGAAAAATTGCCTAAATCAGTCAGTTTTTGAGAATGACAATAAGGACTGAATAACAGCACAATGGAAGAGGTAAAACTGGAGAGAGAAAACAAGATGAGGAGGGATTGAAGGCTTAAGTAAAAGACTATAAAAAACCTCCTTTCCTACAGAAGTTGGACCCTGATCCAAAACCAGTGAGTTTCAAGTTTCCTTCACTGTTTAAGAGAAACATAAATGAAATCGCAAAGCCACACGCTGTCATGATCACTAGTGGCCAGTTATAAAAGAGAAGGTAGACAAAGCAGATATAAAAAAATGTGTGTCCTCGAAGTTGAGCGTTATCGTGCAGCAGGTATTCATCTATGCTATGTATCTGAACATATAGCTAAGGATTTACATTAGCTCGGCTCACTTTAAACAAGCCAGCACAATCAGCAGAAGCAGATCAGTTGTACTAATACACCCAGCTTCTCAGCAGAACTAATTTGTGAAGCAGAATGCTGCCCTAATACAGTTAGACCATTTGCACTGCCCTTGTGAAATGTATTCTTAGTTTCAACAGGCATCTCTGAAGTATAAATATACATTGCTTTGGATATCAAAATAAATACACAGTAAAGGGTCATATGATTGCAAAAATTACGCTATTTGCCAATTATTCATTGCTTAGCTCTGCAAATTTTGTTGCTCTACTAACATAGGTTTTCTTTTGTCACACACTGGTAAAACTTAATTATGTATATGTGTTTAATATAGATGTTTAATATGCATTAACAAATATTGTTAATAAGAATCCATCGCATAGGTAGCATGAAAAAATGGTCTTAGCTTATTATGCACCAAATCCTGAGATACTAAAGAACTGCCTGTGCACAGCCAGCAGCCATTTGCGTTTTAGTATTGCTGCAGCATTATACAATAGGCATGCTCAGCACGTTCCCTAACAGAGACTGTTTCAACTTTCCTCTCCTTAATTCAGCATTCAAATTCCAGCTTGGCAGGTGATTTTGTCCAACCCGATGCTTTTGTCTTGTCAGATCCACCCAAGAAAAGGCACATCTGCAGGAATACCTTCTCCTATGCCTATGCAAGCACTGACACAGATCTGGGAACTCCAGGAGCCTCCAGGTTTTCAGTAAGGGAGAACACGGAAACTGGTGTGGAGCCCCCAATACTACAATGGTCGGATCATATTCTTCCAACTTCAATAACAAGCCATTTAAAACTTAAGAGTATGAGCTTGGTTCTTTGCATCTGACAACTTACAAGCAATCAACCAAAAGATTTTGGGTTGATGGGCTCTATTTTTTTTCCTTTTTCTCTTCTCTTTTCTTAAACACCAAAACCATAAAAATCTCCCATAACATCTTGTCTTTATCTTTGTAATAAATGTTAAAATTAGAAAGAACATCATTAACTCAATTGTCTAATACCCTCACAGGGCTGTGCGCATTTTTAAGACACCAAATAAATATTTGGCACAGCTATTAGTACCAACTTGGTGATAAGACTGGCATTTCTGGCAGCCCAAAACACTTCTTGAAGAGGTTACTCTGTGGCTTTTTTCTACTGGGAAGCTGAAAGAAAATGGTAGAAACTAAACAGCAGCTCAAACATACCAGAAAACCGATTATTTTCTTCAGCAGAAATATTTGAAGAAGAGTATACGAAACAGTCCCCTATAAAGAAAAACAATTTTGGTCAGCAGGAGCCAACATTCAATTGCCACCAATGAAATGAATATATAGCTCCATGGCATGAGAGTAAAATCATTACTTCATTCAAGGCTTGGCCTCAAGTGAAGCCAAAATTAGTAAAAAGATGTTTAAGTGCGTTTTTCTCCCTGGAGAATAGAGCCAATAAAACTATTCGTACTGGAAAATATAAATTATTAATATCTACTGGAAGGCTGTGATGTTTTGAAACTACTATCTTCAAAAATAGCTTTATGGCTATAATAATTCAAGCTTTCTATCTAAATCAAAGACAATACACAACCAACATATAATGTTACCATCTGCAGGTTTAATGCACACCCAAGACAGTCCTACGTAGGTATTCAGGCTCACAAAAAATGACACTTAAAAAGACATAAAATGAATATTTGTTTCTATTATTTGCTTTTTGACTTTTCACCATACATGGTGAATCTATTCAACCAGGAAAACCAATATGTTTATTTAAAAAACCCTGACGATCTTTAGCAGTAATATTATTTCAACAATAAACACTGATGGAGGAAATTCACCAAAAAAACCCTATAACATGCACAACAAATTACTGAATGCAGGAAATAGTGATTTTATACAATACAACAACTGATAAGATTCCTCCTGCCACTGACACATATGTAGAGTGTTGACAATTCACCTTCTCTTCTAAGACAGGACAAGGTAAAAATAAGCCACTCAGTTATCAGCTAGAAAATACAAGCAGAATTTAATTTCAAGTTTACAAAAGAAAAAAAATTCTGAGAAATGAACGCAACTTCATAGATTTGCGTCTTCTGGATGGGATTACCTGAGGTACAGTAGGGAGTTTGGTTCACTGATGGTCTTCCTCAGTGTTTAATGTATTCCTCTATGTGGTTACTTTGATAATCAGGGATTTAGTCATAGTGCCATTTTTTTTTCACTGGTGCGAACTAACAGTCTCTCTCTTTTCCATCTCACCACCCATTTGCACAATCCTTGAGGAAGATCTACTACTTCTCTTTCAAGCTCAGCTGAAATGAGGCAATGGGTTAAAAAAACTAATAAGGCAAATATGAGAGACATATTGGACTATATGACAGGCATATAGAAAGCATAACTGCATAAGCCTAATTTCCTCAAGAAATCAGTCAAAAAGATCAGCTACACCAAGATTTCAAATTCCCAAATTTAGTGACCATAGCACCACAGAATGAGATGGTTGATTTTTATGAAGAGAGACAAAACACGCATAATCAACAAACCGAAACATTTCTCTGTAAGCCAGTAATCTTCTCAGTCATTTCAATAACTAACAATCTCAAAATGGTAGGATTTTTAAAGCGCATATTCAATTACAGCCGATCTTTCCAATAGTAACTTCATACTCTTGGCCTGCAAAAGTTACACAAAGGTCCTCACTCACCTGTGCGTGTGTACCTTTGTATACTTGACACAAAGGCACGCAAAGGAAGGGTATATGGTGTCATCACAACATGAATGTGTAAAGCTACAGACCACAGTAAGACTGATCTAAAATTGGATCCCGATTGTGTAAAAATCGAATGTTGACTCTCTTTTTTGTAATACTAAAGAAAATCTGGAGTTTATGGCTGTAGTGACTTGGCATCATAGTAAACATGTCTAAAAATCCCTTTCAGTTCACTTTGTAATTCAAAGCTGAAAACTCTTCCAGAAGGCTGACAGAAGAGCTGCAGGTCTAATAACAAGTATGTACTCAATCCAATTCCCAAGGCACTCTTGTCACCGCGACAGTGATGAATAGAAACTAAGCAGCTAGCCCATTCCCGTAGCATTGCCTGACTTGTAAGCACCTTATGACCATTCAACGACACCTCAGCCAGAGGACTCTGCTGGGACAAAATTAATTATCTGCCCTACGCTCTCCTGAAAAGCACAGCTGTGAAGGTATGCGGCTTCCACGTTCAACCCAAGGTATTTTTTTATTTGATATATTTTATGGTATTTTGCTTTATCAAATCTCTGATTATTCTGTCTTTTCCAGGGGAGCTGAGAAGGCTAATACTCTGCAATTTTCACTTTTCCATTTTATTGTTAAAAGATGTTTGTTTATAAGTAAGAGTGGGTGAGGAGGGCATAATGGTAAACAACTGAGCGACTTAATTGAAAGCTACAAAGTTAAACCTTGAGCTACTCTGAAAGTGAATGGTTCAATAAAGACTCTGGTACTACAAAATAGCAAAACAATGGCAGCTCTGCAAGCACTCCAAGCCTCCCCAGAGTCATGGGGTTTCCCTCCCCATAATAAAACACTTGAAGATGAAAATGTTTGTTTGAGAATAGCCTGCTCAGCTGTCACAGTTCATGTGGGAAGTAAGCAGTGCTATCATTTGCTATCCACACTAAAAACAATGGATAAATACATTTTGCAGCTTTCAACATTTTTTTGTTTACCCTTTCACCCCCACACAAATGGCATTTACTAGAGATTGCCATCGCTCAGGAAGTACAACTGAAAACATCTGCAATCCAGCTTACTTTTTTTAACATATTCATGCTACATTAAAAGGAGACTTTGTTCAATTGTAATAAAGAACAGATTTTAAATCACGGAGAAGTTCATTCTCAAATTCAGATCCCTATTCAAAAAAACCCAACCTCCTCCTGAAGTCACCGCAATGCCAGCCTATTTCATCCTCCCAGAAGTACCAGCCAGCTGCTCCTCAGGTGGGAGGTGCCCACGGAGGTGCCCTGGCCCCCATTCACAGGCAGCCCAGGGAGATGGGTTTGAAAAAGCAGCCCTCTTCCACCAGCTCTGACCCCCAGTAGGGAAACGTAAGCCCCGGTGCTGGTCTGTCAGCCTTTCCTTCCACACTTTGTGTGGTCGTGCGACAGCAGTTGCAGGGACGCCACAGCAGTTCCTGCTGCTTTCAGCAGACAGCACTTTTATTGCAGACTGCTACAGATCCCCAGGCCAGCTTTGGACCAGCTAGCTGAGCTACTGACACCAGAAGAGCTGCAGCGGCATAGAGCTCAACACAGACCAATTTATCCTGATTTGCAGCACAGATGAAAAACATGACTTATTTATAGGCATGCACAGAAATGATTTACCAGGATGAAATAAAGAAATGTAACACGCCCCTAAATTTCTCTCCCTACCCTCGAAGGGGCAACATGCTAATGAAAGCTACAATTACCACAGAGGCTTATTTACTCTGCAGCTTTACCCTACCTAACAGTATCACTGGATTGCATTTCCGCATCAAAATCCAAGGACTACAGGGGATGGTGAGGCTACAATCAGTAAATGATGTTCTAGTTCCTGCCCACATCCCTCAGAAAGACTGATGAGGGTCAGGCTCCATACCAGGTAGCCGATATTTCCTACTTCACACTAGACAATAACATAAATATGCAAACCCCTATTTCTTACGAAAGAGCAGGATACTAACCAGCCCTAAACTGAATCAGGACATCCAGTTAAACATTTCATGAAGTGATTTACAAAATAGTAAACAAAAGCCATCTATCTTTTCATCAGAAAGCCTAAATGCAAGTGGTCCAATGCATTTCATTGTTAAGTTTTAAGAAGTATCCTTGCTTGTATTTTTGCATTTAAACATACAAAACCCTGAAAAAGTCAAGCAGCTCCTCTTCCTTTTATCCCTGATTTCACTTTGAGACAACTTAATGTATTAAGTGGATTTTCCACCAAGTTCTTATGGTGATACACATTTATGTTCTTTTTCCCATTTTCCCTATTTCATTGTGGGGAAAAAAGACATGAAGCGATGGAGAACTGAAGCAGAGGTCCTAGAAATGCAAACTTTTTTGAAGGGTGAGGGATAAGACTAGAGGAACGGGAGTTGTTGGAGAGAATTATATGTAAACCTGAAAAAGGAAAAAGCCCACAATTTTGTAATTTTTTTTTGTTAGCAATTATTCACAACTCCCATTTATCACAGGTTTCATTAGACTGCTGTATCTGTATTTGTGGAGAGAGAGAGAAATTAAAGCCATGCTATTTATCCCAGAGCTGTTTTAACCTAGTAAATATTTTTGGCTTGTGTGCATCTGTAGATGAGTCAGATCTGTCTTTTATCTACATTCAATGCCTTTTTCAGGGTCAAAAAAACCTCCAGAAGAGCAATGAAGCAACAGTGATCAAAACTCACTAGTAGGACTTCAAATAGCATCGACATTTTAAAGATGTGATGGTGTTTGGTGATGTTTTACTGAGGGAATGGCATATTTATAATCCAGTTTTTCTCAGCATCGTAACTGGTTCAGAGCAAGGACAAAGACACATACTGACAGACTACACATAAATTTATCTTCGGACAGTGCTGCCAATCTTGCAATAGATTATACCTGCCTCACTTCAGCATGATTTTCCTTGTTCAGGGGGAAAAAAACCCTAAACTTCAAGATTCAGTTACTAGAAGTACCTTTTAAGAGCAAATAAGAGTTTTAGATGGCAGACTCATCTGTTGCTATTTCAGCAAAAATATTCAAGCTTTGGAATGAATTTCCAAACATTTGCCACTATGTACCCTAAACCATGACTTATGTGTCTTCAATTAATATTAAACTTTATTATTCAACTATTGTATCTGTCCAAATCAATGTGGTTTTCAACAAAGTAAATTCCTCTTTCCAATAAACAAATGAGACCAAATAGCTAAGATACACAATAAACATTCTGCGTGCTCCTCAAACGAAGACATTACACGCCAGACTCGGGCTTCTCAGATCTAGAAGTACTAGAAGTAAATTAAGACTAGTAGAATTAACACTGAACTTCAGTAATACAGGAGAACAGAATTACGTCTCTGTCTCCAAAATGTCTGATGCATGCAGAAAGATTTGGTTCTATTTATGATGCTTAAAGGAGTTTACCATCCAGCACTCAAATTGCAGCACAAAATGTTCATACAAACCATAGTTTCGATGGAGTTTAGATGAGGAAAACCCTGTATTTCAGAATTACCGTAACTTGGCAGCAACACAGAACACCTGTTTGCTCCAGGAATTCTTTGGAATTTTTTCTTAAAAGTTCTTTAATTAACTTTATACTGGGAGCACTTTAGAACATGAAGTGCCTGATCCACAGGAAAACCATTTGATTTTTTGTTTCCTGTGTGCATGTATGGGAAAGGCAGGTGTGTTTCAAAGTTGTGATTCTATTACAACAGTGGGAATGCTGTTCCACAGGGATGTTCCTACTGTTAATTTTATCTGAGTACCTACTTACCGTAAGTACCTAACTGCCTCATAAATCTAAACTTAAAATCCGCTGTACATATTTTAGACAAATATGGTAATTACATAATTGCATGACTATACGCTGCTTTATTTTCTTCATTTAAACTAGCATAGTGACGTGTTCAGTTTATCTCATCCAATCTGATGGTAAATACCGCAGGTGTTACTACAATTTTACCCGTGTTCTCCATTAAACAAATTGCTAGTTGCATACGATTAGTATGATGAAACAAATACTTTAACACATCCTTTTAAATCTGTTGTCTAAAACACGAACAAGCCTGTTTTCAGAGAGATGCCAAGCTATATGTTTTTTTCTACAGAATTACTTTCTCTAGCAGAAGTGTTTTAATACAGTGATTGCAATGCACCTTCACCTGGGGTTTAGTAACATTTGTAACTGGAAAATTTTGCGCTTAAAGACACACCAAAATTCTGAATCTCAAAAAGCGTGGGCTAAACAGCCCCCTGCCAAAGAAGAGCCGTACACAGGTATTTGCAAGGGTAGTTCTGGCTTTGCACAGCGCCCAGCGAGGCGCGGCTCCGCGCCGCTCCCCCGGAGAGCCCGAGAAGAGCGAGCAAGGTCCGAACCCCGGCGTCCCGCCATCGCGCACCGTTTCAGCCGAGGAACGACGAAGCAGNCCCCGCCCGAAAACGGGCGAGAGTCAGCCCGCCCGTCGCGGCCGTTTCCACGGAGACACCCCCACCCCCCCCACCGCCGGCTCTGCCGCCAGAGCCCGCGTTTCCTTTTCCTTTTTTCCCCCTTTTTTCAGTTAAAAGAGGGCAGGGAGGTCAGGGGAAAGCGACGGCTCTCATTTATGCACAGCTTGTTTCAGCTCACCCACGTGAGTTAGCATCACGCACAGACACAATAGCAAAACTGTACGAATATAATGCAAGCGCATCTCTACAAGGGGTGTCGTCAGCATTCATAGCAGTTAGGGGCAATCCACCCAAACGTTTGCCCAGGGCCCGGGGCCGTACTGAGGGGCAGCGCCCGGAGCTACACAAAACAAAGGTTCTTAAACTATGCAAACTGGTATTTATAGAGAACATTTCTCAGTTGAAAGCATAAGCTCACATGAAAAGGAGATCCTGTCCTCTACGTTTTAGTTTTTGTTTATCTCCCCACTCGCTTTTCAAGGGCTCAACCTCGCTACTGCTGAAATACTCTCCAAAAATCAACAGATCTGTGGCTCTGAGGCAGTACCAGCACATCCAGTTCATGATTTCTGAGTGCTGGAGAAGAAAGAAAAACACTACCATTAAGAGATTTATAGATAAAAACTTTTACATGGTTAATTTCTATATGATGTGATATGACGGAGAAATTAAATGTCTATCCTCTGTAAGGCAAGACACAGGCCACTCAAATCCTTGGGGTAGTTTTCAAAAAATAAAATATTATGTATAATTAACTAAGAACTACTATGAGAAACAGATACTTGCTTAAAATTTAGTAACATATTTTGCATTTAATATTAGAGTGAAATAAATGCAGAGGGGTATAATGTTTCATTCCTGTGTGTATACAATTGCATTAAAAATAACACAAAACACCACTTTCAAAATTATCCAAGACAAACGTGGAGGAAAAAAACCAAATGCAAGTGCACTGTTAGAGATGCTCCAATGTTATAGTCTTTTTTAACCAAACACAGACACTACAAATTTCCTACCGAGAAAGAATTAGTCTCGAATACATAGCAGAATAATAGATTGTTGTTACTAAATATTTTATGATATTGGGAAATGATCCATCTAGCACAAATCTAATTTTTCTTGCTATCCAGTTTTCCATGCACAATTGAAGTTTGAATTGCATAGGAATAACAGTAAAAGCACTTTTACAATGAATCTGATCACAGAACTTACACAATTTATTTAGCCTGATATCACATTGATGTGCATCCTTCCAATCCCACCTTACAAAATGCAAAAAACCCTGGCTTTACTAATAATAAGGAAATAGCAAAGCCCCCACTTATATTTAAAATACTGAAGTGTGTGAAGAATCTGTAAAACAACTGACCTGTTCAAATTGTTGTTTTTCCAATCCATGCACTGTTTTTATTAATTAGGAACCAAACCAGACTGATCGTCATTTTATAATGTTTGACATATTCACTGTCTTCCTAGTTGCAGCAGCATCTTCTTAAATTTCCCAGCACTGTGTTTTATTGCTGGTACCATATGCTTTATTGTTCAGCCACAAGAGCTTCGCTCTGCACAAAGACTCATTACCTACTGCTTGCTGAGCAGCTTCAGGCTCACTGAGGCTGCCTGTGTGATCACATGGGAGTTTTGTCTGAGAAAGCCAGGCATGCCACTGATTTCACCGGCTATGGATATTTTTATCAGCTGAGGTCTACTATGAGGAAGGAATAACAAATTCTAAAGCTTCTTTACCTCATTAAGACAGCAGTCATTATGGAAATCCCCTCAACTTTTTTTTTTTTAATTATTAGTATTATTATTATTACTCCCATTGTAAGACAGGTTCAAGTAGAAATTCAAGAGAGTTGTTAAAAGTATTTTTTTCTTGCAGTGAGTGGCAAAAACTGTGTATTGTCTGCATCGCTCCACATACAGCGCACACTGAAATTAATATTCTGAGGAGGTAATATTTTGCCAACACTTAATCTGCCAGTGTTTATCCTTTACGTAGAGGACAAGCTTCTGAATGAAAAATTGTTCCTAAACAGCAACCCCTTGATTTAAATTTGCATCAGTCAAGGGCATTATCTTGTAATCTTTGGTCATAAAATTAGTTTTGCTGGTTTCAGTGAGACTACTCAGGTGAATAAGAATTGGCCATTTGAGCAAGGATTAGTCTCAAATCCAAGTGACAAATTATATAGTACAATGAAGCCTAATCTCTTCTTGGTAATAGCTGGTGATACTCAGGGTTTGGGGTTTTTTTTGGGGGGTGGAGGGGGGTTTGGTTGGTTGGTTAGGGTTTTGTTGGGTTTTTTTTAAACACATAACTGTAAATTTAAATAACATTTTATATTGGTTAAAAACTTAATATTTACCTAAGCATTTTATACTGGAATAAGTGAATATCTACATTCAAAATTACAAAAGCACTTAAATAAAAAGAGAAATATTTAATTTTTATTTTTTTTCACTGATACATTCTCAGTATCAGGGATCCATTTTGGAATATTTTGAGATAGCTTACTTCCTACTGCAGTGTGAATTCCCAGAATATTCTAATTGAAAACCCTTAACATACAGCTAGTGATGATAAACGAAGATCTTTTCTCCACCCTGGTACTGAACACATAATTAACCAAAATACTAACATTGCAAAGATGCAGCTATTCTATGAAATAGTTATAATTCATAGCATTTTGAAAATATAAGATGGCAAAAAGAAACTGTTTTCTCGTTAACATTCCACAAATGAAATACCTACTTACTCTATTTAAGATCTCCCTCGTTAGAATAAATGACAGCTTGTTGCTCATTGTTGGCATTATTCTGGTCCTATGGAAGTCAGTGGAAGTTTTGCCACTGATTTGCATGGAAGAAGGGGGCAAGCGTGATGAACACAGATTCATGCACTTTACTGCGTCGTCATGCAAATCAATGACAAAACTCCCCATTTCTTTATTGTTCTCGGCATCTTGCTCATCGTGTATTATTAAGGTTTTCTAACAGTTGATATGCATCAACTGTTATCATATGTCTCTGTGATTACACTGAATTATAAAAGACGGGTAATAAAGGATTCAGAATTACCCACAACTCAATCCAGTGATGAATATCTTCTAGACTCTCACATTCATTTTGTTTAATAAAAATTCCATTATCAAGAATGAGTGTATTTTAAAGCGCCACCATTTTTATCTACCCAAAAACACGGACCGAGCAGATGGTTCGTGGCTAAGAACCTTCTACATCTCTTAAGCAGGAAACACTACTGCGTATACATTAATGAGGAGAAACGAAAGCAGACTAGATGCGTTGCTAACGAACAGCTGGTTTAGCTACAGCTATGCATATTTTTTTTTCCCCTAGCGATATCATTGATGATGTCACAATGCTAGTGTAGGAAGACATAAACAAAAGGCAGGCATTTTTGCTGCAGTAGCACTAGGGGAAAAAAGAAAAACCAAATGTTTGACAGATGGAAAGAACAAAAACTGATCAGGAAGAGAGTAGTATCGTCACATTTTCTGGGTGGTGTTATATACACTATGGAACACTTCTCAAACCCTGAAAGGATGTTAGAGGAAAACATGTTCAAGGACACGATACAGTTAAACCAGTTAGCAGGAAAGTGCTGTTTCTGCAGGAGACGATAGCAGCAAGCAGTCTTCATGCTGTANTGGAAGAAGGGAAGCTTCAAGCCTCCATAGCGGAATTTGGGATTGCCTAAATCTAACTTGACGTTTTTAGGTAGCTAAATTAGATTCCATCCCATACTCTCTTCTTACAGGTTAAATAGAAGGAAGTCTTTGTCAGAGCCATTTTGTTGAATTTCTGCCCAAATATACTATTGAGGAAGTGCCTTTTTGCCACCATGAAAGGTGTTAAAAGACCACCCAAGAATTTCACAGCAGCCAGAACCCAGACCTCTCTTGTCACTCCATAGTAGGAAGAGCTCCTAATGAGACAATACTTTCTGGTACCTCTCCTTGTAACAGACAGGACTTCTTCAGGAGAATCCAAATTCACCTCTCTTTGAAACAATAGTGGGAGAATGATATGCAAAAGCTTAGCAGCCTCTTCCACCCAAGGTCTCCCATGGGAGTCGATGTAAGCAAAGGCGCTTTCTTCTCTAATAAAAGGTTCCTTGTGAATCCAAATGAAAACAGAATCAAGAACCTGCTGACAAATTGTAAATAAGGGTAAACTGTCAGATCACACATCTACTTTGTAGGAAAAGCAATTCACAGGAACATTGTTATGCTTTCCCATTCCACAGAAGCTACGGCAAAAGGACATTGATAAGGAAATTCGGACTCTGAATCATCTCCATCATTAGTAAGGAATAATTACATAAAGCCTGGTTTATTCTACCCTATATGCATTTAAACTTGAGTACTTTTACACAGGTTAGATGCACTGAAATACAGATCTTGCACAGAATTAAAAAAAAACAAAAAA
>WAAD01040696.1:18469-28761 GCA_013389945.1 Fregata magnificens | reverse complement strand
AAAAAAAAGAAAAGGAGTGATGACCCCAAGACAGCCAAAGCATTTAGACAGATCTGCTTTCATCTTTTTCTACAGTAAACTCCCCAAAGAAGCTCAAAAGGCTTTTAAATTCAGAAAAAAAGGCAAATTTTACTGTAATAAAAACCAGAAATAGAACTTCTTACAACAGAGGTATAATAAGGTATATCCACAACTTTTCCTGTCTACTATGTCCCTGTAGGAAGGTCCTCAAAATCCAAGGCTTCAATTCAGTTAACTAATTTCCGAGTGACAGCAAATCTGCTTGGTGCTCTTTGGTGCCTTAGGAACACAAGTGATGTCTCCCTCTTCAGAGGCTTGGCCACCTCTTCTGCTCCTCACGTCCATCTCCTGAGTAGCACAAGTGACAGGCTTCCTGCTTGTGCCTGCTGTGTCAGGAGGTTTCACCTCTCCTTTGTGGGACAGCTATAAGTTTAGAACAAACAAACAAAAATAGGTCAACCCCTCACCTTTCTGTTTACCAGCTAAGCCTAATTTCTGGTCTCCATTTTCCAGTCCCACACTCATTTTCTTCATTAAACGTGATGATTTATCTCACAGTCCCTGACTTGGATGGAGAAGATTTTTGTTTTGACTCATTAATCATCATTAATATTTGTCAATTACAAAAAAAAAAAGAGGAAAAGTTCAAGTTAGACTTTTGTTAGGATGGATGCCTTACTGGCATCTGCAGAAATAGGAGTCTTTCCTGATGGCATGATCTACTGCAGAAGAAAGGACAATCATAGAATTAAACAAAATTGGAGCTATTAGTTTAGATTTGTGCCTTATCTTACCCCAAGCAAATTGGTAAAGCTTAAAAAAAATAGTACCAATAAGAGAATTTTCTGTTCAGAGCTTTCCCTATTTTTTTTTTTAGCAATACCAGATCTGTTTTCTCTGGTATTTGGTTGCTAATGGACCTAAAAGCTCTTTTCAGCAGGTAAGAATTGCCATAATGCCACTGCTACATATCCTACATCAGCCCTACTATGGGAAATAGAATAGCACTCAGCAAGAAGCAGCTCAATACCTGCTTTATTTCCCTGTAGCCAGACTCAGGAAACACTCTCTTCCTTTACGCTGTGCAGAGAGACCTCAGCATAATGAATACTTGAGATCACCCTATTTATGGTAGGCTTCCCAAAAAAGGATAGAATAACTAGGCATTAGTTTTATCCATTAAACTTCTCTAGGGAAAAAAAATTAAAGAAACTTCTCTTTTAAATGGGTAAAACATCTGCTACAAATGGAAACAGAAGATCGTAAGACCGTTGGTCTCATTGATAATTTTCTAATTATCATTGTACATTCCTTTCTATATATTATAGTAAGATAATTCTTACCAAATTACAAGTTGTAATTATTTATATAATTTGATAGATGTGAGAAACACCTTTTGTAGTCTCTTAATATATTAGTGAAACCATTAACTCCATAGGCATGAACCTCTTGCAAATTACAAAATAAGTAGAAAGTTTTAAAAGGAAACTCCAACGAGAACTTTATATGGCTGTGGCCAGATGCCCAATAAGATAATCTGTGTGTAAGATGGGTCCAACAGTATATATTGATTGATTAAACAGCAATACAATTACATTCTGAAATTACACTGAATGTGAGGAGAAAACAAACCATACTGTTGAGGTCAGAGAATTAAAACACAAATTAATTAAAAATATTAGAAATATGGGCAGTAAATAAAATGAGATGCTGCTTGAGAAATGGAGTGGGAGCACCCAGATGAAAAAACCTCTGAAACACAGGTATGTACACATACAATCTAGAAAACAAGTGGAGAAACCAGACAGAAAGTAACCTGGGTGGGAATGATGAAGACTGGTTGACAAGAATAAATTTTGAAAGATGAATACTTAGTGTTTTGTATACACACAAAAAAGGCCCATCACATGGGGAAATGAAATATTTGGGGAGTTTTGCAGACAGTAAGATAGAATTAAGAAATTTTGAACAAACTTCCTGATGGAAACGTAGCAAACTGAGGAAACTTATTTCCAAGGGAAGTCAGTAAGGCGTTCTTTTTGTGTGCGTGTAAAACTAAACTGGAAAAAAAAAAAGGGAGAAAGTATACTGGAAGGAATGCTCCTATTTCAAATCCTAATTCATATTATTTTACATGCTCTTTGAAAGTTTTAGCTCCAAAATCATTAGTGCCTGACTTTTTTTTGTTAGTATGGTGGATTTACATCAATAATCTAAAAGCTTTTTGTGACAGATTATGTATTCTTGGACTCTTCCAATGTTTATCTTTGGTAGACACACATCAACTGTAAATTGGCTCAAAATATTCAGATGCATATGCCAGTTTCAACTGAATCCACTGTATTTCTGAATTCCAACTAACCACAGGAAGAATACAAGATAAAATCCTGTAGCATACATGTCTGCCAAAGGAAGCCAAACTGATTTTACTTGGCTAATGAATATCTTAAAAAAAAAAAAAAAAAATGCAGCTGAACATATTGAGCAACTTAAAACACACAAGATTCAGTGTGATTACAATAGCTAATGTAGCAAATGTGCAAACCTCCAGCTGTTATACATAACATCTTCTTTATGTGACAGAGTTTTTTTTGTACTCTCCAAATAAATAGATCAAGTACTCGCTACTTGACAGTACTACAGAACATGCAAAAAAGATTCATCTTCTAAGATGATGAATTTTAGGAATTAGAAATTTTATAAGTTGCAATTGACAGCATTTTTATGAAAAATCCTTCCATCTGTAGTTAATTATTCTAAGTTCTTATCCCTTGAACTAAAATTTTGTTAGCAATATGAAAGGGACATAAAGCTTTAGACCAAAATAATCTCTCTTTATCTCTTTGGTCTAAATAAAGCCACAAAAGAGCTTAAATTAATGACAAAATATAGCAAAAAATGCACAATACAATGTTCTTAAGTACAGCTTTGCACTAAACCAACAATGACCATTATTTTCAGTGGGGGAAGAACTAAAATTTAGAAACGTGGTTTTAAACAAATACATAAATTACAGTTTACGTTCAACCTCTACTTGTTACACACCAAAGATGCTATAGTGCTGCGCAGCCTCAACACTGAATTTAACTGGATCTGCTGTTATAACATCAATCATTTTGGACTTACATTTCTAGGTCTCTGAATTGTCAGTGTAATTAAACTCTCACAAATTAGTTTGGAAAGGAAATCTCCAGAAAGCTATCTGGAGGGACACGTGGCTCATCATTTGTACTTGGGTCACTAAATGTATGGACCACACAAAAACGTAACAATTTCAAGTTCTACCAGTACTGAAAAACAGCGTTATTGTAACACAGGTTCATGTTTTTTTGAGGAATTAATGACCCATAAATCCATTACAGTAACACCTCTACTGAAGTGATCAGAGCTTTGTGTCTCCAAAGGTAAATTGTTGCCTGCGGAAAACTTATGGATATTTCTTAGGAAACTATAATTAGCAAATTCTTTGCCCTCTCCCCCCTATCTAGGAAGAATGTGCAAATCCCATTGAAATAAGAGTTATGACAAATGCAGTGATAAAGTTTTAGTAGCAAGTACAGTCAAATGTACAAGGGCTAAATTCAGCCTACTGTTTTTCAACAGCAAAACTGGCATTTAAGTTGAGAATTCAGGTGTAAGACAGACTGTATGTTATTTAGCCATCCTAATTTTTAAAAGGTTGATGTTTTTGTCATTAGTCTTTAGGTTATTTTCAATTATATATATTTTTGTTACTCACAATTCAAAATAACCATTTTTTTTAACATTCACTGCACATTTGGAAGAGACTTGCATAAACTGTGTGACTACTGTAGAGATAACTGATTTCTGATTCAATCGGTATGTTATTCTAACTTTTAGGATTACTCCACAAATCTGCTTGCAATGACTTCAGTAACTAAATACTATTTTTGTATATATACAATGAATATAGTATACGAGTAAATATACTTTTTCTGTTAAATGCAGAGGGGTGTAGTTGGCATCAGCCTATTTAACACAAGCATAACACAACGTTATGCTATAGTTTCAGTGCATGAGTGGATACTGTAAACAACAGACATTTGGTATAATTCCCATATAAGTGAGAAGTAAAAACAAAATGGAAATGAAAGCCCGAGAAAGCTCTTGCTTTCCACACCTATACTGAATATGGGTGCGGAGGCCAAAAGGGCTAGAAGCCACCTTCCTCTTGTCTTTTTCTCGTAGTTAAACTTGCCTTCCTCCCCACAATGTCCAGGAGAAGCCACAGGACAGCAGTGGCATGTATCTTGGTCAAAGGGACCACAGAAAACGTACTCATGTTTGTCTTCTCAAGTTAAAGGAAAGTACTACTACACTGAAATTGGTTTGCAGCACTGAAAAATGTGATTTCAGTAGTGCAAGGATCTGTCCTTTCATGTCTGAACAGTGTTTAACATGACTATGCTTCAACCTGATCAAAGCTCAAGATCAGTTTTATCATAAGAATGATGTCTGTAGTCTTCCTTTTCTCTGGTTCCAAAGTGTAAATTATAACTTAAACATCTATACATCTTTAGGTTACCTGTAAAAAGAACAAAAATCTATTCTAGGAAAAAGTTATCTGCAGTTACATTAAAGTAAAATCTTTACTTTACTTTTATTTAAATTAATTTACTTTAATTACAGCTTCAAGCCGTTATTAAGCATACAGGTAGTCCCTTTTCTTTCAACATAATTTGCTCTTTTCTACACTTTTTTCAAAGTCTAGAGTTACCTGTTTAAAACAGATTTCCCAGGAAAAAACAATACTAAACTCTTTAACTATGACAGGAAAATCCCTGAGAGCCTATTTGTTTACAGGGAATTCAGCTAGCAGAGCATCTTAGAATAGAGGCAACAGGAAATAATTATTTTTACCTTCTGCAAACTTGTTCCTGACGTTTCAGAAGAGAAAAAGAATACAGATTTTTTGTCTAAAATACATAACATCACTGTATTTTTTTAAACTCTTTAAACAATACTTTGGTTCTTCAAGCCTAAAGGAACTTGGACCTCATATTTCTTCATTCATTTGACATCATGTCAGTGAATACGATTCTTACTTGTCCTCTATCTTGCGAAGAGTTTTGCACTAACACGACATATAGAGTACTATCAATTTTGAATGGCAGCATTTTACATTCTTTTCACAGGAAGAAAACAAAATTAAAAATATGGAAAGCAATGGCTCCTAGTGAGTAAAATAAAAAACATACTGAAAGTTGTTTCACCCACTCAAATCTTTTTCATGTCTTTACAATTCTGTAAATGCTTTTTGCATTACCTAGATAAATCTAGATGTATTTAGCACCTTGATGAGATTCTGCAGCTTTATGTTCCTGGAAGTTGGGGGGGATAAATCAGTAAGTCATTTGAGTTACAAAAATTTAAAAATGCCCTCGTGAGAAACGGAACTACTTTCTGAAGACAGGTTTTCATTTTAAACTCAGTTCTGAATTAAAGTGAAGCTTGCTGGGATACTATTCAATTGCAATTATCAGCTTCCTAGGAGTGACCAGTCTACCGGAATGATACTCTCCACAGAAAACCTTGACTCCCACATCCCACTGGTAGGCTGGGAGGGCATGTTTATGCCAGTTAGGCCTTTTTGTTTCCTTGTGCTTTTCTCTTTCCTGAAGTTGAAAGTATACATTAAAAAATAAAGTACTGATTTTTAAGGTTCTTAAATTCTACTGCAAGACCATAACTGCACCTTCTCATATATTGTTCCTTCAATATCCATCACATTTCCATGCCCACATTTTTTAGTTTCTTGATTGTCAACTATCTTTACCTCCATCAAATACTAAAATCTGACTGTCACTGTACAATACTGATCTCTTACTCATGACCTGTAGCACACTTTATGCCTAATGGCCATCACTATACCCACAATATTCACCATGTATTCTGGTTGACCATCTATTAGTCAATTTTAAAGCACATAATTAAGAATATTGTAAGACCTTACTGGCTTATCCTCAAGATGTGCAATCCAACACAACAGAAAAGGAGAAGAAACTTTACTTTTTGCTTCTATTCATTTTTCCACTATGACATTAATGAAAATTCATTATGATTAATGGCCTAGACTTTTTTTATATCCGTTATCTTTGTAAGCATCAGGTTCATAACAGCTTCCTCTGACCTTTTAAATTTTTTATTCCTAGTTTTCAAGGGTTGCATTTTTAACCAAAGGAAGAAAAATTCAATCAATGTGCTAAGGACATGAAGTTTTGCGTAAGGCAGTCTCAGTGTGCAACTGTTTTATACTTTTCCTTGACATAAGTTAATTCTACTGATATTCAGCAAATGCCAGCAAACATATAACTATGCATTAAGCACTTTGTTGCAATATCTAGCAGTCACTGGAAGGTATGCAGGCAGCACAAGTCACTGTAAAGTTGGCAAAACACTACAACAAAAGGCAGTGCAGAAATCCATCAGGTCTACAAAGAGCAACGGCAGCCTACCCCTGCCATCTCTGGGAAGCTGTTTTTTTAAAAACAAAGAGTCACTACAGAACAATAACAAAAAAAATTCCCGGAAGACCCAAAATCACCTACACCCAAGAACTACAACAACAACTAGTGGCAAAAGCTTTAAGGTTGATTTCTGAAACGTCTGAAATGCAACTCTAAAACAGTCAAATCAGCTACAACAAAAGTGTAATTCACAGTCACGTACCCGGTAGACTGAGAACAGTGCACTAGCTCCAGCCACCAAAAGACTTTCTTCCTCTCTTCTATGCCAAACTCTAAACTATCCTAAATCAAAACCATGTAACTCTTCCTCTCGATTTTTCCCCCCACAAAGTGTCCATCTTTTTAAAAGTGCAAAGTCATATGTACAAAAACATATACACCCTTTCTGCCAGGCTTGATTCATGCCACACCAAGTTTTTCAGTTAAGAAGTTGCAAGATAAATCTGTTGGAGAAATGGCCCACAAGGAAATGCAACTTTTTTTGGTCTTAATTCCTCTTTTAATGGTCAGTCTCTCCATTAAGATTTTCTGCCTTCATGGGGTTTTTAGGGCTGTTTGGGGTTTTTTTTTGTTGTTGGTTTTTTTTTTTACACATTAGTATAATTCTTCTACTCAAGCAACTTCCATTCCTCATCCACAATATTTGCTTTATCTGGTCTCATGGCGTGATATTACATGATTTTGAGTGATTGTTTTCAAATGCCCATATGACTAACATGGTTTTCACTTGAATATCTCTAAGAGGTCCATATGACTCTCCCTTATGCATGTATTACGTATTTGGTGTGCTCAGACTTAGCAATTTACCCTCATAAAACCCTTCTATGATATAGAAATATTATCAACATTTTACAAATAGGGAATGGAGGAATGGAACAGAAAAAGATCCAGCTTATGATACCTTATGAAGGTATCTAAATGCTTAAGGATGCCTGTCGGGATTTTCAAGGGTGCTCTGACATATAACTCTTATTGAACTAATTGAAGATTTTTCGCTAAATGCCTAATTTGCATTTTTAGTTTTCTGAAAACCTTTGAAATCTGACTCGCCCATGTCACCCTTTAAATCCAGCAGTCCAGCGCGTTAAACCTGGAACTCATTAGCCCTTAAACTTATGCTCTAAGCTCTGTGCGGTACTTCCCAAAATAGGGCAAATTACGTGAAAAATAAAGATGCTGTGCATACCACAAGCATCCAGTCCCCTCCTGTCCCCCTCCCGGTCTGAGTCACACACCAAACACTCAGACGGCAGGGAGCCACACAGCCAACTACATCAGATGTCAGGCAAGAAACAAGTGGATCTCCAGGGATCTGGCTGCTCAGCGCTGGGACTGAGGGGCGCCGTGAGGTTGAGCTTGTAGACAAACCCTGATATCAGGCTCAGCAAAACCTCAGCTCACTTCCAATATTTTTCCAATAGCTACTGCACCTGTACAGCTCCCCCACCACTCACGTAACACAGCTGACATACATGAAGGGCTCAACCCAAACGTGCTGTAAAATCATCTGCACCTACCATGTAGCTGGGTTTAGGCGAGTAGCCACTTTATTGGAGAAAAACTTCTATAAGCATGGGGAAATGCTTTAATTCCCATACAAAAGCTAATCATGTATGTTTTCTAGCTGCACTTTTCTCAACTCTAACAAAGTTGTGCACATTTTTAGATAGCGCTTTTGTCTGGCCTAAGAGGAAGATGTTCAGTTCAGCTAACACATGTCACCTTCATACAGGAAAAAAATAGGTTATAACAAGTATAGCTTCATCTTTTGCCTAGTTCTGCCGAGAAGATGCTGCCTTTCAGAAGAGGTTTGCTTCAAACCCCTATGTTTAGACCACTAGTGGCTGGAAAGGGAATGGATATGCTGTCAGGGCTTTTTAATGACAGTTCACCAATTGTTAAGTCAATGAAACTCACTGTGTAAATCGAGCTGGATTTTGTCAATGTACTACCCTTTGATTGTGAATGCTATTACTTGTTTTTGGAAATCATGTACACTGTCTTCTTACAGCCCATACCATCACATCCAAGGATCAGCTAAACAAACCTCATGAGCAGCCAGTTTACTGGAACAATGTATGTATTTTAATCAAAAAAATATAAGATAAGGTAAATTAATAAATTCCTGACATTGCTACCCTACAGAAGTGGTTTCTGAGTCAGGGCTTATGGACAACATGTTGCCTGCTAGACCCTCTGAGACTGGCTGCAGCTGCAAAAAATAAAAATGTTAAAATTGAGGCCAATAGGAAGATGCTGCCTGCAGCATAACTGCTCACTGTTCTTGCACATTGGCTGGCGAAGGTTAGGGACCGCTGCTCTGTGTAATTGAGCAGGTTTGCAACAATACCGGAAGGCTGTTGTATAATAGTGGCTTAAGCAAAACAGGTAGAAATAAATACAGATTTATTTCTTTTAGCATTAGGTAGAGGCGATAAATTTTTACTGAGCACGCCATATTTTAAAAATGCTCCCAAACAGATGCCCTGTACTCTTTTTGCCTGAGGCTGATGGAAAAAAGCAGGTAGCTTCTGAAAGAGATCTGAAAAGCTGTTATCCAAGTAGCTGAGGTTAAAGTCTCCATATGCATTTCAAGTCATTTAGTATTCAAAGGGAGCACTGATTTAAGCAGACATTTTTGGAATCATCACCTGATATACAAATATGTGATTGATCCCCTGGTAAATGAAAATTACAGAAAATCACAGGTGTCTGTCACAAAAATTACTGCTTATATGAACAAAGCAATTAAATCTGCCTATATGAACAAAACAATTAAATTTGCCTAATTTTAAAGCATCCTTATCAAACATTGCATGAACCACTTAAATTTGCATATTTTTAAGTGAATGAAAAGCCAGAATGGCTGCAAGTGGCTTTGGATACAAGCGAACTGAATGTCGGAAAATTCCTTACTCATTCATTGTGATAGCAGATCTTTTTTTCCTCCCAAGTTTTTTTTCTTAGTTTTACTCGTTTCCTCCAGGGCTTTTAGCATATCCAAGCATTTGTCAGTAAGTTGCACTCTGAGTGGTACTTCAGACTCACCAAATTACAGAAAAATATTTCAGAATAGAGTGTCATTAGACTGCCCTATGCTAAATGAACTAATTTATTTCAGAGAATATTAAAGAAATTAATACTGTGCTGTGATGATCAGCTGACCTAACAGCAAGGCTTTCCGGCACTGCAAACGTTTATCAACTTCTCTTTTAACTGTCTAAATTTCTCTTCATACTGAGCAAACTCAACTTGATAGTGTAAAAATAAGCACAATAAACTCCTGCTTCAAGCTGCAATTTGCCTTTCCCGTATGGCCAGAGAGGTACAGGACATCATCAATCTTTCAACATTTTTGCGCAGCTGGAGCTCAGCTTCCTTATTAAAAAGCTTCCTTAAGTTAAAGTTTTTAAGTCAGAGTGTTACGCCAAGATATGGAAGGGCAACCATAATCCAGACACGCACACACAAAACCACTCAGTGTACATCTTGTCAGACCTAGAACCCCCACATCCGCTACAGAAATGCAAGAAAGAGTCTTTTTAGCTCGTGAAAGACAGAACTGGAAAGTTAGGTGGAATTGTGTTGCCTTTACACCGAGCAGTGAACCCCCCCTGTCTTTTACAACTAAACCCAGCGTGACGGGGGGGGGCCCGGAGCACAATTAGAGCCCCTCGTCCTGTGACACTGCAGCGAGCTACGGAGGAGGCAGCGCTGGGCAGGGAGGCTCCGACCCGCTCCAGGGCCCGGCCGCGCCGAGGCAAGCGGCGGGGGGCCCGCCGG